>OW679197.1:30746808-30953530 GCA_940337035.1 Agriotes lineatus | reverse complement strand
CGAAATACATACTAAAAAGCGACAAGCGCAGGCAGGAGCAACGGCATTCGTAGTGTGGCACTTGCAGTGTTTACTTCGGTCATTTTGCGCTACTGAATTGGATCACGCATTTTAGTGAGAGGCGTGGAAATTACGTCTCGTTGTCCAGAAGCTTTTTAAGCCAAATACCTGCGTAATTTTGCGTGTAGTTGGTATATACAAGCCGACAGCAACTCCATTCCGAAACGGTAAGAATTTCAGAGAGAGCATCACACCGTCAAGCAAAGCGAGGAAGCCACAGGTGAAAAACAGTGCAATTCGTACCTGCTCGCAATTAATAAACGTTGGTCGTCCGCCGGTTTTAAATCTGGACAATTATCCAATTGCACCACATTGCATCACCTCGCGTCCCAAATCACGAAATATCTTTGAGCTAGGTTGAAGACGATCGTGGTACTTTGTGACGTCAAACGGCAGCTTTTTGCTGGAGTATCTAATTACATCGCGAGACTCGGCGAAATATCAGCGCGCAAAGGCATTTAAGGTTAACGTAGACGATAGTTATTTCGGTGTCTTTTTATATTGTGTAAATACAGATGTATGTCAACCATAACTATTCTAGTTTGTTGGAATGGTAAATACGTGTAGAACTTAAAAATTGCTCGTAGTTCTTACATTATTAAGTAACACCTTTTGGGTTAGCAATGCCTACTTATTTTATGTGTAATACTATTTGCTTTATTGCTTCATTTATGTGCAATTAAGCCAATATATCTTTATGTTACACTGATTTTGAGAAGATTGGCTTTTATTTGAGTGGAACTTTGGAGTATATCTTTTCAGTGTTTCGAGCTACATTGGGTCAACTTCCAGAGCTTTTATGCATCGAATCCGGAACTTCGATTGCTGTAAACTGAGCTAGCTGACAAATAAGTATACAAATTAACACACATAGACTCTTTACTTACTTTCACTACCCCTTTTCCCGACCCTTTCAACATTCTATAGGTTTGTACTTTTGTTTGTCCATCATTGTGTACCTGCTTTTATCAATCTCTGCTTTTTGCTATTATTTCCAATGTTAGTTTCATCAAAACTACTGATATTGTATCTTCTCTTAACCACTGTTTACTATTAATAAGTCGTGACTTTCGGTAGTACCTATAATTCTATTTTCTTCTTCCTTCTTTATATAGGCATAATGGCCTATTTTTCCTTCGTCTCTTTGCCTATACATAGTCGTTCGAAAGGTTGTCATCGTTTTCGAAGTCTTCCGATACTCCTTCGTCCTGGCGGTGACTTGTCACTTCATATCTTTACGATTCCTTCCTCTGCCATGCGATCAATGAGTGCATTTCATTGTGTCTTTCTATTTCAAACCCAGTCATTGATATTATCTATTCAACATGTTTGTCCGAGTCCTCATTCCTTTAGCTACCCATTAGTGTTTTTTCGGCTAGCCTGCGCACTATATTCATTACACCACGTTCTATACCACCTAGGTGGTGCAGTGGGTAGAGTACCAGCTTTGTAACAAACGAGTCCTTGGTTGAAATCCGTGGTTATCCGTGGTCCATTAGGTTGGTATTAAGCTGAGTGACCATTGGACGTTAGGATACAATTAACGTCGCTCTCCTATGCAGACTGGTCTATGAGATAGACACAAAACATTTATGATACACAAATGCGACTTGAAGCTTGCACAACGGGCTCATCTTCAGGCCTAAGTTGACGCGAACTCCACCCTCCACCCAAAAATTTAAAAAAAATACCATCATATTCTGGTTTGCTAATATTTAGCATGCTCTAGAAATATTGTAGTCAATATATGTATGCTGGAATCACATTCTTGCTGTTTGTTGGGTATTTCGCCACCTGACAAAATTAAAAACATTAACATCCGAATATTATTTGAATATAACATGGTATACGTATGATTTTTTTAAATTTCCATTCAATTTATATTTCTGAATATATAAAAGTCAGACACAAAAATCTTAATTGAAATATATCTGTATTTTAAATGACCATAATAAAATAAATCGTTCTCTTCTAAAAATCCATTGATTACCAGGCGAGAGTTTTCATAGAACTCGGAAAAGGTTCACCAACTACGGCAGTCCTATATTTTTCATTTCTTAGCCAAGAAAAAATCTAAATTTCTATTAGCAAATAGCGCTTCCTGTAATTAAAACATGAGACACTTCAGCGCCGAATTAAGGTTGGCTATCTTTCCACCTTAGTAACTAAAAACACTAATTTACTCTGAGCGAAGCGAAAGGGCGGGTCATAAATTCGAGGCATTAATACAACATAGACAACGCATTAGCGCAATTGCATTAGCAAATACATGACGTGATTCCGGCAATGCTGGAATCCAGTATCATAAGATGCGCCTCATAAAAGCTCCGAGATTACAAATTCCGGAACTGCGAGCCGGAAATGGCTGCGACCGCAGCACGAGGTGGAGCCTGATGGAAAACTTAAACATTTAAACCTGGCGTTAAAAGCAAAATGCCTACAATTCATCAAGAACAATAGAGGGTGAGCGCCGCTAATCGCTTTACGGATTCCTTGAATAAAAAAGGCCTCGTTAATATTCGTCCTGCGAAAGCTATCAGCGTTTATGCGATAACCATGAACACTTCTACCCTCGGAATGGTCCATGAAAGTCAAATTTGCGGGTGCTAATGGTTATACGAGAGATATTCGGGGCCAGATGAAGTCATGTCGACTCCTGCGATATGTTGCTCGCACATTACCATTGAACTAAGCCGCATTATCGAGCGGATCGCCAATTTGATTTGATTTTTTGTCTGTCGCCGTTACCGTTCGTATAAAATTGCGCATAAAATAATATTGCAGTTCAAATCGCGTTTTTGTGCTCCAGCGTCTCTGATAACTACCACACGAATGTGCCGGAAATAATAATACGTCGGGGTACGTGTACAGAAATCAGCGTTAAAATCGTAATTTTAAGCTTGTGACCTTTGCTAGAGCATCAGAATGTTGTCAAAATGTCTTCGCCAGAGAAGCTATTTCAATTTTAAGACTACTACAAATACTTTCCTTGGACTTATACTAATAAAAAAAAGTGATTTTGCCAGAAGTTAGTTGTTACATTACTTATATCGCAAGCTTTATTAAAATTTATATCAAAATAATGTTTGATCGCAAAAGATTCGTAAAAAGCATTAGCCTGGTTTAGGCGTTAAGACCCCAGAGTTGTCAGAGACGGGTTGGGGGATTGTAGTGGAGTCGGCACTAGATCTGTGTGGCCGTTGATGTCTCTAGGGACCAAATCTAGGTTTTCTTCTCTACAATCTCTGTGTATAAGTACCAATAAACCACACTTTTCCACATGTATGACGTATTTTAAAAGTATTTCAGTCAAGAATCCTGAAGCAAAAGTTAAATCAACTTAACTCTAAGACAATATAACGTACGTAAGTCAACCGACCACTTTCGTGGCGCCTCCACCATAAATGTAACAATGTGTAATGGTAACAAGGAACTTATAGTATTTTTGTATTGCGTTCTTGATGTCTACTTCGTATTCGAATCTTAGTTCCTTGGTCTAGAATTGGGAATTCGAATCTCATATATAACATTACCAACGGTTAAGTAAATTTTATCATAACCATTTTGTGACGCGGAAAATTATTAAAGTGTGTTTACCCTTCATGTCGAAAAATAATGTTTGATTCAAAACCTAATCCGTATAAAGACTACTTAAATTGTGATTAATTTGAGCTTCTGCATTCGACATTAATTTCTTGACCAGGATTTTGGCATTTCATTTTCCAATCTGTACTGCAAACGACTTATTTAGTTTCAAACAAACATTTGTTTTCCTGTCAAATTGATTTTATGCAATAAAACTAGAGATATAGCTGCAACAAAAGTTATAATACAATAAATAGCTTCAAACCATAACTACTGAAACAAACCCTCACACAATAACGTAAGATAACAGAAAAGAGAAAAAACCAGGCTATTTATTATACATCAAAGAAAAGCGCGCAGATTTACATATTCTGCTATAAAAAATTGAAACGTCGATACATTATTTATTCATGTTCCTATTTTTCTTATAAAATATTTCCTATATTTTTCACACGTTTTCCAATTCCTTACACGACTCAGCGATACGTTTATGGGGAGCGATCTAAAATTTGTCATAATTGAAATTTTGCAATTGTGACATCTTAATAAAGCACACTGACTACTAACTATTTCATTGGAAGTAGCTAGGCGAACCTGTAGCTTTACATAAATCCAATGAGGGGAAATTCTAGATACTTCATAATGCTGAAAATAAACAGGAACTATAAATTCGCGATTGGTTAGGAATAGCTACTTCCATTATCCAAGACATTTATTGTCGGTTTTCCAATTTAAATGTTTGAGGGATGAATTGAAAAGCACACAAACGTGATCGTCACGATTAAACATATTTTTGCTTGATTAGACTCGCGTGCAGCCGCGCATTGATATTTACGAAACAACCCATAAAACAAATAGACAACACGGACGGAACGTATCGTTCCATGTAAGCCAACCATCAGCACATAACACCAGCTTAATCTAACAAACTTAGCAGTAGTTGAGATCTGCGCTAACGATATGAAATTAGTTTCGCTCTAGCTATCTACATGCTGAGATTTGCAATCAGAATGCAGTCGGAATTAAAGCCAGTCCAGCTAGAAGTGTATCTGCACTAAAACGAATTAATTTTGATCCAATCGCCCAAGCATTAATGTTACAAAATATTGGAATCGCATGCGAACTATTCGACATCTGCCTGTATTCATTTCTACCCGTAAGTAACTTTACAGCAATATATAGGTTCCATTGTACTATTTGTAATCAGCTTCCTGTTATTTAAAAATCCGATAGTTCCAATGGACATCAACGATAGCGTTAAATAACAAATTCGAAATCCACTAACTTAAACATCTTTGGGTATAGAAAAATTCAATAAAATCATAATTTAACGTTTGATATAGGAGACAGGCAGCATTTGAAACTAAAATTTCTTAGGAATTAATCAGAAATTTTTTAATTTATCCGAAAATTTCATGACTCAAGGATTTCTATTTCTCAATTGGTTATTTATAAACCAATATAAATCTATTTGGAATTATTTTTCCTAAACATTTACTATATTACCTGAATTTGGATATTTTAAAATGGCTAGGAAATTTTACATATATGAATATTTAACAAGTCGTGCTGCATTTTAAATAAATGTTTTATAGTTTCCATTTAGCAACTATCAGTACAATTAATGCCATGTTGCTGCTATAGCTCAGTGTGGCAAAATGACACTGTAAAATTGCATGTTTCGAACTGATATGCAGTCACGACTGCCCGAACAGCACTGATAATCTACATCAGTTTGCTGATTATACTGTCATATCAAAGCAAACCACGTTTTCAGGCATTGCATTGTTTTGGTCGCTGCAACATTTAGTATGCTGAAATGAAAGAAAACATTGTCAGATATTTCAGTAAAAGCCGCACAATGGCATTTAAAAATATACTCACTTTACGTTGTACGTGACCACGTGGTGGCATATTTTAATTTAAACAAGAATGATCAAAGATTCTTACTTACTAGATTTGTTCGCATTCTGCATGTGAGCCCCAGTAGCTGGCATATTAATAAGTGTATTTTACTTATCCAATACTGTATATGCTATTACATAGAAGTTAACGTGTAGTTTCCAAATTGTCTAATATTTTCATTATATAAGGGAGAATTTGGAAATAAAACATATAAATAAAATGTATGTAGATGCATATAATGTGTTTTCACATCGTCTATTTCTTCTTCTATCTCTTTTCTATAGACTTTAACCTTGCGTAAGATTTAAACTAAACATTTTTATTAGAAACCAGGAACACAAATGATTTTTCTTATGAATAAATGTACTCATATAATAAGGCAAAACACGTACCTCCCTTTTCGAATCCGAAAAGAATTCTATCATTGAGACAGGAAAGCAAAGAAATGCCAAGAACCTACTCCAAATATTAATTCGAATAAGTGCGAGAAAGAACCAGTATTAGTACATATCTTTTACTGCCTTTCTTCTTCTTTGGAGCCCTTTCCAATGCGCTCTTGGACGTAGGCCTTTTCCATTCTCACCTGTCTTGGGTTAGTGGTTTAGTCGATGCCAATGTTTGCCTGCCTTTGCTTTCACGTCGTCTATCCACCAGGTTTGTGGTCTCTCTATACTCCTTCCATGTGGTCTTGGTCTAGCTGTTTGCCCCGCCCAGGTCCACTTTAAGATAGCTATTCGTTCTATGACGTTGATGGCTTTGGTTCCTTTCCGTAATTCTTCGTTTTTCATGTGATATCTTAGACCTACGCGTAGCATGACTCGTTCAATTGCCCGTCGTGTTGTTTTTAACTTATTAGCCGATTTGACAGTGAGAATAATCGTTTACATTAAATACATCCAACACTGGAAGAAAGTCGAAAACTTTTTTTTTGTTAATTCAAATGTCGCGATTTTAGTGACTGTACTTAGCTTTCCTGCAGTCGACTCTTTCGATTTCTTTTACTTCGATGTTAAAACCAGTAGACTGATTGATGTTTTCTCCTGCTACTTTAGGAAGTGTTAATATTTCTCTCAAATCCGCCAAGTCACCACTTATGAAGACTGTATTATCTGCGAAGCGAAGATTACTGAGCTATCGGCCGTCGATGTTATTGCCTTTGTCTTCCCAAATTTGCTATTCGAAAATACAGCAAGGGCGAATAATATCGGAGAAATTGTATCTTCTTTGGATTTTGCCTGTTTCCCGTAGTTCCATTGACTACAATGCTTGCCTATAGTCGATGATGGCTAAATGAATAGGTACATTATATTTGCTACAATGATACTGCCAGTTTTCCTGAAACTGACTTGTTCGAGAGGTTGGTGACTATCGAATTTATCTGTTAGCATGTTGGTTACGATCTTAGTCAATAGTTTGTACGAACATTTGTTTTACCAATATTAGGAAATTCGCAAGGAGATATTACAGTTCGGTACTGAACTGTCAATAGTACGTTTCAAAATTTCTTTTTCGAAAACTTATCAAAAAATGTTCACATATTCATTCCGTTTTCAGTGGGCGAAGTGATCTAGTGATCGATTTTCGTAAACAAGGCGCGAAATACTTTTACTTTCTAGAACGCAAAAGTATTTCGCGTTGAGCGACCTTTAAATTAATTTATTGAATAAAATTGCGTATGGTACAAGTGTGTTATGTTACAAATAATCCATGAGAGAAAAGTTGAGCCCTCGCGAGGCCGCCAGGACGAGAGGGGTCTTTACTTGAGGAAATTATTTCTAATAATACACGCGTGCCATATAAAATTTTACCCACCAACTCCACAAATATCTATTGTATGTACTAGCTGTATCTTCTTTTACCTACCGGTGTAGAAGCTGGTGCTGGTGCTCAGCTTGCTCCAGTTTCGGGTTACAAAGTCGGAGCGCGCTTTTTGAGCGTGCGTTGGCACCCATTGTGTTAGATGTGTGTGTTGATGATGTGTTCATTTTGTTATTCTGTTAGGTCTGTGGTTCCAATAAATATCCAAAAAAATATTTTTTTTATTGACAGCTGTGAAAAGTCAAAGTGACAAATTTATTGGGAGTGAGCTAAGTACCGAGCGATCAAATAAATTTATAGTTTCAGTCGCCTGTTATGCGCGTTATAGGTACTGAAGTGTATTATTGTCAGGCTATGTCAAATTTGAGGTTAGGTTGTCAGGTCATTTTGTATTGTAATTAGCCACCTAGGCTTTAGGGCGGCGTGCCCGTATGTTAAACCCTTTTGGTTGCTTATTTGGCTTCATCGCCTAATTCCATAATAATGATTTTGCACATGATCGGCCTCAAGCGCAGTATTTCTCGTCATCTGGGGCACCCCTTTGTTGGTACTTTGACAGCCGTGTGTTAACGCTCGCAATATTTTCGAACCTTCTAGAAATTACGCTGTTGGTGCGACTGCGAGGCCTCGCGCTCTCTTTGTCACCGGAACGTATTTGTTTTATTGGGCGCATCGCCATTGGCTGTCGAGAGTCACGTGGTAACGCCGTTTTGGCTCACGCCACTTCCGGCGTCGTAACGCTTCTTGCTTGGCAGTTGATCTCAGGCCGCTGAAGAGAACAGTTCGTTACTGTGTTACCGTGGGAGGCGTTCTCTTGCGTCTCGGCGCTTGAGGGCGCCTGCCGTTGGTTGTTTGTGTCGTTGCCGCGAAGGCTAGTTGTGTTTCCCGTGGGTATTCTTATGTTTGCACGCAGAGTAGAGTCGGCAGGAAGCCCTTGTGTGTGACGCACGTGTCGTTTTGTGAGCGCGTTTTCCTTGGCGTTGTTGTTGGGGGCTACGTCCGGCCATGTCGTGAAAAGCAGTGGTTCTTTCATTCCTACAAGTTGTTGGGGACTCGCTGCAGGACGTGAATAATGCCCATACGTTTCTGTCACATCGACCCCATGTGAGTGACTACATTGAAATATTACGCCATTATTCGGCGGAATCTTTGCCCAAGGAAATGTGCTTGCAAATGCAGGCGCTGCTGACTGCCACCCGTACTGCTCAGGAGAAGTCCAGAATAAATACCACGTACCATTTAAAGAGATTATGTAACTTAGTGACCCCTTTTACGCGAATGTGCCGTGTAAGCGATGGACTTTGGTCGCATTCATTCAGTAGTACATTATTGGTTTGTAACTGTGCAAACATTGACTTTCGCTGCGTTGCTAATTTTAGGCGTTTCGAACGCTTTCTTGTAACATTCTATTTGGATATTGTTTTTGGTGTGTAACATTTGTACGCTTTAGTTATAGTGCGATTACCTCCAGCTGGGGTTTACGTTAAGCCCTAGGTTTAGTATGGTGACCCATTCGTTGCCTGATCCTGTATAACGTCATTCAATAGACAATTGTGCAAGCGCGGGGCTTATTACTGTGTACAACCCCTGCATGCTTTACTTTTTCAGAATAAACAGCTAGTGTCACGATTAGATGTACGACGACCTCTGAGTGGTGGAGTGTGCAGGTAAGTGGAGCAGCCGCCCCCGCAGTGGCAGCACAAACCCGAGCTAACGATTCAAACCTCAAATTATCGATTTTGTCATCCGAGTTCGATACTTTTCGAGTACCCTTATCAAGTAGTAACTAGCGTACTTGTTGCCTCGTCTAACCGTCCAAACCCGGTTACCCGAGCCCATTTAAAGTCAGGTTTGGTGGCGCCCTTATAATTTTGACGTACCCTATATATGACTCAACACGCTTGCCCAGAACGTATCGTGTGACTCACACCCGACTCCCTGAGCGTTCCAGCCGTGGCCTTTAGTCTGTTTTTAGCAAATCTCAGGGCAAGTGTGCCAGTTTTCCAGGACTGATTCCGTGGTGCGATGCTCACCTTGGGTGGGTGTCGTAAAGTTGTTTTAATACCGTAACAAGGTTTGTTAGTTTACACAGACTGACGTAAAAATTAACCTGCTAATCTCGAACTTGACATATCCGGATGGTGCTACCAATAATACAGCAGTGACTAACTTATGGTTTTTATCTCACAAGTGAGTTACGATTTTGACCTCACTAATGAGTAATAGGCCACTTTAGAGGTCTCAAATCGATCTTATTATAGCCTTAAAACTAGAAGGTGTTGGACAATAGTATATTACGGAACTAGTTTAGAAAAGTACGTCAGAAAGTACTTACAGTATTGCCAAACATAAAACGCATCGTCGTTGCTATGCTGTTGATTGCTATGTTGTAAAATACCACTTTACTTAATTACTTTGAACGTAGAAATGCGGTGTATTACCATATGAAATGCCATAATAGTTATTTACTATACAAGTGGGATAAGAGCATCATTAATATACGTGTGTGTAAGTTACAAACGACGAAGTAGCACGAGCTATGTAAGCACACAAGTATATTAATGATTCATTATCACACATGTATTGTACGAAATTTTATCTACAACTGCCTAAAATTGAGAAAAGTGCATTAAGAGAAATGTTAGATCTTTAATTTTTAAAAATTTAAGTAATAAAGCCATTACATAATTGAGTGGTGTAATGAGCTTCATTACCTAACGGAAATAGTGTCAAATGGGTGACGTAATGAGTTACTTATCCCACTGGAGTAGATAAATATATTTACTAATTTTTTATTTTAACTTAAACGCCTAGTCTCAATTACATTATTGTACTATATTTAATTATTAATTAGTTTCTTACAATATGAAAATTAAAGAGTTTCAATGTCACATTGACGTAAATTTTGTAATTATTCATAAACTGTTAAATAAATCCATGTTCACAGTTACATAATTTTTATTCGAGTGTTTCTAATATTAATGCAGTTTTTGAAAAAAAGAATTGTATATCGAATGCGAAATGGATTTTCGTTCTTAAAAAAAATCTCATTTCGAACGCAAAAGTAGCATTTCACATTTTAGATATAAAAATCACCATTTTAATTGAATAACTATTTGTTTTTCTAATATGACAGTTCAGATATGGTTCAAATCCATGGGCAACTGCAGTAATGGCACTATTCCCAGATAGTAAATTTTAAATAAAGTTTTAATTTAAGTTCTTTTCTGAAGGAGACATTTGCTTCATTTTTGAAGAAAATATTTTTGCTGCTGAATACTTGCTTAGCTGATTTATGTAATTCTATCCAAATGTGCCTACAATAAGAATTAAATTATTGGACCACCTAATGACAATAATACATATAATTTGCTATTCTCTTTGTATTCTTCGTCTAATTGTTGATTTGGTTTAAATATGTCTCCCAATACGTTTCGTTTACGAAAATCATATGTTCAGTAGTTATTATTCGTCGACAGCGTCAGCAGTGATTTCTATTTCAATATCACTAAAGAGCGTTTTGGAAAATCTAAATACTCTCCTCCTTAAACGTTTAAATAAATCAAAATAAAGATTTCATCATGCAACGGCAAATTATAGGGATTCTTGCGTAATATAATATTTTGCTAGCCTAACTACATAGGTTAACAAATGAAAATAGGTGCATTAAGAAAATTTTTTTATATAAACATACGGTCAGATTTTACTTCACTTGTGAGTCTTTTACTTCATAATAAATTTACATTCTTTCTGATACTATCTGCAGCTTCTTGAATCATTTGTACTAATTGATTATCTCTTTAAACTTGATACGCATATTGCTGTTGCTCCATATGTCCACAGAAATACAAATCGCATGGTTTTATATCAGCTGACAGCGGTGGCCATAAGGTCGTACCATTGCTATCTAGAATAATATGGCTATACCGACAAAGACAGATTCAGACATTCCGAGATATAAATATTTCACATATAGACTAGGAAAAGTTAGCATCACTGAAAAAAATTACCAAACTTTACAGGCTACTAAAATATGATGAACTGAATCGAATATCTCTCCGAGGTGAGACTACTCGAGCGAGTTTAAGCTGAAATGACTGAGATACTCCAGTATCTAAACTGTCGAAAAGCTGCACCCCTTCGATCTGACTCTAATGTGTGAAAGCAAGCAAGCGCTTATTGTGCAGTCTATTTTCATGAAATAACATTTACTCGTCATTTTTTTTAAGCTTTAGAATGACAAAAATAGCGAAAAATTAATATAAGAAAATGTTTCTTTCAGAATAAAATAAAATCCTTACTAGGTGATTTGTTGCCGTTTATAATTGTAAAATTATGAATAAATGCCCTTTTATATACTGTGGGTGTGCTGTAGTGGAGTGCATTTATTAGTAGCACCTCTGCAGAAGGTTGGAAAAGTGTTTTAACGGTGCAGCGAGTGTGAGCTTGTATTCCGGTGGCGGTTTTTAGACATCCGAGTAGAGTAACTAAAGCACCTGAAAGTTGAGGTAGGCAGTGACCTTCGTGTAGAGCGGCGGAGCGGTGGGTGTAAGCAACGGGGATAGCTGGAAGCAGTTGTTGGTATCACCGATGCCGAGCTACAGGAATAATTCTGCGGCTGCATTCAGAGGCTGGCCAACGAACAAAGAGGGGGTCAAGCATCGTGGGACTCGCTAGGAGCTTGAGTTGGGCTCTGATTCCGTTCCAAAGGTCAGAGAACTTCACCCTAAAAGACATAGGGCCGGTTGCAGAAAGCAATGTTAAATCTGGTGTTAGCTAACGTCGCGTCAAAGTGAACAAAAACGAATCAAATCTCAAATGCTTATGGCAACTAATACATTAGTAAACAAAATTTGATGCGATTTTGTTCACTTTGACGCGACGTTAGCTAACACCAGAGTTAACATTGCTTTCTGCAACCGGCCCTTAATTTAGTGAATTTCTTGGTGGCGTCGGTTCTCTGAGAACTTCCGGCACAAGCGTCCTTTGACTGTGTTTTGTTTTGTGACGTGTATTTACTTACTTACTATCACTGTAAAAAGTTGTGTGCGTTTATCATACCAGATTTTTTTACTTAACGTTCGAGTGAGTAATATATTACATCCAGTGTAAACTTGAGTTATATTTGTAAACTTAGACGCTGCATGCAACACGACCCTCGGCAATTTAATATTCTCGACAGTTCTCCCATTCTAATTGTTCATTACGATTCTTTATTACAACCTTAAGGTGATCACAGCCACAACTAGGACTATAAGTAGAGGGCCAAGTGGTGATTATCACGTTAACAATTTCTGACATCATGAGTTGAATTATCATCAGAAATGTTTCATTTTTTTTGCACAGATACATCGTACTCTATACTATAGGATCTTTTTACAGTCACAGAACTCATGCTATTCGAGTAAAATTACGCGTGCATTAAACGTGCATTAAGTTAAATATTTAATCCCACATAGTCCTCGTGCCTCATACGATGGGGTCGTTGAAAACTTGATTTTGTCTCGCAGGGATGTTCGGCAAAGTCCTCCCATTAACCGTGTCTTTAAGATATGTTAATTTATATTACCCAATTTAAGTAGCTCATCTTGGCCTAACTTTTCGAATTACGTAACCGTGCAAGCTGCCGCATGGGGAAGATACGCGGAGCGAACTCTAATCCGCCAATAATATACGCAATCAGCGACGCGCCGTGCTTAATGGAGTAAAGAAACAAACATGTAAGAAAAATCGAAGAGCTGATGACTCGGGGGCGGCTTCCGGCGCTTCCTGAAATATCACCCCAACAAATCCTTTCTAGTCGAAAAAGTAGCGTATCAAACGTTGTGCCGCGGTCTTTGTTACGTACAGCCTTTGTATAACCGTACTTTAACCTTCCGAGAGCCCAAACTGGGTCACTATGATCCACTGCAGATTTTTTAAGTAGTTTTGTTATTCCTTTAAAAATCGTTTATTATTGCCCGGTTGAGCCTGGTAACGGTATAGCTATGGTAACGGGTGTCTAAAAAACGGGATTTATAACATTTCGCTGGCGGATGTCCTGCATAATATGTTATATTTAGCTGAGTGACGAACCATTGTTAACGTCAAAAGAAGGTTTTGTTCCATAATATAAACGGAAAGTCACAATAACTGAATATGCCAAATCACAAAGTGGCAGTTAAGCTTGACAGCTTCAAGCTCCATCTACGCTCAACAGAGCTCAGCTTGTATGGGGGTAACGATACGCAGTAGGCGAAATGGTCGAGTAGCAACGGAGCTCACATCCTTCGCAGTCGCCTAACTGTGAACAGCAGTTACATTCTAGTATAAAGTCAGCGCAGTGGAGCGACAGCATGGCCCAAGCTTCAGCTTGTCTCTGTTAATTCTAGTGTTCACTCTTTCTCGCGGCGCGCAGGTTCACGTGCAAGCTACTATCTGTTGAGCGTCTACATAATCTAAGACTTTATTGGACGAGTCTACTTGATGGTCGAGCAAGCTTTGCGAGCAAGGCTAATAAATAGGACTAGTCAATACAGTCAGATTATGTACAAGTTGCATATCAAGCTTGATGTTGGACTCCTTCCTACTTAAATAATAAATAAATATCTAGTAAAATAAACTTAACATGTTGTTGAAATAGCTAGAGTGCTCTGGTGGATATTAACAGATTTCTCGTGATGAACATATAACCACAAAAATGTATGATACGTATTTATTAACACAGGAACTTAATACTGTATATATTATAATAGGAACTCAGTAAGTGCGTTATAGCAGACCGAAATTTGTTGTAACGCGATTTGGAAGACCAAAATTTAAAAGTTATTTGTTTGAAAATCGTACGACACTCATTAATGACCAATAGAAAAATTCGTTCACGAGCCGTAACCAAGACAACAACAAAAATTTCTTGGAAATTTTTTGTAGGTAGATCAACCTAACTGTGAGGGTTTGTGTCGTTACGATTTTCTTACCGAATCTGCATTCGAGCATTAATTCATATCCGGAAATTAGTTGGAATGCACTCAAAAAATTTCCGGAAAGAATTAATGCTCTTATGAGATTATATGTGATAATGTGTAATTTTGGTGTTTTTATAGAAGCAATCAATACCAATTTGGTTTTGGTTTTTGATTTATCGTTACGTTATCGTCTAGTGGTGGAATTGCAGGGAATATGCAAAATCCAAAACTCGTTATTGTTAACATTGTTATTAATCGTGTTTCTCTAGAAACCATACCTAATTCAAAAGAAGGACGTAAAATGAGGGTTGTGGCATGGGATTCTGCATTTTAGCCGCGTTGCATAACAGCTTAGACGTTAGCGTAGCTCTTTCAGAAAACGCTACATAAAAACTCTATTCTCATAACGTATCTCGGGGCCGCAAGCGTAGTCCCGATAAGCGTCGCGGGCGTTTTTCAGGTGTCAGGGTGCCATTATGACGTCCGGCGAGGGAGCACCGCCGCTCTTATCACGCTGATTACGCAGATGTTTGATCTGCCAACAGCACAGGGCCGGGGGCAAAGCGATACGCGTCCGTATGTGTCGTGTCCGGGAATATCCCGCCGGATTTATGCATCCGTGTATCCATATTTTCCAGCTCGGCGCTGCGCCGCGCCCTGCGCCCTTTCTGTCACATAAATTTTAAATGGGCAAGCTGAGTCGCTCAAGTCGAGAGGTTATTGAATCTTGGCTCAGGTCGCCCTGTCAGCCGCGAGTCGCATTATAATTAAGGAAAGCTTCTAAATGCGAATCTCTAGTCGTAAGGATTCTTCGTCTCGTCCTGGATGTTTCATCATTAAAGGACCTTGCCCCGTATACGCCTTCCGCCCTCGTTTGCGCTTCATCCTATCGCCGGCCACTGCATATCCGATATTTTATGGCGGAACTTACGATCTGCTACCAAGTTTGCTCTAGATACAGAAGAATATGTAGCACCGATAATTGCTGCAAACTAATATAATAAAAAAAGGTAGGGCTGAAATAAACTGTGTAAAACTAACATGATGACAAATCATTAAATTACAGTGGAAACTTTATGCTTACGTCACAAACAATATAAATACCTGGATCGGCAGTCCCACCAGAAATTAAAGATGTAATGGAAAGTGGAGTTGGACTGGACATGTCGGATGCTATAAAATGAGACTTAAGACTGGGGAAAAGACATCTGGGAACATCATAGTTAAGTTGGGTAGATGACATTATGGCAGTGACATGGGTATATTAGTTAATAAGACCTCTTGAGGAGATATCCGTGCAAAATGCACCGATATGAACTTACTATAATGATGATTGATGACTGTATTCAAAGTAGCTATGAGACATAATGCAAGTAAGACAAAAATGCCTTTTTATTTACTCTAACACTGCCTGTTTGATTTTACTATGTGTTGTCAATAATTTCCATCGCAGTGCTAAAATTCGCGTGTAAAATGCATGTAACATGAAACAAATTTCCCGGAAATCAATTTCTATGATCTTAAAAATCCATTGTTGCCAAAAGGATGTACTAAAAACTTTGCTCTGAGTTTGGTAATGCAGTATGTATCGGGAACATGGCCAGCTTCGCCTGAATTGCTTATTTTAATAATTAAATATACCGGGTGTCCATTCTCAAAGTCGAACATAGGCAATTAACATTAGTGCATTCACTCCTTCTACATTGAAATAATTCATTTTTCTGTATATAATTTTAACAGCCGTTGACAGAAAATACCTGATCTACGCCAAATAATTACCAATTTTTTTGACAAATGCTATCGAACTTGAAAAGCAATGGCATATTTAAAAATTCTCAAGTTTTAAATTAGCATTTTAAAATAAAAATCGCATCTTGAATATTATTATTGGTATCATTTGATGCGTAATAATTTTATCTTTCCATTGATACCATTACCTTCCCTGTAAGTTGAATTGGCGAGCAGGAATCGGCAAAAACATTCAATACAATGTTAATCGCCTATGTTCGACTTTGAGAACGGACACCCCGTATATATTTTTATCTGCATTCTTTTTTATTGTTAATTACTAGACATTAGCTTTAATTATTGTAATTTACTATAGCTAAAAATGCATGCGCGTACGGCCATGATTTATTGCGTGAATCGCTCGATTTTGTGTGTGCACAAGGAGGGGTTGCGAGGAAGACTGAGTCAATCGCGGCCATGTTGAGGCGCACGTCCCCAGCGGGTCACAGTGAAAATCGCTTGCAACGAGCTAAATAAAGCGGCAGGAAGCTGTGCAGTGAGTAATTTGCTGCCTATAGTGCTTGCGATCCAATATTTAGACTTCAAGTAGGTGCCAATTAATTGAATACTTAGCGAGTACGCATTTACGAAACCGCTAGACGGTTTCGTAGCGTCCATATTCTTCCGTGACAACATTCACCAGGGCCGATCGAGCGTGCAGCTGTGTGCTTCCCAGTAGTATTCATGGTAAATTTCCAAGCATCGAGTCATTCAAAATTAACGACGTGGGTCAGTCCAAGGGCCACGTAGCAGTTCTCAAGCCACGACTAAGCCAACATGATATAAAGAATGCTTATAGTCTGAGTGATAAGCGTGCGCTCAAGACTGTTTTAGGATTTCGCTGCCAGAAATTCAAACCGATTTACGTTTAATTGCATGTATATTTAGTATTCGCGCGTCGGTTAATACATGCTAAGGTTAATTAGTTCTGCCTTTTACTGGAAATATATCTTTGTTTATTTGTGTGAAAAAATTGGCTTTTTTGTGAGTGTCATTTTAAGTTTTTTCAGCACCTCAGTTGCAAGTCAGTTTAATGGGTTTGACAGATAGTGGCGCTTCTTAGCCATACGCCGTAAATTTAAAGAGTTTCATGTGTACTGAGCTAGTCAGGTGAGCAAAAAGGGTATACAGTAAAGACGTGTTACAGAAATTAAACACAAAGACAGGGTCAGCAAAACGAGTCGGACAATTTCTGCAGTTGACATTGAAATTACCACTTTTACACGCTTTCATGTGATCATCTGAAAGTCACACAAATTTGGTGTCGTATGATGCTTCATAATTTAACCTATCGCCAACAGCACTTCGTGCTGAATGGAGTAAGAAACTGAGTACAACGAAAGAAACAATTCTAAAGCAGAATCTGAATCGAAAAAATACTCAGTCTATTAGGTCTTTTCCATAGATTTCAATGTTGTCAAAGTAAAGAATTCGAAAGGGTGGCAAAAAACAACTGTCTACTTCTTCTTCAATGCTTTAGAAGATAAGGAAACAGTAACCGCTGATTGAATTACAACCATTTGTATGCCGATGCTGTTTCAAAAAGTGCGCGAATATACGCCTCGAAGTGAACTAGTTCTGCATCATGACAATGCATCCTCTCATACTGCTGAGTAAAATATTAAGGATCGTTTAAACGCGTCAAAGATGGAATTACTGAAGCACCTACCATACAGTCGCGATCTTGAACCTTACGATAGTTTCCTAAATTAAAGTATAAACGTCGTGGTTTGTAATATTTATATACAAGTGAATAGATTGAAGCCTTAGAAATCATGCAATTTCAGGTATCTATCTCCAGAAGAAGAAAGTTATTGAATGCATAAATTTGTTGGGTAGAAGAAGGCATATTAGTTCGAAAAACAAGAAAAATACGTAATACGTTTTATTTTTCATGTTTGCAGTAACTATCGGTGCATTTAGAAGAATCGTAAGAAATACATCGTTGCTCAAATTGGACAAAATGTTGAGCTATATCGTTAATGTCTAACTTTCAGATTTGAGAAAAATACCTAGCTTCCTAGATGATAAAAATTTTGAAAATATGAATCAATTATTTTGCTCGTAAGATGGCTGCCATTCATTTCCAAAAGATAACTTGATACATTTACGTAAACGAACCATGTTTATTCATCTATGATACTAAAATTGCTGTACGGTGTTTTTTAAGTTCGGAGTGATAGTAATTCTTTTCCAATGTGGTACATGAACGGAATTTCCCTATATTTTATATTAGGATTCAAACATATTGCAAAAAATAAGTAATCTAGTGTGTCTAATGCCACACACTCTCTGTCAACACCAAAAAAAAAATGTAAACATGGCTGCACTATTGTACGTTACCAACAACCAAGAACAGCGAGCTGTAATTCCTGTTTTATGTCGGAGGGTGTGACAGGTGCGCTAATCTTTCACAGAATGTCGTTACAATATGGGTATAAAGCCATAAAGAAAACGAGTATCTATGAATGAATTGAACGCTTTAAAAACGGCCCTGAAGGTATCACTGATTTGGAGAGTTCAGGGCGACCTTGTGTAGCTGACACAGAGAGCAATATTGATCGACAAGATTTTAGCAAATAGACGAAAAACTATTGCCGCATAGCGAAATCTTTGAACATACGTCATGATTCTGCTTGAACAATACCACCTTAAGAACGAGGCCGCAGCGCTCCGGCGTGACGTCAGCACAAGAAGGCCGAATTGGCTCTCATCTGGAAGTCAAATAAATAAATTCAATGTCCTGCAATTGATAAAGCGATAAAAAACGCGGCAAGCAAATGGCTTGTAAATCAAAACTCATTCTATTTAGAAGCAATAAGAGAGTTCGTGGCCCAATGGAGTAACTTCACTCAAAAGCAGGGAGATTATATAGAAAATAGTATATAATTTGTTTTTGTTATATGTATTAAGTATAATTAAATTATTGTGTTTATTTACTAGCTTCCTCGTATATAATAGTATATTATTTTATTAGGAGCAAAAGTTATATTTTATGTGGCGAGGCTGGACGGGTTATCTGCCGAGCTTGCGAGACAGATAAGTACAGCCGAGCCACATAAAGATACTTTTGCTCCGAATAACATATAGTATTTTTTCTTCAAACGTTTTTATAACAAATTATTTACAACTTTGTGAACAAAATTCGAAGAAAATTACTTGATCTCGTCAGCGGCAGATAAAGTTGTCAGCCGCAGATAATAACTTTATCTGCCGCTGACGAGCGGCAGATAAAGTCGTCAGCGGCAGATAATAACTTTATCTGCCGCTTGGCAATAAAGTGACAGTTTAGCATCATCAATCCAGCAGTATAATGCCATATTTTACTGCCGTTTGAAGAAAAAAAAAATTTTTAACTTCTAAGTGACCCTATTCTCATTCAAATCCTCAACACATTAAAATTGAGAATTTAAAAAGCTGAAACTAACTTTCTATCAACAGATTTAATATCATACAGCAATTTTAATGCTGTAGGTGGATGCACATTATGATTTTACCTAAGTGTACCACTCACGTCTTTGGCGCTAAATTTTCATTATAACACCTACAAAATCATTATTTTTTTTAATGTAAAAAGAGGCCTGAGGTTACTACTACATAGAGCAACTTTGCATCATGTAACCAACCTTGCTTCTCTTATGGTTTCAAAGATCCGCGTGGTGAGAATGGTTAAGAAGAAAATCCTGTATATCGGACTTGGTTCGTCACCGATCGAACTTTTTTCATCCACAATCAAGCTTACTTATTTCTAATCGCAGTGGCACAACCTTTACGGCTATAGAACGTTGTCTGTAACTCAGTATTCGTTTTGTGTTTAAGTAAATAATTTGATATCGCCGAATTGCACAATTTTAGAACGACTATTTATTACTTTAATACAGGAACTGCTGCAAAAATAATCAATAAATGCAGATTAGGACTGGTAGTGCAAAGCGGAGACTGGAAAAGGGCCCGAAAGGTAAGTGTATCACCCAGCCTAGAAGTTAGGCTTAAGACCATTTCACATAATAGTGCAGGGTACACGCTTGGTAAAATTTATTTCTTATGAAAGCGTATACATTTTGTCGGGCGGCATCCACACTCGGCGATCACCTGCTCGACAAGCGACGATGTTTGTATGCAGATTTTCATTCGAACAATATTTGTCCAGCACGTGCCGAGCCCGTTTCGCAAAAACCCGTCTTGTGTGGATACTCATCCCGGCAGTCGACAAGCGAAATGAACAAAATACTGAAGCGTCAACAGAGACAAACTTTTTCATCGGAGAAGGATGACATGCTAATGAAATGTGCGCGAAAATGAAGAATTCTATAGTTTTTCACATAAAAAATATTCGGGCAATCAACACAAAACAAAAATTTTTGACGTCGACTTTGCTTGTTCTTCATCTTATTCGTCTAATATTAAAACGATTTTTATTAATGTTGATGACAATATATTCTAAAAACTGGTAAAGAACAACTGAAACATGCTTCACAGCCATTGCAGTGTGAATACTTGAAGAATTCCTTGCTCTTGCCGAGCCCGAGCCGTGCCCGTGCCAAGCATGTGCCTTGCACTGTAAATGTGAATGGGGCTTTAAAGTGGTAGAAGAAGAAAACTCCTTGAGGCTGAAACGGTTGAGCATGGCTTCTTCGCCTCCCGTTTTATATATTGTAATGAAATGATTGATCTAGCACCACTATCAGGTGCCTGTTTACTATTTATTTATTTCGGTAATAAAATAATATAAGTTAAAATCTACGGGCAAAGGTACTAGTACACACACAATTCTATGTTTATATTTTTATACTGTGCTCAAACTTTGCCTGTCAGTAATTTAAGGCTGGTTAAAATGGAACTGCAATAATTAATCGCACAAATAAAATGGTTGAATGCCCCTCTTTCTATTTTATTTAACTGCAATACTGATTACGCTAGCTCTCGGCACACAAAACTTCTTATCTCATGGGTTGGGTTCATAAACGGACTATATTCTCAAAATTTAGGTTATTTGCCTCAACGTAGCTCGTTTGCCCGTTATTAGTAGCTAAAAATTCACAATCTCGTAAATTGGCAGATGAACACAAAATGGTGTTTTGCGTACAGCGTGAAATTTAACGTTTAAAATTGTGATATCGTGAGAACGCGTCAGGTAAATTATTTGAATATTCCCTCTTGGTAACTAATAAAACATGGCCTTGATTGTTTTTTAGGATGACGTCAAACCTCCTCTCGATTGTTTAGATGACGTAGAATGCACGCCAACTTTCTTTTGTTTATGAAGCTTGATTCTGGCCGATTTCGCCCGAAAACCTGATGACGCCGTTCGATTTTCGAAAACCACGAAGTAAGTGGATTTTGGAAAAGAACTACTAGGCCTCTTCAGAAAGGTTTACTCTTTGATTTAAATCGTTTTGCTGAACGCTGACACTCAAATTGCAGGCAAATTCCTACCGCGTTATAACCTTCTACGCTGGCTTCGGAGCTAGTCGTAGTGACGCTGCTGGAATATCTCAAGTTGTAGCTGCTTTCATGCCCGCCAATGTTGATTCGGACGTTCTTGCAGACTCTGCTGAAGTCCTGGACTGCTAACCGCTGGCTTTCGATGGTAATTTCGGTCGCAGTCGAAGCTCGTAATTTGCAGTTGGACGGCTCCCGATCCCCTCGGAGATGAGATTTGCACTTTGTAAATTTTTCGTTGTGGAAACTGTTGCAAACTTTAGTACAGGTACACTACCACTTTGGCAAAAATTTGGACCACTTTTTATATTTCAAAATACTCGTTTATTATATAAAACCTGCAATTAAATATGGAGCACACATTCAACAATCTTTGAATTTAATTTATTCAATTGTTCCCCTTTTGCTAATGAGCAAACAGCATCATGTTGCTAAGATACGGTGTTATTCTACTATTAATTGTAAATTAGGTTTGATAATATTTACCATAAATAGAATAAAGTTTGATTACATACATTACAATCTAACATTTTCTTAAAATCTAAAATATTGTCTTTTTTTGCTTATAACTAATATTGTTCTATAGCGTTGCACTCGCAAACGTTTTTAATTTCACTGCTCTGCTTTTGCATTATGTTTTTAATTATTAAAGCACTGATTTTTGAGTTCCGCACTGTTCACGTTGCTTGCTTCTTTTCTGCCTCCATTCAGGAATTGCTCTTTGCAATTTTCTAGATTTTCTTTCATCTTGCTTTACTCTTCAGCTTGCTCAAAATTTTCACTGTCCTTTGCTTTTATTGATAACTACGCTCCTTTTATGCAGGTAACAACCTTTTTGTGCCAATTACTTTCTTTTGGACTGGCTTTCATGTGCACAAACCTATAATTTTAATTATATTACTTTATTCACAAGCCAAATTCAAACCCTCTGAAATATTCTTTGCCTTTGGGTGCCTTTATCCGACTAATTACTGTTTCTCGCACCTCATTATCAATGCATTTAATATTTTTATTTTTGTTTAAAATTGCAATTATATAAAATATCCTAACTCTCTGCTTTATTGATTTGGTTGAATATTTTGTACTGCAAACAGAGCCAAGTTGTGAGCTTAATACCATTTCAATATAAAGGGCATGTTAAGTTAAATATTATGTAGTGTCCGTATCAAAAGTAACTCTAAAATTCAACAACTAAGAAAGGTGAAAAGTATGAAAACGACAAGTTGATGATGCGTCCTTTTTGATAAAGCTGAAACACTTAGTTGTTAATGGAATATAGCATAAACAGTCACCTGGCTACAATTAACAACACAACTTAAATTCAGTAATGTGGGTCGAAGCTGGACTAGTACTGATATCATATATTATTATAAAATAAATATGGCTGCCGAATATAATAAACGATATATTCTGAAAACAGTAGTTTAGCGCCTACTAATAGTAACTACACATTTAATAAGAATTGTGAAAAACTACGGATTCTGAAAATGCATGACAATGCATAATAGTATTTTCCTTTTGAACAGGCGTTGGTGCCTGTTGAATGTTAACCATTCACTAGTACGGTATTCATACAATTTTATAAAGGTAAAACGTAAACATCACATTCCATCTCACTGAATTATCAGTAGAAACTGCCAAACTGCTTTCAATTCACGTGTGTGTAACCATCCCGGATGCTTTTACTGTTTTTCCGAAAGGAAGCGGCGAGCATTCATACAATCAATTTCTTCCATTCGCCCTTCACTTTCCAGGCCCAGCAGTTCTTTATGTAACACCACCTAAGAAGTTTGAAATTAGATTTTGTTCTCATGCCGTCTTTAAGTTCCAGAATGAGCAGAAAGTCGGCGAGGATAAAAGGGACAGTTACAATTTTGAATAGCCGTATAGCAGCACAATGCCTGGGCTGAAACTTTGAGAAGCTGTCTTCGGCCGCCTTCTAATGATCGAAAGCTTTCTGAAACCAGCAGTTTATTTTCCTTTGATAAATGTGTGAGTTGGGATTTAGCCAGAGCCTATGTGAATACCTACAGGTGGCAAAAATTTTTCATCATGAGTATGATAGCTTTATCGCCGATTTTGTCCTTCTTGTACAAAGTGGTAACAGGCGAGCATTAAAATGTACACAGCAAAACCGTATGCAACTAGCTTGCCTGGTGTTACTTTAAATAGTTTTCAATTTTAACAAAAGCTTGTTTAAAAGACTTCATTGCCGTCCTTGGCTTGGTCGTTTAAATGAAAGAATTTGTTACGTTTGCACGTCTACCTGGAATATGAAAACTGTTGCGACACTTTATCCAGTTCACAATCTACAAGTGTAAAAGGTTAATCTCGACTGCCACATAAAGCGCTACATGCTAGTTAAACATTACTCATTCATTATTTGGCTATAACTGCTATATAAAAATGCCATTCCTACATAAACCTTGAAAATGTCCAATTTTGGAAATAAAACAACCTCCAACTCGATATAGAGCTTGTTAATCGTTATAACTGCGTCTACCATAAATAGCAATTTTTATTTTGTCCTATAATTGAACAATAAAGATTACAGCTTAAGAACTTGTGCTTTTGATTTTTTGGTCTTTCCTGAAAGGCCAAACGAATTTACGTGATACTTTAGCAAGTTTTTGCTGCACGTCTCCTTAACCCAAATTTAATTAAGCAAGAAAACATGGCACAACACAAGATTGGGCCACATTAATCTTCCAGCCACTTTGTCGCGGGCATGATACCAATAGAACCAGCTGATAAATCTGAAGCATTTGGAGACATACTTAATAAACGAAACTGGACTAAGATGTCGGAGCGAGCCTCCGCTGGTGTTTTATGGTTAAGGCCGGCTTGATTAATACGGGAACCATCCGACTCATTAGTCTTGGGCGTTAAATGGATTCTTAAACACAAGGGACGGATTCGCTGAAAAAATATGAATTCATCGGGTAATTTCGAAGCTGTTTGGCAGAGGAAAATCTCAGCCAATTTAGCAGTCCGGATTTAATTCGGTGGCGTGTAACGCATTTTCCAACGGAAATTAACCGACTGCACAGTGCTTATCGAATTATAACACTGGTTTTCGCTGAAGATAGCGTCGACAGCCGCTGATGGGAAAGTGGCGGCAATCGATATATTTTAAATTAATTTTTGGGTTGTTCTATATGCGGCGATGGATTTCAATATGTGTAGATAGGAAATAAAGCGTGGCTAATACGCTGTTGAGCACAATTTCCTATTTTTGGCGTGGGGTTTCATACATATTGCAAACATGATTTGGCAGTTCAAATTGTGCAATACTAATTATACCACAACTGTAAACACATATATATTAATAGAATATTTGCAGTAGCTATAGATCTAGACAGATATACTATAAACACATTTTTACCATTCTTTTTCTTACTTTCCGTTACACTCACAGTTACATATCTGTTCTGTTGGTGTAGCACATAATCAGCCCAATAGAAACCTACCTTCAGGATAATAAGTCTTAGTTATACCTTAGAACATCTTTCAGGAACGATCTATCTTCTCCAGGTAATATCTTGTAGTCGTAGTAGAATACGTTTATTCGCCTCTGTGAACTGCAGGGTAGGATTCACAAACCACTTTGTTTAAATCATTAAATTTACGTTGGATGCGAACCGCTATTGTTGTCTAATTTATTTAGCAGCCACTATTACTCTTAAACTGATTGCGAAATTAAATTTTAGATAGCTATGAAGGATAAAATCCCATTTATTTACTTGAAACTGTCATTTTCAGATAGAGATAATATGGAACCATTTTCTATCTGCCAATTATTCTGCAACTATTTTGTTTTCGAAAGGACAAAGTTAAACAAACGGTAACACTAAATTTCCTCAGTTGGTAAAAAATGCCTGATTATTTTTGAACCAATAATGGCCACTTAGCAAAATGGGAAATTATTTAAAAAAATATAATTACAAATAACTTAATTACAATTTAGCTAACAAAATAAATTAGTTAGGTAATGGATTTGCTTGATTTTGATACTCCATTTGACATGAATACTACCGTGTGTTCAAAAAGAAATTACATACGGGTTAGCCATGGAAACTAAAAGTAATGTAAACAGCAAGCTTTAGAATTTATTAACTGTCATTGTTGTTGTTGTCCTAAGTTTATATTATAATCTGCTATGGAAATTCTAAAGTTTGCCGTCTCTAAAATTAGCAATTCTAGTCCTAAAATCGCTTTACAGGCTTACACTCAGATGAAATTTGACTTGTACGCCTTAAATTACCTACACAATCACATAACATTTCAACTGCTACCTTTTAAAGCAATTAGTAAATTAACCAGAAACAATTATATAATAACCGCCTTGTAGTTGTACAAACTACCAAACTACCAATTTCAAGTAAACATCCAATTAATTCAGAGATACAGGCAAAACACTCGAGGTGTACCATAAGTCGATAAATAAAATCAAAGTTCAATTTACTGGTTCTCGAACTTCTTCTTTATTATACCTACTGTCGATTAAGATAGAAGAATTACGTACGACTCTTGGGCAAAACACTGATAAAAGGGGAACTTGGAGACGCATACCTCTACTATACAAGCAGCCCCTAAAAGAGTTTACCTTTATCTGCTACGTTTTTTTGCTCAACGTCCTTAACCGGGAAGTTTATTGAGCGGAGTGCAGCGTCTAATCAGTAAAGTAACTAAGGTACCGGGCATGAAGCGATAGCAGAATGAACTGCAGCTGCAAAGTGACTGGAGCGCGCAGAGCTTTACGTAAGCGATTTTAAAGGCGGGGATTGTTTTAAGGTAACATGCATTGACAGGGCCCGCCGGCAATAAAAACTACATTAACTTTCGCTTTGCCCTTATCAGCAGCGCGCACCGTGTAGTAAAATGTTTCTCCCACCGTTCACGTCCATGAAAACACTTCGGCGACTCGAAAATGGAATAATTTCTCTAATTCCTGCCCGACCGCAGCACGCGGCATGATATATCACGCAGTGGGTGGAATATAAATCAAAAATTTATCCAGATAACGACCAGACGGAGTGGCCTAAATGTTGTCTACGATAAGCGCAACACTATTTTCCTTGCCTTTCTAGGCTTTTCTACCGACTTCCAAACCTGCCCCTACTTTCGGCAGACGAACTTAACCACTTTGGCGGCATATATTTAAGATAATGTGCAGCTTAAATGGAGATACCTAAAATTTTACACAATGGTTTAAGCATGGGAAAGGTACCAGATCAAATATTATCTCTATAGGAAATTTCAAGACGCCTCTTCAAAACCCGACACCGACGACGAGACTTGGGTGTGTCATTCTATCCCTCCGAGCATACAAGTGAAGATGTAAAACTAACCACAGGAAGTTTATGGCGACTATTTTTCTGACAAAAAAGGACCACTATCTAACTAATGAGTCGTCTAGGTAATAATAATACGCTAATAAGGTATTTGGATTTGTAAGATAAAAACCCTCGTAATACTAGCTAAGCGCCTAATAACTACACTATGTCTTAGGACAAGGTTGTGCTTGAGTGCGATTAACTTTAATAAGCGAGGAAATATAATAGCTAGCGCAAAGAATTGAATTTTAATACTAATTACAAAGGGATATCTAATAATGACTTTTCAAGGCTACAAATCAATACGCACAGGCTCTAGTTACAGAAATAGCGCAACAGGTATCAGATTTGTATTTCTAGACCGATACTTCGAAGGAATGCGTGCAATTTAATGGTTTGTTTTTAATTCTATCAGATATGATTAACGATGTTTTTTATGAATCGCAAATGAATTATTAATTGGAACAATGTTGACATTGACATGATCTAAATACATCAATACATCAACAATAAAACCGTCACACAAACAGAAGTTTCTAATGTACCACACCTGTCAATTTTTACATCCTTAAAATGATCAACAACTTCATGGAAAAGAAGATTAGATTTCAACTCATTTTCTTCATGGGGAATTAAAATGTAATCATACACTTGTGGCCCGAACAATAAAGGCATGTCGCATGTCATATTCTACCGACTTCAATAATTGTAATAACTTCAAATCTAGCATTCAAAAATTAAATCGGAGGTGCATTTTTTCCGAAATATTACCCGAATACACTCGATGAACATGTTAAGAACTCATGTTGTCAATGCATGTGCTGACCTAGGTTTAAGATAGTGGCTGTTTATTAATCAAAAATTTTCTCAGAAATGGCTAAAACAATAAAACTAGTAAAGAGAGATTGTATACAGCTCGTTTTAGCAAAGCTGCTTCATTTTATTCTACATGAGGTATGGGTCGTGGCTTCTCCATTTATCATTTACTGCTGAATATAGGTTTTTCCAACATTTCTTTGTTTTGTGCTTCGTGGCTGAAACGGGCCTTGGCCCTCTGTACAGCATAAAACAATAACTATTAGGGTCCTTCCGGAATATAGCTAATTTATGCGTTTATGCCTTATGCAATATTTAGATATAAATTTGTCTATTCAACTATTTAAATTCAAACGAGTTAACTGTCAATGTAGAGCTAACTCGCGGGGTACAAGTGCGTCTTCTGCAAGGTTGGCTGTGCGTGATTCAGTTTGCGGACGTCAAAGAGGCACAGTTGTCCTGGGTGAAGCTGAAAGTGGGCCAAGCCAAAGGTGGAAACAACTTAACTCAATCCAGAAAATGGGCGAAAACAGGGAAGAGTGGAAAGCTATAATCGAGTGAAGTTCATGAATTCAAAATGCTCGAAATCGAGCTGCCGACTAAGAGGGGAAAGACAAATTTATATTTCTTCAATGCCAGATTTTAAAGAAAAACATAAAAAAGTTGCTGTTAAGATATTACTTTATCTACCCTTGCCTTTAAAGTGGTATTTGATCTACTATTATGAGTTGAACAAGGCGCACATTGATATCTGCTGTAGAAAAAAAAAACGTTATTTTATTCATTTATTCTAAAAGACACTATAAAGCTTTTGTCAATTACGACGCTCCGCTGTACTCAACATTTGAAAACTTGCCGACTGAAAGGCACTCACTGTGTCATAAATTGTGTTTATGATCCGTCGTAGGTGCTAAACTGCGTACTTTATGTCCCGAGCAATTCACAAATTAAAGAAACCGGCATAATTCCATTACGTTTCTGTTAACAACTAAAATAAATGCGGACAAAAGTTCCCTCGTTACTCATTGTGCGCGAAAATAAGTCTCCTCTACATCAATTATCGGGTTTATGTTTAAAATAATTAGAAAATTCCGTTAAACTCGGTCTAAGTTTCACTCTGACGACCCTTAAGAAAAAGTTAATCAAGTTTCTAATTGTGTTAAGACGCACTTCCACAAAGTGGCGCCTACAGAGCCGCGTTTCGGCTCCTTTTCTTTTTAATGAAATATCAAGATTTGCGCGCGAGAAATGGAAACCATTGACAAGCGAACATTTTTATCATTATAATTTCGATCTGGCATTGCGGCGGGGAACCCCCAAATTGGCTCACATAAAGGGCGGAATGGGACAGTATCTTGCATCTCCAGGGCGTCATAATTAAAAAGCTTTCGGCATTATGCCTCCTCGTTAACCCTGTCATTTTAACGTGCTCCTATCAAATTTATCATATAAATGGGGGGCATCGTTCCGTCTATAAATTAATAAAGCGCGGGGTCCTCCGGTTCCGGAAAGCGCGACTCCGGTTCTTAAATGATTTCAGAAATCCACGCGAGCGAGTTCTGCTGTCAGGCGAACGTACGGAGGCGAACATGCTTGTAGGAATTTCGGGGAAAAAACTTAATTTTCTACCCGATGTAATATGTAAATAATATTCGTCCCTCAGTCACAAATTTCAGAAATGACAGCGACACTTTATTACCAAAACGTCGACGAATCACGCCAAGTCCGCAATAGGCACGAAGCTCTCTTGCAAAATCCCTGGTTTATAGCTGCACTCATGGGCGCCGATTGCAGGGTTGCACGAGGCCCCGAACTATCTCTGGAATTATTCACGAATTCTCCGACATTCCTCTATACTTTTTCTGAACGTCTGCTTTACATTCCTGTTTTTTATAAATAATATTATTTCAATTTCAAATACGCTTATATCTAAAACGGCATTTGGAGAATATTCCGAAATTATCCATAAATTTTCTTTCCAAAACAGATAGCTGGAACAATTTTGCATAAAATCAGCATTTAACGTATGACATCACTTTATTCTTGGTCAAACTTTGTCACGAAACCTTTGCAGTACTGCGAGGACGCAAATTGTATCAACAACAATTGATTTTTATAAGAGTAACGTTTAAGGGACAAGGGAACCAACAATCTCGATTTTAACAGTAGAAAGTGCATGTATCTCTTCGAGTAATTAATACAAGTATAAAATATACAGGACATTAAAATAAAAAAATAAAAAGGAGTTTGCCCTAGATAATACAAATAATGGCACTGCATGCTTTTAAATTTATTAACTGTCATAAACTCCCCACTGTCAAGACAATGCATTTAATGTAATAATCCCATTATCTATTACTACCCGTGAATGTTCCGTATTTTTTATTGGAATACGAAATAGCCATACAATATTATCTTGATTAGAGTGCACGCCATTTTATAATAACATTATAACAATATAACAACAAAAACGCTTAAACACGTACTGAGCAATTTTCCTTATAAGATAATTCTTAATATTAAAATAAGTTTCTAATTTACAAAGAAATTAAAAATTTTCTAGATATTTTCAAAATGTTGACTTAATGTATAAATAGTCATATGTAGGAGAGCTGGTGACATTTTTTAGTGATGATTTAGTTAAGGCCTATTTTTTGAGAGAATGTTGCTGGAAGCATGTGTAAGTGTCATCTGTAATGATTATATTTGATAGCGGTATCGGAAGGAGGCAGAACACCCCCAATTTTCACTGTAAGTATATATCAAATTCGAAATTAGTAGGTTAGGTTTTGTGTCGGTCTGTGTCAAAAATGACGGAAAACCTAACATGCTAACCTCGAATTTGACATATACTTCCAGTGAAAATTGGGGGTATTCTGCCGCCCTCCGATACCGCTATCAAGGATAATCCTTACAGATGACAGTTATTCATGCCTCCAGTAACATTCTCTCAAAAAATAGACCTTAACTAAATCATCACTAAAAAATTACACCAGCTCTTAGACTAATAAGGAACTTGAATAACTGAAAAAAAATTAATTACAAGAATATTTTGCATGAAATCCACCTTGTATTATTTTTTTTATCAAGAACCAACGAATGTAACACAGCTTTTAGTTTTTAAAACTCTTGAACTGTTGGTCTTTTTGGAAACTCAGTCTTCAGATTCAGTGGCCAAGTGGTGAAGGGGTGGCAAGTGGAAACCTTAACCTTGACCTCGTTCTAGAACCGTCCCGAACACCCTACTTTAAAGAATTACATTAAATTAGAGACTTCATCAGCGGTATGTTCTGTATCACTACTTACAATGCAATGAGGATACTATAAAAATTCAAAACTTAAAGTCGCACACATATTTAGGTTTTTCTGAATCGATAAACTTGTCACACCCACGCATAATTTTCAGCGAGGTTACTTCGAAATAGTGATGCCGCCATCTCGTCTCGAAATTGGAGATCGAGGTTGTCAATTTCCGATCTTGTGTTACTATATCGAAATAGGGCAACCGCAGTAGGCCCAGCCCTGGCTCTAGATTTTTGTGGTTGTTGGAATGCACAGTCCCAGTTCCGGATCGATAATCAACAGAAAATATTGGAGCTCAAGATCAATAATAGATAAAGTATTTGTTGGAGTAAATTCAGTTCCTAAAAAAGAAACGCACGAAAATTCTCATTCTACTCCCCTAAAGTATGCCCAAAAACATATTTTCCCTATATATGTAGTTTCGTAGTTGAAGAGAATGCTCCAATTGCACCCTTTTAAAAATATATTTCCTAAAAAACGTGTTTTTCACGCTTAACTTTTTCTGAAATTCACTGATTACAATTAATTTTTCATTTAAAAAAATCACTTACTGCACCTGAAACTATTTAGGACAATAATATGTTTGTAAATCTACTTGTGGCTAGCCGCTATAAACAAATGACCTTTTTGGTTTCTGTACTAAGTGGTGACAATGCCTTTGTGATTTCTGTCTAATAGGACATTGCACGCCCCCTGAAATGGGGATTCAAAGTTTACAAATTTCACTTATAATCCCAACCACGAACTAAGTAAGGGGTGAGTCAATTTCATGGCATAAAGTTGAAGTTCCTAACAAATATTTCCCTACAACTTGATTGACCTTTTTATACGTTTGTTGACCTTCTTCTAAGTACTCTGAATGATGTCATTTTTGACAGTGTTCTATTATAAGATGTTTTATCGGACTTTTTCCACTGTCTCTGGTGTTTACCACACGACGTTTCGGGAGTTTTTGGTCTACTCCCGTCCTCAGGTGAATGAACTCCTGGTTAGTCCTAAAAAGGACTGATTTTTGTGTACGACTTTTTTACGCACACTCGGCGCCTACCCCGGGCTTTGAACCCGAGACCACTGATCGCTGTGATTACGAGTCTGTCACTCTTACCACTAGGCCACCAGCATATATTTGTTACCGCCATAATATTTAATTATGTTAATATCTGCACTGACAGAATAGCCTAATTATTTGAAAATATTTGGTTTAATAGCTGTTTATAATAAGTTTCGTAAGGTACTCCGGTCTCATAGCAGACGTTTGATGATTATTGCGTTCGAAACAACTATTTAACTATTTTTTTGAGAATTTTCTTTTCTTTTTAAAAACATCCTTAACACACATATTCTATTACAGTAGTGAGCAATTGTGCATACTTAACTGAAATTTTCTGATAGAAATATACTGAATATACAAGTCAGCATCAAATGCATGCACCACGTGCTCTGGTTTAATCGAACGAAATTTTGAATTTATATTTCATGAGAAAACAAATCAAATACCTCGAAAAAATTCTCCGACTGCTAATTAATTTAATTGGGGCGTAGAATCCAAGTAGATTAAAAAAATCTAAACTAATCAAGTTTACCTGATTTTTACTATGTAAAAAAGAACTTTTAATTGAATTCTACAGGAGCGATTAATCGAGTATAATAGAATATAATTCAATTGTATTTGATAAGATACCTATAAAGGCAATTTGATTGAATTATGCAGAAAATCCCGAGTCGCGTTATGAAATCAACGATAACATCAAAGATTCGGAAACAGAAACAATTTCATAAATTGATTAAATTAAAGTAAAAAAAAACTAAAAAGTACGTCATTTGCGCAGGAACACTTGTTACGGTCATTTCGACGTTAGATTCTATTTTTGTATTCATTTCCAACGTTAGTCCTAGTGATTTCAACTCACCCTAGTTTTCCTTAAACGCTATTTATTGGCTATGCAAATTCAAAGGCATGCAAATTAAAAGATAATAGGTGTTTTTTTCTAGGGACCTCGATGGGCGAGCGGTTCCGCCGATTGCAGTCTAGGTCATAGTAAAAACACGAAACGTTCATGCTGAAGTGAGCGAGTGTTCGAGTCCCGGCACGGGTGGTCTGGATTTTCGATTAGTTAAAGTTTAAATTTAAGTGGCTCCCGAACCCCCTGAAGTATTGGGTAAGCGGTTCTGCGGGGCAACAGTAGTCGTTAGAATAAAAAGATGTTTTTTTCTGCCACGACGTTACGTTGAGAATTGCAGGTGTTCGTTTTAGTCTTGTATTTTCCTTTTCTGTGTTATGTGGTATTTGCTGGTTTTGCTTAAGCCTCTTTTGAGAGAGTTCCGTGGGTTAATTAGCTCGAGGAGCTCGATATTTACTTGACCAATTAAGTGTTCATTTGGATATGTCGAAGGTTGACAGCTGACATTGGAATGCAGTAGGCAGTGTCTCTTGTATCGCGTGTTATAATTTATTTGACAGTTTATTTCCAATATTACATTGTTTGGATTTTTTACTTGCATGCTTGGGCGATAAGCACGTCTGACATTAGTTTTCGCCGCGAGCGCTCGTCCGAGATCGCAGCCAGCTGCGATTTTTGTACTTTTTGATTTCAATTTCTTTTTCACTACAGCACCTCTGCGGTTTTCAGCTATCTATTCTGTTATAAATCAGTTTAGGGTCTTAACGTCTTAAATGCTGTCTTACAATTCGCCATTACAAAGACATCGCCGTGAGGAAAAATAGTATTCGATAATAAATTCTGTTTGTTTTCACATCGAGTTTGCATATGTACGAAGCTATTGGTAGTAGAACTTTGAACATTTAACTTTCAAATCGCTATACATGTATATATTTTCAGTACATTTACAACCCGACGCCCATGATTGTACGATTGTAAGTACTCGAACATTTTTAGCGCAGTGCGAATGTTAATTGCACCTTCGTGCTGCGCTATTGATCACTGCAGAAGAACAGTTACCTTTCAACCTATCAGGAAGGATAAAACCGCAGCTAAAGTCGAGTAGAAAAATCGTTCCATCACTTAGTCGTGATTCAGGAGGAAGATGAGACGGAGGTCACCGGAATCACCTCCAGGCCAAACTCTCACGCTCACGCTCGCGATAAGCTTTTTGCTGACTGCTTCCCCCTGCGACCGGAGCTGAGGGGACAAAAAGCGCGTTTTTCTGTTATTCGACAAAAGTAAATTAATTGTTTATGCGCGTTTAAAATTTTCAAACAGCGTCAGCCGGGCCAACGTTTACACACATATTTGCATGCATTAAAGTTATCTCTGACCCCAGGAGGCTTAAAATTCGCCGAGTCGGGGGTTCGAGGGCTGCGACAATCGTCATCTCGAACCCACGCTTGCACCATATTCCATTTCCGTGTGTCCCATCAAATTAGAGTGCAATAATGTTCCACGACGGAAAACACGCGATGCGGTCTGCACGATCTCTGCTGGTACATTTTACTGCCGCTTCACGACAAATTGGATTTTTACATCGATAGTACTTTTTAAAATATCGAGTTCAATCAAATCCCATTGCGCAACAACGTTATTACTATTTCTGATTCGGTAACAGGAAACTGATGCAAGGTTGATAAAAAGTTAATAACTTGTTCGTTTCTTGCTTATGCAATTTCAGGATTTCCCTACATTTATCGGTACTGGAGAAATTTTTTCTGCAATCTTTTTCCTGACAACATAATTCTGTCAATAATATACAGGAAATATGATTAATATACCAGTTTCAAATAGTTCAAGATTCGAAATGTCTCTAAAATTCGATCATTATAATTTGCTATCATTTTTGAGTTTCTGTAACGACTTAAAACCATTTAACTCTTTTTCCTATTAGCACATAAACAAATAATTTAAAAAATATCTTAGAACAAATCAATTTAAATTTTAAAAATATACATTTTCATGAATTATATATATCCGTATCAGAAATAATTTCCATTTCGGCAACTTCCTCAACTTTCTTATGAAAACCTCAAATTTTTGTCAAATTGTGTGATATCTGGACATTCTTCATGACTGCGCTATATCCTTTATCTAATAGACTTGTCTGTCCGGGACGCTGTTTCAGCAGCCAAACCGTAAGAGTTAGAGAAAAAAGTTATGAAAGTTATATGTTTGGAATGGTCATGTCAGGTCAGGAACCGAATTTCATTCACGTGACACTTCCGGTTTTCGATAAATCACGTGATTTCTCGAATACCGGAAGTGTCAGTACGCTGTTTCAGCAGCCAAACGGAGCTGCGACCCTCTGCGCCTTAAAACCTCGATCGGTTAGGCAACCACTTTGACAGCTTCCAGAATGTCCGATGCGGCGTACCACTTTGACACCTTCCAGGTCTGGGTACAGTTTTTATTTAATACGCGTTCTATTTGAAAAACGGTCTTTTTTGTTTTTTGAAATGAGACATTTGTCTCACTGGGTTGCTAGTTACAAAATTATTGTGCCAACACTCGTTTGTTAGTAAACATACGTAACGATACAATCCAATGGACGTAATATGTTTAACTATGAAATAAGCTTAATAGTAAGTAAAGTAGATCAATTATTTAGATAAATAATTTCATATAAAAATGCGAAGTATTAAAGAAACGAATATAAAACAATATTATAATTAAGAAACATGTGGAATTTGAAAATAAATATTGAATATCCGAGACGACTTCTAAATTTCAAGACAGTTTAGATAGTAAATTCCGGTGGTCTAAAGGGGATTTACGGTCCACAAATTTCACTTATAAGATTGAGCACCAACTAAGGGGTGAGCCAATTTCATGGTATAGCGTCAAAGTACTTAACAAGTATTTCCCTACAACTTGATCGACCTTTTTCTACGTTTTTCGACCTTCTTCGACGTTCACCTTGATGTTAGTGTTGTATTTTCCACAATATTCCCTTTATATACCTATCAAAATTATGTTTACGTTGTTTACGATTCAACTTATTTTGAATCACGAAAAATTTTAGAACAGAATTAATGAAAAGTGGAGGATATTATCACTTTTAAGGTTTTTATGGCAAGCTGAGGACTTACCTTATTACCCAGAACATCGAAACAGACATTGAAACTATTACCCAGAACATCGAAACAGACATTGAAACTTTCCAAAAAACCAAAATAAAAATTTTGAAATACTAAATAAAACTATTTGTCCATTTACTTGGGGTTCAATTTAGAGTCGCAAAAAGCTTGAATTAGGTAAAAAAAGGAAGACTGCAATGGAGAAAAACTACCTCTCCAAGATTTTTCTAAAACCGCAACAATTACGATTTTAAGTTGAAGTATGGGAAAGAGTAACGTTGAATTTATAAGAATGCAGTGTTAAAAATGTTTATCCATATATTTAGAGCAACTAAAAAGAGCAAAGTCTCCCAGGGTCAGTACAATTTCGACGACTCGAACGATCAAATAAAGAACAGTAATTGGCTCGCAGATTGTGAGGTAGCGATTATGGTATTTTAGGACAGCGCTGACATTCTCTCACACAAAGGATCGGGAAAACTGTACAATGGCCCTTTTGTACAATCGATTACAGCACCGCAGACCCCAATCAGATCAAGAGCACCGGTTCGTGGTTTTGCAGAGGAAACATTTGAATAAGGTCATACAAACATCCAGTAGACCCACTTAAAAGATCATGATGATGAAGACTAAATCTCAGCAAATATTTTTCAATTCAGCATATGATAAGAAACCCCCTTTTTTAATAAGGTTTCCAATATTACATCGAGAATTGTTACCAATAATAAAATTAGCAAGAAGCTTGGATTTGCAATAACATTTGTAAATAAAAACTGTATGAAAATGAAGAAACATAAACCCACTATTCCAAAGCGCAAATAAACAAATATCCTTATTTAAAGATACTATCAAGCCTCTGCCAATACAGCAATCGATTTAATTTCTAATTTAAATGAAAGCTAGCGCTTTACAAAATATCTCTTCATGTAAATCAGAAGCAGAAACTATAATTCTATACTTCAGAACTACCATTAGGCCTCGCTACAAGTACACGAATGCCTAAAAACGAACTTGCAGAATAAAGAGAACGCGCTACTAAAATATCCGGCTATTAGATAACATCGGCCAATTCACAACGAAGCCCTATTCTTAACATAAATAGGAAATTACGATTTCCTGTGTTTTCTCATAGAGCCTCTCAAGAAACCCTTCTTTAAGACGGTAAATTACATTATTAATCTGTTTTCTTATGTATTTGTGTAGCTCTTAGATCAATATAAACACGAATATTGCGATTTCGATACTGTTTTTAATTCTGAAAATGTCAATTTATTCACTTGGCACTTAAATTTATTTTTCCTCTTATTACAAGCCTGTTTTAACCACAAAGTGGTTCTATGAGCCTCTTTGCCTTTAGGCCGGTCGAAAATGAGGAAGAGTTCCCTTGTTTACGGGTTAGCGACTACCACAGGTGTTAGCGTGGTAGCCAAGAAACGTACGATTTTTAAAATCATTCTAGATTTCCCCGAGATTCGAACCCGGGCCGATCGCCCGAGAGGCGAGCATTTGCTCGCTGAGCCATTCGCTCACACTCTTAAATTTGACCAATCTAATTCATAATTAAATGACATATATGAAATGTAGAATAAACAATTGCTTGGACTGTATAATAGGGCACTTACCATAACAATGATCTCTTAATTACAAAACAGAAAATAATCGATTGTATTTGCACAAAAAATACTTATGAGTTCTTGTTACGTCTTCTTCGGACCGAAGCGATACTGTACGAAGCGATCGCAAGAACGTCCGCAAAAATAAGGAAACTAGGAAGGGAGGATTTGGAGCTAACAACATGAAGGCACAAAGAAATTTTACAAAAGTTATTTACTGGCCAATGAATTGCAATCTGACATTAATATTATATCCTTTAATTTATAAATCTAACTTTAATTTTAGACGTTTCTTATCCAACAATGTGTACGTTGATCCTTTCTGGTTCAATCTTTCTCATATTGCTTGACGTTGCTAAAGTTTCACCGTATGGGATCTTTAGAAACCTGCAGAAATTCTCTCAATTTCTGATAAACAACTTCGTAATTTGTTAAAGGGAATTCGAAATGTGAGTGTTTGAAACTTTAAAATATTTTCGATTTTTGTGCATATAAAATCTAACCAGCTGCTTCTATCTTCTGTTAAAGATGTTGTAGTCTCTAGAAACATAAAGAAAGCAAAATCGGACACGCGAGCATTTGTTTGTAGAAATTTAAAAAATAGAAGCAAGTATTTTACATTTAATATATTTTTTAAAACCCATAAGGTAAATAAGTAAATGATACTACTTGTTTAGTAACAACCAACAGGGGACTTGCACAGAGCAAACGTAATAAAATATGAAAGTTTGCTGCGATCACTCCCAAGAAGGAAGCAGAGAGCAATAAATAAAGACCGACCCAGAAAATCTAGCATTCACAACAGAACCAAATTGCCATTTTTCATTATAAAATCCCATTGTCATCAAAAGATAGAATACGAATGTCTTTCAGAAGGCTGCAGGGCGAAAAGAATCAATCTCCGTAACCCAATTTAAGTCACTGCGATCCTTTTCGTTTACTTGTTTGGGTAACGTTTAATTCAGAAACTCTCGAAGTCTTAGTGAAGAGTCCGCGCTTAACATTCGGCGCCCAAACGAGCCATTCTTTCTCCTATTCCTAATTTAATTAAGAAGATAAACGGCCCCGATATTGAAAATCTCGTTAAAAATTGGAAAACGTCAACCGGAATGATTTGCAAAATGAATCCATATTACTACTCGGTAAAAATTTATTCAAATTAGGGGCGGCGGCGCCGCCCCCGAATCCGTCTTTACAGACCCGCCTACGGTTACTTTTCACCTGTAATTTGTTAACATTCGCTATTCTGTACAGGACACTTGCATACGGCATGCATTTTTAATTATTTACTCCTGTATAACGTGTACTTATAATGAAGTGGTGCGCTATCGAAAAAACAGTATTAGAGGATTCCTTGATCAGATTATTACAGTCTGTGTTTCACAAACACAGCAAATAGCCCTAGTGGCTTGCTGGGTAATGTTCATGCATTGTGATTATACTTGTAACAGGTAAATATACCGGGTCCGGATCAATATCCCGACTTACACTAATTATTATTTTTTTCTATAACGCGGTTCTAAATTCTAAATAAATATAATAAGAGAAGTATTTAAAATAGGTTTGCTATATGTACGGAATAGTCGCACAAAAGAGACTCCCGATTATGGACAGACGAAAAAATATATAACGCTACGTGCTGCAAATAAAATTAATTAAAACAGAACCAGATTATCGTGTTTATGTAGTAGCTCAAATATAAAATTTATGACAGCATGCAGAACAATTTTGTTTGTACTATGAAAATAAACAAGGGTGAATAGGTAGGCACCGGATTTATAATGTTTGCAATACTACAGAAATTCAGTTTTTAATTTTACAACTTTGCAAGAAACTGATTATATTATATTTTATATCACTTTAAGCTATTTAAAAGGGCGATGAATTCACTACCGACGGCGGTAGTAGTAAATTAAGATGTAAACAGACTACAGTAATTCTAACAAATCTAAAAAATTAGAGGTTGTATTATTCTATTTTTTTAAGTAAAATATCAAAAATTTGGTTCTTCTATAGAAACTATCACCGACCGAATCTTTAAAAAGATAGATATGTTCGCCTTTTATCAACCTCCCCCAAAGATATTAAAAAATTACAATACAAACTGGCCAAGAAAAGCTTCCGTCGTTTTATTACTAATCGAGCACTGTTCAGTAACTATAACACCTCCTTAGGCAACTAACTCTAGTATAAAAACAAGTAAAATAAGTGCTTAGATTAAATATATAAATTATCCTCCTCATTATCGACGTCTCTGACAGGTGTCACTGTGCAAGTTGTTCTGTATCCTGTGCTCCTAGGATGAGTAGATTCTTTGTTTAGTCATCCCATCGGTTGGCAGTTTTCCTTCCACTTAGTCTTCGACAATTAGCTTGTCCTTCTGGTTATACGACATAGTTCCGGTAGTGTAACGTTAGCTCCCTGCACCGCATTTATTTAAAGCACAAATATTAAGCTACAAATGCGGATGGCGCTAAAATCGTTACAACCAACGCTCACATCTTCAGAGCGCACGGATCCCCGATAAGGCGAACCTGGCCACGGTGCGCGAAGGAGCGCAAACCGGCACTCGACGCAATTCCTACTCTATCCCACCTAGAACATACCCCGATAACAGGAGCCAGGAGGGTATGTAAGAAGAACAGGCGACCATTTAAGTAACTTGGGTCCTCCGTTCCTGACCAAGAACTCCAACCTGAAGAAGTTCTCCGGCCCCCAAGTGGGGTGGACTAGGCCTGTCCCTGATTCTCACCTACATCGTGATAGCTAGTACGGACCAACGCGACGCCGATTCTATTTAGTATATCCACCTGACCCCCTGATATCTGATACTAGCCGAAGCGACACCGGTTCTATCGATCTCCAGCTTCCAAACTAAACCTAGATCCCAGTTTACCTGTATGCGAAGGATTTTACGTCCAACGGCGTGACCAAAGGCACCTCCCACGCACCTGCCGTAACTCGGTTCTCCAGTAAAATCGCCGGCGTCCTCCAGCGCTCGCCGCTAACACGGTCGGCAATCGCCGGACTAGTCGTGAAGTTAACATTTCTAGTTTAGATTCTCCGGTACCTGCCCGACCTGAGATAACTACCAGCCCTGTATTCACTTAGTTTCAGAACATTTTCCAGATCTCAAAACGTAAACACCGCCATCTTGGCCCCGGCATGGACATCGGATATTATTTGTTTCACAAACGAAGTTCGAGGCCGCTGCGCGTTGGAATTACGGACTTACTTAGAGTTCGTCCAGAGAGAGCAGCCGACCGAGCAGACGCACATGCACATTGGGTTGCAGACCGTCCAGAAGCAGCAAACGCAGATCCAGTTACCAGAAAGAAGTTTTGTTATTGACAATATTTATGTAGATATATTTCTTTAACCTTAATTAAGACTTATTTTGTAATTATTCAAACACAATATATAATTTATTTCTAGAATTGTTATTTCTGTGTTTATACATTTGAGTGAACGGACCTTGGGCATTTGATTCTTATCCTGGTGCAACTAAACTTTGCATTTAACTTAAGAAATTATCAAGAGTAAAATTTAGTAAAATTTGGTCGAAATTACAGTATGCCTAATTGATCTGTCTCAGCAGACGCGTTCCTACTTTCAGCTCCTCCAACCTACAAATGTTTATTTGATGCTGCATCCAGGATATTCTCCGTATGCATCGATACACCCACATTTCTAACGCATCTATTCTCTTCTTGTTTAACTTTTTCACAACTCATATTTCTGCTGCGTAGCAGGCTATCAAGAAAGTGAGTGGTTTTACCATCTTAACTTTTGTGGCTTTAGTAATGGCTTTGTCATTCTAAATTCTTGTAAACTTAGTACATATTCTTACCCCACATTTCTCTACTGCATGCAGCCTCTCGTGTTTGTGATTGATTTAGGCTAATGATGAGACAACATCAGCATATATCCTAGGTTGCTGGCTTCTTCCCTCCGTTCCAATCATCGATTACATTTCGCATTAAAAACGAGGTGTTAAATCGCAATGAAGAAATGATACAACCTGTCTGACCCCAGCTAGCTCTTTAAACCTTTTCAAGCATGATGTATGCCCTAGATTATTGCTGTGTTGTTTTCCTATAAGCAGTTTATCAAGTGTGTAAGCTGTAAGGTGTAGCGTTTCCATTATTTGCATTATTTGCCGCAGATGGTCCCTTACCTCGTCAAAGGTCTTGGTATAGTCCACACAAGGCAGAAACGTAGAGATGTTATATTCTCGTACCTTCTAATAGCTGTCTAGTATTTAGAATTTACTGTCTTGTGTATTTTTCCGCGACAAAACCAGCTTGTTTGTACCACATCTGTGACGTGTTTCGAAAGATCATTAATGATATTTGCTTATAAGCGAAATCAAATCTTCTCTTCTATAACTGCCATATTCTGCTGGTGATCTTTGGGAGATAGGAATGAAAGTGGATTTCGCCCAGGCTTCCAGCCACTATCCTGTTTCTTATATTTTGTTGTAGATCTTGTGCTTTTTCTATATCCGAGCGTAAGATAGTTGACACTTTTTATAAGTCAGTGCAAGCAGTATTCGTTTTTTTTCAAATCGCCTGCGTATAAATTTTGGTAGTAATTCCGTCACACCTCCGCGATTCTATGAACATCCCTCACGATTTCCCCCTGTTCCTTTCTGATCATCTGGGTTCTCGGTTCTCGACTAGTATGAAGTTAGAGTTATTTGCATATTTCAGTTATGTGTCTATGCTTGTCTTACTTTCTTTATGTCTTGGTCCAATCGCTGTATTTGAATTTGCCTTTCATATAAATTACACTTGCAACTAATCTCTCAGAAAAATTTAAAATTACAAATTAAATATATCTCGCTAATGTGGCGATACTTGCACAAAAAATAATAATTTAGCAAAACTAACTTCTTTATTGTTTTATTCAATAACAGCAATTTTTATGCGTCCACCAAAATGTTTATTATTATAAAATTAATTGCAAAAAAAACATAACAATTGTTTAAAAACGGACCAAAAGTGCTTTGAAAATTTTTGCAAGCGCAGGTCTTGCATATCATGTTACATTTAGCTGAGCACCGAACAACGGTTAAACGTCAAAAGCTGGTTTTGTTTTCACTCAGTAAGTAGTAAACAGAACATCATACTAATTGAATTATGACACTGAATCACAAATTGGAGGTTAAGCTTGACAGCTCCAGGTGCTACAAGCTAAATCATACAAAACGTAAACAAAATTTTAGACAGACACCGTTTATAATGTATTACATGCCTTCTAAAGTGTATCCATAAAAAATTGGAGCATATCAATTATGGCAGCTAATATTCGAATTTCTGTTCAAATATTCGGCCCCGTTTTGTAATTTGCTATAGTTTTTTGTTAATTAGAACATCGACAAAAGGTGACCGTAAATACCGCTAGAGGGCTAACCTTTTCCATTAGCAAATCAAACTTGTTACAAAGCCAAATGGAAAGCGTTTGTGTTTGATCCCCAAAGGGGCTTTCAGAGCTTTTAGTTGAGTTTCTGTTTTACTTTTCCATGAATATTTATGTAACTAAAAGAAATGTCAGTCATCTATCAACCAAATGTTGAGATTTTTTCGTATGTAGAAGTAGAAGAAAGTTGGTTTATATTTTTGTCATGCGCGAGAGTATTCAAATTGAAAGAGAGAAACTAATAAAATTCCAATATTAAAAACTTATTTTGTTTTTACATAAATAAAGTTTAGCATAATAATAAATTCATAAATATGTAGTAATAGACAGTTATTAAATTAAATCCAACTGGATATCATAGGTTTTCACAAACTTTACAAAAAGCTTCCTTCTAGTGGAAACAACGAAATTTGTCTTAACTGCGTATTAGTATGTATATATAGTACATTTAGAAAGTATCCGAAATTTTATAGTTTTAATAATGTCGTGAAACTTCCTTTTAGAAAGTCCTGGGCCTCTAAAATGTTGTGTGCGAATCGTCAGGATAGTAGGTCATAGATAAAATAAAGACAATCCTATATGTCAAATGTGTTTATTTCTGAGAAGCTTAAAAAATTACTTTTTTCTCACTCTACAACTCTCTTTTTTCTCACCGTACAAATTTCTAAATTATTATTCAGAGAACAAAATTATATTCGGTTTTAGGAGAATTTTCCTTAAATTTGTGGTTTTCTTTTGTGTCAACTCCTCTGTTAACATACCCATAGTAGTGGCGTATAAATAGTTCGCCTAAATATAAAAAAATGGAAGTATATGTACTACACGAAAAAAATAGACGCCTTTCAAAATGAGGAGACTTAACGCGGGTTAGATTTACGGGGATTAATAACTTTCCAAGAATTAATTTGACAAAATGACTACCAACGTACCTATTAAATGTAAAAAGTAACATTTTGGGCTTTATTGGCGAATACAAAAGGCATTAACAATCTCTTTCTCCATTTTGCTAAATATACATTCCTCCATATATGTAGTTTCCATAGAGTTTAACACGCTTTATAACCATAATTTTGCTGTTAAGAAGCAATCCCTGTCTTTTGGTGTATAAGTAGTTCAAACCAACCGCTTAGTTATCGCTCATTTCTGTGTTTTCAATACTCTTTTCAGATTTTTGAGATGCTGCAAGCCCCATTCATTGATCATAGTTATTAAAATATTTAATCTTGTTCAGTGTTGTAAAAACAAAAAGTGTTCAAACTTCTGTTTGCCCATGAAATAGACAATTGAGTGAAATTATGCGGAAACAAATGTAGACTACAAAACTAGTTCACAATGTGTAACCATTACAGTAGTGCCGGCCTCGGCATTAATATGGTATCATTAGGTCAAGTTTCATACACATTGTTTACAAGCAGGGAATTTTATGCGAGCGTTATGTTTTGCACTTATGTAAATAGTAGGTTATTAGATCAAACAGCAAAACACGACACAATTTAATTGTATATAAAGCTCTGTATTTTATTTGATTTTTCAATATACTTTTAAACTTTGAAGTGCATTCATTTGTGAACAGACAAAAGGCTACAAATGTTTTAAAGGGTAGTTGGCCTGACTACTCCATTCACATCTTATTCTACAACCCCTCATCCCTTCATCAAGTGTAAACATTTCAGTAAAATAACCTGGTCGTATAATAACCTACAATTTATGTTCTGAAGTGCGTCCTGAACGAGTGCAAGAAATAATCCACGGAACTACACAAATCGAAGGCTTGTATAACTTCAAGGAGCATCGCGGACAAACAGCTTCTGTGGCTGCACATCCAATATGAACAAAACAATTGTAGTAATAAAAGAAGCTTTGATATAGTAATAATGTTTGTTGCATAATAGTGGCAGCTTTGCGATATTTTTGGAATCTATTGCATGGCTACACTAGTTCCTTGTGTATTGGGAGATTGATCTTTTCTCTGCTTTTATTTAAAAAGTATATTTACATGGCAGTGATGTAGATATGCATTTTTATCATTAAGATTAATCTCAGATATCACAAATCATTTGTTACAATACACAGCGTGATCCTCAAATATGTGAGCCTAAAATAAGACGATTTAACTCAACTTACCTATACATCAAAATGTGGTTTTTTGTCTTTATAGTTTTTGACGTCTGTTACGATTCAGTTATAAAATCTGAGTTTTTTAAACAGGTGTAATCTAGAAATTATGCAAAAAACTGAACTGCACTCTGAAATATTTCTGCATTAATTCTAATCTAGGTTGATAACAGAAAGAATTGGTGACGTAATTAAAATTAGTTTGTCGTCCATGAAGGTCACTGCTTTTTATTTCTTACTAAATAGTAACCGGTGCCGTAAATTACAAATAACAAAAAATCGACGAAAGGATGTCTCTTTCTGCAAAGAAAAAAATATCGACTTTGGACTAGAAGAGTTGCTCTCTCAACTGTATCATGACACCTATGTTTCATCGCCTAGTGATTCAACGATAATCAATATCATCTCGGAAAATGGTCCCGTATAGAGTTATGTATGTATGTATCATCAGTAACCTCATTTTACCTAGCGGTGTAGCTTGCGTAGCAACCACTGTATCAGGTATGTGTCTTGGTGATGCGTTGACCTTGTTACTCTATCTCTTAGATCTATGGTTCTGAGTAGAGTAACGCTCTATCAACGGGCTATTCAGCTTTTCCTCGTATAGAGTTAAAAGTAATATACATTTTGAAGCAAAATACTGACTTAACGCCTTTGAATATACGATATACGTAAATGGAGTTAAACAGTGTTCTTTTTGGCCCTGGAATCGGTAGTTAAGCCATGTCCATATATTTAAGGGACATTATGTAATTCGTACATACGCATATAACTTAATGCGATGCGAGCAATACTGTCGACCGTTTGCATAATCAAATCGTGAAAATGCGTAGTTTACCTTTGCGACCGGGCACTGGATAGAGATGTTTGATTTCAGTCCATCTAATGCAATCGCGCCGACAACTCAATTTTATGAAGGCAATTTAAGTTTGGAAGTGCGCGATCGGGAGGGCCACGACATATGGAGTCACGTCCGCGGTTGGCTAAATTGGGTCCGGTTTATTCTCTAACGGATATGGAAGGACGAAATCCACAAGTGCATTATGCTTTCACAAAAATACAGTATTTCAGGCGCACGCGGCACGCACGCCAGAAAATCCAGCATCATTCGCGATGAATAATAATTACTCGGCCGTTAGTAAATTCTATCCTCAAAATCGTACGTATAAACGCCGGAATTAAACCGTGAGGATTCGAATGCCTGGGATGTTTTGCAAAACAAAGCGGGCGCGGAACATGCTCGTGCAACCACATATTGCGGCCTTTTTGCTCGGCCGAGTTTCAAATAGATTATGAATGTTTCCAGCTTCCACCTCTTACAAATTTATCGATTTCGGCGGATATAAAATTACGCCCGTGTTTAAATTGTGGAAACCGAATGGAAAGCGAAAGCCGGCACACAGGAGAAATTCGAAAACTTCATGTATTTACATGGGCCTTTTTATTTCGCGTTCGCTCCCTCCCGGCGCGTACTTTGTACTTCATTTTACTTTGAACCCACGCCGCTTAACGTTAATTTATATTTTATGCGTGTCTCTTTTATATTTTCGCCAAAGCTAGGATTTCCTTACAAACAGTAATAAAAGCCATTCTTTTAGTTGACGTCTCGCGCTGCCACCAAAAAATCGCATTGAAGTTTATAGCAGAGGGTGAAAAACTGCGACTATTAGCAGTAATTTATTGTTGTGGAGGTTGCTGTTTTTAGTACTGAACTACATTTGCCGGTATAAATAAGATCAATGTACAGGACGTTCCGGGTTAGGTGGTACCTAGTGTTTAAAATATTTCTTATTTATTTCGATGAAGCCTTATTACTTCTCGACATTGGTCTAGAGTTCAGTTCATTTTTTCCGTGTTTTCCTGTAAATTACGAATGTTTTCATTTCCTTCAGAGTATTGCCCTTCTTGTTTGCTGTTTCTTCTGTTCTTTGCAACAAGGTTTTCCTGGGTCTTTCCCTTTATCTCGGGTTGATTGTCTATGTGACCATACCTTTCTAGCTGCCTCTTGTCTAATTCCTGCAATATTGGTTTTTGTTGGAATTCGTCTCTTATATCATCGCTCTTTAATCTGTCCAATTTTATACTTCATACCTTCTTTCTTAAAAATTACATCTCCTTCAACGTTATCTTACTGTTTTGTTTATTCTGCGTCACCCATAGCATAGCTTACTTGCATAAAATATCATAGGGACTACTACCAGAAATTATATGGTTCCGTTTCCTTTTAGATTTTACCATCATTAGTTATGATTACGACTAGAGAGCAGATTTTATACTAAATGCATATCGCTTTTTTATAGTTACATATTTTGCAAACTACTTAAAAATAATAAATAAAATATAAGTGGACATTATTTTCGAGTTATTCTAACATTAACATGCCCAAAGTAAAAGATAATTCAGTTCATGTGCGAATAAAACCTATACTCGAGTTCCCTATGGACGACAAAAAAGTGTTTCGTGCAGCATGTGAAAAGTGGTAAGTTGCATTATATATGTTTGTATATATTTTTTAACCAGTCTTTAATTAATGCAGCCTATTAGTCTGTATCTTAGAATTTTCTTAAATTTAACCCTATTTTGTTTTGAAATATGAAATTTACCTGTAGGTCACATGTGGACAAAAATGTCAAGTTACGCAGCCCAGTAAGACTTCTTTTCGCAAAGGAAAATTGAAGAATTCTAAACTTTCTTACACGCTTTTGTTACGGTCTTATTTAAGAAGCATCTGGAAAACCTGAACAAGATGATATGAATTGACTAATTCGTCCGCTTTCCGTTCAACGGCTTCCGCGATGATTGGTGCAGCTCCGCTTTGACTAACTCTAGTCGGACACCAAAACTTCAGCTACCCGTGTCTTCAGAGCAAAGACAGCTCTGTTTACATGCGAATCCTGCTAACGACTGGATACAAGTTAAACCATTAAACCGCCTGCTCTAAACAAATTTAACCGTTGAATAACGCCGCGTTGTCTATAACAGACCAACGGCTGTATATGAAGGTAACACACTAATAACCAAGAAAAGCTACCTAATACAGGTTAGATATAAATTCCGATTCCGCACAACAACATCCCATTGGAGGTCCACTCAGATAATAAAAATTAGACCCGAAACGACGGTCTATTAATTTCAAAGCTAGAATCGCGTGATTAGACTATTAACTTTATCTGCCAAGCCAGTTGGGTCGTGTTTGGTGTCAAAATGTGCGGATTTACGTCAGCTACAACAAGGTGCGTATCAAATAGTTCAAACTAGCCCCTGGAAAAACGTATAACTAAATTTAATAAAACATAGCAACTTCCTCGGGGAGCTTAAATAGCTCAATGATCGGTAGCAAAACTACATCGAGTTCTCTAGTGCAAATAATAATTTTGTATCTAGTATGCAACATTTTTTTTAAATTAAAAATATAAGATTCCAACTTAAAAGCAATACAAGTACATGGGACATTTATTACTTGCATATTTTGAATTACTAATGCATATTTTAAAAGTTTTAAGTGCATATACTCGTATATGCAGTATACAGTGTGTCCCTGGATGGAGTTGACAAGAGGAACAAAAATTATTATTGAATTTACGACAAAAAGTCATTCTTTATAAAAAGTTCGGCTTGTTGATTAAATAAGTTTACCATCCGAAAATTTAAGATTAAATGTACAGAACTTCGATAAATTAAGATAACATGAAAAGAGAAGTACAATTTATTGCATTTTTTTAGGTTAAATACAAATTTCAATCAATTAAGGAATCAACTTAATGACGTTTGACAGTTTAATACAATACAATGACAAAACAACAACCTTTGATCGACAAGATTAAATTATGATTATCTACATTAAATTCCAGATAACACGTACAACCATAACAATCTAAATTTAAATTTGAAATGTTGTATTTTAACTAATTTTATGTTTTTAAGGAACTTTTTCTATTAACAGTAAACTCTAAAATGCAATAAATAGCACTTCTATCTTGAAGCAGTTTCATGTTATCTTAATTTATGGACGTTATTCGACATGTTAGCAGGGACCTTGGAGTTTCCCCTTCTGTTATTCAGCGTTTATGGAATCGGTTTCGGGAAACTGGCCAATATATCAGAAGAGCTGGACAAGGTCGAAATCAAAAAACTACTCAAAATCAAGACCGATTTCTTGTCCTTTCCTCTCTACGTAAGCGTATTGCCACAGCACGAGACCTCCTAAACTACCTCAGACGAGCACATGGAATAGAAATTTCTGATAAAACTGTTAGAAACAGATTAAAAGAAGCGAATTTGATACCAAGAAGACCTGTCCGCGCACCACGCCGTACACAGCATCACAAATCAGCGCGAATGAGGTTTGCTCTGGATCACAGAGATTGACAACTTCGTCACTGGACGCCTGTACTGTTTACAGACGAGTCCAGATTTCGTTTACCTCGTTGCGACGGTCGAGTACGTGTATATAGACGTCCTGGTGAACGCTACTCGGTCGCTACTATACAGGAAGTGGATAGATTTGGTCGTGGATCTGTGATGGTTTGGGCTGGAATCGGTATAGACAACAGAAGTGATCTTGTTGTGGTTGGTTCCTAATCGACTAAATGCAATGAATTACATCGAAAATGTCTTGGAGGATCATGCGGTGCCTGCTGCATATGGCGTCGGTCCCAATTTCATCCTAATGCAGGACAATGCAAAAGCCCCATATCGCCGGCATCACCAGAAACTTTTTACAAGAACGTGGATTTCAGGGCATGGTCCTGATCTGAATCCTATTGAACACGTGTGGGATCAGCTTGACCAACGTGTTCGCAAGCGCTCTAATCTACCACTAACCATACAGGAACTGACACAAACCTTGATTGAAGAATGGGAAAGCATACCCCAAGAATCTCTTCGCAGACTAGTGCGAAGCATGCCACGCAGTTGTAAGGAAGTGATTCGTGCTCGTGGAGGGCATACACGGAATTAAACCTTACCAATCCACAAAAAACCCGACTCTCATCGATACTATGACAGTCGTTTTCATTTTGTTTTGCGTTATTAATTTACATTTTTAAGTGTAACTTAGAAGTAACTAAGAGTTGTAACATTGTTTTTGTAATTTTCTTTAGTTAATTATATGCCGTTGAGGTATACCAAATTTGATTTTCCTTGGGCTCTTATTTAAAAAGTTACAGGTTTTGAAAAAAGTGTTCCCCTAATTTTTTTGAGCAGTGTATTTCGGGCTCCCGTTCGACTCTCGGGACCAGGCGTGCCGGTTTCACTTAGTTAAGATAGTTTAAAGGACGCCCACGACCCCTGAAGAAATGCGACAAAACTGTTTTAAACAATATGTCTAGTGTTAGGTCACATTATATCAGCTTGTGCAATACACCTATGGCAAGGTGGATTACGTTAGGCTAAGCCATTTTTCGATTGCTCTAGTTGGTCACTTAAATCACATCAAAGTTCAAATTAGTGATGGGCATAACCGGACAATTTTCATAACCGAATTATTTGCATTCGAATGATATTAATAACCGAATTATTATTTGAATACTCATTCGAATAAATTTTGGCTCTCGATTCGTTTCGATTTCTCCGGTTTGCCGGTTACGCGGTTCAGCGTCATCTGCATCGGCATCGTAACTTGCAGATAGCAGAGTAACTCAGTTAATCGTTAATTATAATAATTGTATAAATGGTTTTTATTTGATTTCTAAGGAGTTTGTGCAATAAGTAATTGTGGATATGAATGAAATATATCTGGATATACCTTTATTGTTGGCGATTTATAATAATATAATAATAATTAATAATATATTGTTGTATTTGTATGAGTTTTACGACTCGCTATTCTGCATTAGCTCGATTACTCCTACATTCTTCCGATCTATAACCAAAACATAATATGTACATTATGTGTTATGTATTGGAAATTAAGAGGTATTTATTAAGAAGTGTAGAAAGAAAGAAATATGCGAGACTGCTTGCTAATCGCAATAAAAAACAGTGGTAAAGCGTTTATGTTTATCGATCGGCCCGGTTAAAGGCGGCAAAAAATTGATTTATGTTCAGATCATATGACGACGGATCGACCGCGAGTCTCAGCCGGCAAGGAAGCAAGGGAGAAAACTGTAGAGCGAGAGACCCAAATGGTGTTTTCAGTGCAATCTGCCTGGCTTATGGTTATGAGTTATGAATGACGTATTATTTACAGAATTTCGATCACTCGCAGGTCGCTGAGATACGGCACGTAGTACGTATCAGGATGAGGTTATTTTTCATTCGAATACTTGGAACGAAAACCGAGTTACATAGGTTATTTCAATAACCGGATAACCGGTTATTTTTCATTCGAATAAGCCCATCACTAGTTCAAATGTTTTTCAAACCTCACAAAATTATTTAAATAGCAATATTCACAAGTGTATATTATTATTAGCAGGCTGAATGTAGAATATGAAATTAAAACTTTAGATTTCTACACAGAGAAAGTAGCTTTATATATGGGGCTCCAATAAACAGTTATTTATAGAGCAACAAAGCGTATTAACGGCAATGTCAATTTGCAGTATGAAATTAATTGGAAGGCAAGCAAATATTTAAATTGGACGAACTCAAATCTATAGGAGCATTTTAAAACAAAAACACAAAGGACTGGCAAATTACACACAGAGGAAAAACTGTTTACGAACATACCAGTTAAATTTTCATCAAATGAATAAAAATTTAAAACTTTGTATTTTGCAGCGAATTCCTGCCTTTACACCATTAAAGTTTCGGAGTATTAACTCAAACTGTGGCTTTGGGTTTAACGTATACAGCTTTGAAAATTTGCAGGTTAAATCAAAGTAGCCATGACTGAAAAACAGGCCCTAGGATGATTCAAACACTTGAAACAATGCTAGGAAAATACAAGATCAAGTGGACCGCACTAGCATTCTAAGAATGAGAAGTCATTTTCCATTATCAGATATAGAAACGTCTGCAGGCTGGAAGCTCACGCAGAACTGAAATATCAAAAGGCGTGACACAAAAGAAATTAAGAAAGTTCACACACTTGGATATGACAGTATAAGAAAGCGAGCCCTTAATGTGCTCAACCGAACTGAAACATTGCGCATTATCTTCTGATGACAGAGAGTAATACTTCGGGAAATTGTGGCTGACTTCCTAGATATGACGTATGAATTCCTAATCACATGCTTATTTGTTCCTACAACTTCTATTGAAAAGTTTGGTATAACAATTTGCAGAATGTGATTTTACTAAAATTCGTTTTTTATTGTTAGTTCTGAATGATTGCTAACTTATCATCGGGAATTTTACAGCATAAACAAGCAAGTACTCGTAAGTGTATGCGGATACGAAGTTGATTTTGTAATTTTAGAATTGTTTCTCTCTGACATTATTAGTGCAGAAAGTTTTAAATGAAATTCCCTAGCAGCCAGAACTCTGACTTTACCTTAGCTTGGTTTATTTTTACTTTATAACTTAGCTTCAAGCTACACGATTATGCACTTAAAAGTATTAAAAATGCACACGTGGTATATTTGAAGTACTGCTAACGAACACGTCGATATAAGAAAACTCATGAATACTAACGGAGTTAATCTAGTTGACAAAAATAAACATTTTCTTCTTGGACTACCCTATTAGAAGTAAGTTTTCATTTCCTCCTTGCATTTTCAGACTTACCTATTATTGATTAAGCTACCATCAATTATGTAAAACTGCTTACCTGCAACAAGAGAAATTAAAATTAGTCACGCTTTTTGATGCAAACGATTTCAAACATTCTTAAATTTTATATGGAAATCTTAAACTTTATTTCAAATCAGTAGGCAAATAAGCAGCGTTGAAACTTAGTGATGGATGAGTGGAAAAATACCGAAATATGCAAGAATTTCCCTAACAGAGAAGTCTTGCAAAGTTACAGGTTACTCTTATCGACCACGCTGAAACGAAGCGAAGCCGGAAAATTCAGCAACGTTTAACATCTATACGAGCGCTGGCCAGGATACGTCAAGTTTTCCTAATGTATTTATGATTGTTGATTTGGACAGCGACGCATAATTAGTGCTGGCCAGAAGTATTTCAAAATCTATGACCGCGGGCAACTTCGAATGTCTAACAGCCCGAAAATTTCGGCTACTATAAATAATTCCTCTCGTGTAATACTCACAAATCCATTAGGTGGGGAAAACCTGCCCTTGAACTTTTATAGCTGGTATAAAATATGCGGTTTAATGCCGATAATTCGTTCCCTTTGTGTTTGTGGCTTCATTCTCTCTTTAGACGTGAATAGTTAATAAAATGTTTTATTTCCCTAATCCATGGAATTAGCTTTCAGAAAAGAAAAGTTACCAATGTGAATTTAGATCGTAAACTTGCAATCACCCGATTCGATTCGAGATAAAACTGAAGTAAATCCTAATAGATTGTGTATCACAATTGCTAGTTTTTACTGATAAGTGGTCATTACATGTCATTGAAAATATTGAAGAGCGAATTAAAAAATTCAACGAATACGTTTTGTAGCGATTAAAAAGATCGAGAATATTATTGTGTAATTTCTAATCTTTCAAATTTAAGAATCACTGTAACTATGCTTTGTACTAAGCTATACTAGTTAATGAACTTAGCTTATAAAATTCTAGCAGGCTTTGCGAACAACTCAAGAAATTCGTAATAACTCAAAGAATGTCGATATCCGTGACTGCCCATTGTCTGGAAAGTCTGGGAAGCTTACCGAATTCCGATGGAACAAACAATAGGCAGTACTGTATAGACGGGTTTGCGAAGTTGAACTCTCACTACATCAGAAGTCGCGTTAGTGTGCTCCTGGTCTCTAATTATATTTATTAGTGCTCTATTTAATTAAGCAATTAATTATGCCATTGCTCAGGAATTACAGGAATTCTATAATTTGTTTTTCATAAAAACTATACTTTGAGTTATATCGGAATTACATATTGTAATGTATTCTTCCTAGCCAAGAAGAAACCATATACTTTGAAATTCCCAGGTTTTGTTTTAACGACGCAATTCACAAACTCCTTACATTTACACCATGCTATTTTATTTGGAACGACCCCCATTACTTCATAGGAACAAATTTCCGTAAATAATAAATTCCAATATCCTGCGGAGTGCGCCGTACATAAAATTGCAGCTTATTTTACGGATATGAAATTTGGTCTCAGACATTTTATTCTGTCTTCGTGTAAGCTAAATTTACATAGTTTATGAGCGATACTTTGTTTGTGCTCACCGTGAGCACACCGAGACTATAGTTGCAATATTTGGAGCTAATACAAATCGAAGTAACTGTTTACTTGCGCATGTTCTAAATAAATACAGTTTCCTTCCTGTTACTTTCAATTTTTCGGACAGCCTCCAAAGTTGTAGCTTACCCACACTTCCTAATTAGGGCCCTTTACTCCAGCCCTGGAATAACGTACTATAAAACTTTGCAGATCTCTTTATTATTTCAGCAGCAGCCACACGTTAATTTTTATAAACTGTAGATCAAACATGCTGAAATAAAGTCCCGGGCAGGTACGCTGATTTAATTTGCAATGAAATAAGGCCCGAGTAGGGGTCTCTTAATGACTTTATTAAAGAAGGCGTGCGTGTAAACAAACCCAATAACGCTTAATCTCTGCTCGGCTTAATCTACTTCTGCAACGGCCATTTGCTAAAATTGGAAGGAAGAGCTTGATAGACGCATATGTAATCCGATAAACACGCTGAACTGGCAGAGCATCAATGCTGTCCACGGCATTCCCAGGCACGAACTATAGGTTTGAACAGTTGGCCAAACTGATCCCGGAATCCATTGAGCGACACTGAAAAAAGGAATCGGCTAGCGAAAGCAAATGCCAAATTTCGCACTGAAAACAACTCCATCACTTACACAAAACTCCATGAAGAATTTAGTAGCTTCGAATTTTAACTCTAGCTACTTGTATGAGAACTTCAGTTTAAATATGTAAAGGATTTCCTTTATTTTTTTTAATTTTTGTGTAAATTATAATCTTTAAAAACACTTAGAAACTTCTAATTACTGAGATAAACTTAGATCGACTAGTGAATAATTAGCAGTAGCTTAATACGCCAAAGTTCTGTTTTGCATGTCAGAAGTTTCTCGTTCTTTTATTCAATAATTTAACCTGTGCAAAATCTAAAGCAGAATCCGAAGCCAATAATACAACTTTAGCGTCCCCAATAGCTCGCATTGCCATTACGAAATTACAAATTAATCACATGGGAGACTAATTCCATTACAGGAAGAAGTTGGGTTTAAATATTTAATTCTTTGTATTCGGTAATTTACAACTATGTTCAGTAAAAACACAGGGAGGTCACTAACTAAATATCATTTGGTGGTAACAGCTTTGTTAAAAAATCATTACAGCACAAACGCAAACACTAAACAACAAAATTTACACGCATCTACCACTCAATTGTTCTACAAGTGCTGAAGCACTCAACAGCCATATACATTTTAAAACGCCCCAGGATAGCATTTTATGTAAATTCTCAAGCTTGGCCAATATTCCCTTACTTTCTGCATAACGGAAACATTATGGTGACCCCTGCTCGAGGGCAGTTCACAGAGGATGGAAGAAAAATAAAAATCTACATACATTTCGAGTACAATATTTCTAGCTCTTCACGCACTTAAAACGGCTTTCCAGTACACCAAAACCAAAAATTCCGCTGCAAACTACCCGTACAAACGTTTCTCATGCCTAAATAAAAATATTAAATAGCTCGGTTCCGATTCAAGGTTTTCCACCAAATCCTTTTGTGTCTCACGCAAGTTTGTTGGCCGGTTTTATGAGATTTGTAGGACTGAAAGAAGTCGAAGTTCAGATCTGAAACGATTACTTTTACTTGAGAAGCTGCTTTGTCTCCGAAATTCGACGCTCTTCGGCAGGAGTTGTTAACAATTCCTGTAATGTAAATTTGGATGCCGAAGAAAATTTACGAATGAGAACAGTGAGCGTTAAATTCAAATACAATCCAAGCATTCGCGCAGTGATTTCTTCTATCAAACTCACTGAAACTACCCTACGTGTCCCCGTGAATGAAAGTGGAGATAACAGCTGATGGTTTCAAAAGTGGTCGCCAATATAACTAAGGGTTGGTTTTTAATAATCCAAAGTACAACATGCTAATTGGAGATATTTCGACATGCTTTGACAGTTAGTAAAAACGACAACCAACCAAAATAATTCAAAAGATGTGTTACGGTATTAAAAGAACTTTACGACACCCACCCAAGGTGAGCATCGCACCACGGAATCAGTCCTGAAAAACTGGCACACTTGCCCTGAAATCGGTTCGAAATAGGCTAAAAGGCCACGGCTGGGACGCTCAGGGAGTCGGGCGTGAGTCACACGATACGTTCTGGGCAAGCGTGTGGTGGCATAATATATACAGGGTATGTCGAAATCATGAGGGCGCCACCAAGCCTGTCTTAACCCGGCTAACCGGGCCTGGACGGTTAGACGGGAGCGAAGCATGCAAAATACTCCGCCAATAGGTTTACTCAAGAGTTGCAAGGTCAAATAACAATTTCGGGATTGCCTTATGCAAGGATTGTAATTAGGTGTCAATCCGACCGCGACTACGCAGCTGTCTCACCCACCTGCACGCTCAAAGCTTCCTCGTTCCGTCGTACAATAAACAGTACAATGAAGGGGGCGTCTATCTGTAACAGAACATGCACAAGTCGAAACAAAACAATAGTTCCCTTAACTAACCAATCATCTATTGAACTTCGGGTTACAATGGGGCAGCAGAGTGCGTCGCCCTATATCTATACTTAACCTATAATTAAGGGCACCAGCTGGCACGCGCGCTCTAAACTTAACGACAGATGTTGAACAGTAACGAGCAGTAATAAGTAGTAATGAGTACAAATATGCGCGTCGCCTTATGCGGCGGACAGCGAAGATTTAAATTAGCACTCGCGGCATGAACAGTCTGCAAGTCTGAATGAATGCACAAGAGCAGTAATAAGTAGTAATGAGTACAAATATGCGCGTCGCCTTATGCGGCGGACAGCGAAGATTTAAATTAGCACTCGCGGCATAAACAGTCTGCAAGTCTGAATGAATGCACTAGCGTAGTAATGAGTACGAATATGCGCGTCGCCTTATGCAGCGGGTAGCGAAGACTTAAATTAGCACTCGCGTTCACAGCGGTAATCAGGTTAAAGTCACATACCTTAATGCGTAGGCGGCGAGGGAGCCTGGTACAGTTGAGTTGCGACAGGCTGCAGTCGTAGGTGGCAGGTACCTTCGATGTTACAACGGCTATAGGGGTGATTGCACAACCGCCTTAATGGCGACGGGAGACGCGTCAAGACGCGTGCAACGGGACGACGAAAAAAAAGGGCCACTTTCGTTCTGCGGAACAAATCCTCGTAGGTCGAGATGAAGGGGGCACGACCCCTTACTTACGGAAGCAGGAACTGGGCTCAAAAACACCCACGCTACGCCGAAGACAATTCGAAAAAACCGACTCACAACCACCACACGAGCGTTCTCTGCAACGGGCTGCGGACAACTGCCACTTAAGGCGAAACAGTATATCACATGATTGCTGAAGTAGCACTTGACGGGAAAAAGGGCTGACGCCCCCGCCAAGGGCGGAAGCGCCGCACGAAAGCACACACTCTGCGACCTCTTGTTCGTTCGACCGCTCTCGGCTCAATGCCCAGAGGAAAACGTTGGCAAAGGTCACCTTGGCCGCGTCCCCACGTGACTAAACCTCGGCGGCCAATCGCAAGGCGACAAAATGAAACAAACCAATGCGGGCCACGATGGTATCACGCCACAACAGCGTGCTTTCTAGAAGATTCGGAATTCGGAAAAACGCCATCAGAGGGGAGCTCCAACCGACGAAAAATACTGCTTTTGGGGCTAAATATGTGCGACATCGTGATTCTGAAATTAGGCGATGGAGCCAAATAAACAACTAAAAGGGTTTAGCATACGAGCACGCTGCCCTAAAGCCTAGGTGGCTATTTAAAATACCAAAAAGACCTGAATAAAGGCGTGAAATGCAATTAAGCATCTGCGACAGCAAAATGACTTAACAGATGTTCAACTTGCATTTTTATTATCGGTGCAAATACTTGAATATTTGCAGGCATATATTGTAGTTGAGTCTTAAAACAAACAAGATAAGGTAGTGAAAGTCCCTTATCAATTGTAACGCCCACTTCTTAAGACATGCTCGTTACTTGTAATCAGTTAAACCGGTGCTTTCTGTGGTATGACCGTTATCATATTATGTTCCACACATATTCGCGCCATATGTGCGACCAGTCTCTTTTTTGCCCTACATTGTTTCATTATTAGCTCCTTCGAGTTTGCTGTAATAGCTGTCAAAGTAATCAAGTGTTTGCAAAACCCTTTTCACTACAAAGTCGGCGCTCATAAAAAATATACATTTTCCATCGACAGGATAATTTCGACGCTAAAACCAATACTTGTACATTCCATATTGTAAACCGCCACTCCCAAAATGTTGGGTTATGTTGCAACAAAACACTATTCTGCTATATATGCAGTCAACTAGATATTGAAAGTTTAGTTTAACTTCGTCGCAAAATCGCGCCAATTTTAAATTTCCAACGTCTGTTATGAGCCTATTTCGTTATTGCCTCAAATTTTTATTCACATTTAGACCAAGTGACTGTAATACTTACTAAAGACTTTTTCATGGTACAGATTTCTGCTGTGTTAACAACGTTAAGTATGCTATAAGAACATTTAAAAAGTAAAGTAAGTAATAAAATCATACACACCGGCCATCCCTCGCCTGTAATGTTTATTTTCACATTTAAAGATATAAGCCAAGTTGTCTTTTCCTATGTTTTATTATTGTAATTAGATTTGCAATTGTATTTAGTATAATAGAAATGTTCGCAAAGCCGGCTCTGGGCTGGAAGTGTATTGGGAACCAGAATTCGCGAGTGCAGCAAGAAGAAAGGAGACAGTCAGTCGCAGGCAGCCTCAGATGAGGGCTGCACGTGTTTGCGACTCCAAAGTGCATTATGCAGGCGGAATAATTAGAAGCGGTCAAAAAGAGCCTTCGAGCTAATAATTAATGCAATTTACGTCGTGTACATGTAGGGACATCAATTGTCCTATATTCAAAGGGCATTCGAGGCGTCCATTTTAGGAAGCGCTAATTCAGCTTCCATTGCGAGGCCTGTATGCCATGAGGGATTCGCAGGATCACATGTTGTACCGTCCGGGGCCAATGGCGCAAACTAATACGTGCTAAATTCAAGGGTACGCAGCAGCCAGTTCCAGGTAAAATGTTTTCGGGTGAACGTAATAAAGTTGCGTTCAATTGCGAGACGCTTTTGCAAGTGCGGAAGAACGTGTTCCGTCAGCGAATAATGTGCCTAGCTCGCGCTCGAATTTACAGCCGGATTTAAATAGTATCGGCTTCGGGCAATTTTGACTTTGCGTTTTTGTTAACGACATTTTGACATTTCAGTTTTTTTGAGAGACAATTATTTCAACGTTTTTTTAATAATACTTTATTGAGGTTTTATGTGTGTGTTTGATATGTTTAAATGTGCATGCGAATAGATACAGCTCTCTCGCGCGTAGGTTTTATAAGAGTTGATCCTATTTGATTTAATTTTATTGGTGGTTTTACTTGCGTTTTGAAGTCAATAGATTTCTGTAAATAAACTGTTTTTTCTTGTACATTGTTTAAAGTCCATTTCAGCCCGACAACACTATGTGGGAACCAGATTCCCGTTTTGGCATATAGTGATCTTTTAGAAGCCGCGAACTGAGAAGATGGTGATGGCTTTCATTTATACACTGAGCTAGGTAAGGGATAAAAAGGTCAAATAATTATTTAAATATTAAGACAGCCAAGACGTCTTGTTCAAATTTAAGGTAACTGCGCGAGGGGTCAACTGTGACGACACATTTGTAAGAATAACATAAGTTACAATAAATAATTAACATTGTTGCAGCGTGATCACCGACCAACCTTTCTTGTTACCTATATCAAGTTGTGATTAGAGCACTAGAGCACCCTCAACAATTTTCCTCCTCCTACTCGTTTTCTACCAGTGCTCTTCTTAGCGTTTATTTCACCTGATCGTTTCAGTTTTGTTTAGGTTGTGGATACCATTTCCAAATTCCTCTCGCGATCTTGCATCGATTAAAAATTTCCGTAACAGTCCTGTCTTCTATACAGCTTTTCATCCACCACAGTTCTTTGACACGTTCACTCAGTACAGGACATATAACGCACATACCTTATTCTCGGGGTGGTCACATACTCCAGGTTTCTCGCGGTTATCCAGGTTGACCTAACTAATGTTGGGTAAATATACTTTTACGGGGTTCCCGCGACAGCTTCTTATTAAGGGTTCATACCCTGAAGACCTTTATAGCGCCCTGCAAAATTTTGCGTCTCTTATTCAAGGGTCCCCTGTATTCACAAAAAAACTGTAAAATAAATACTTCTTCTTGGCCATCCTGATGGCAAAGCCAATCCTCGTATTTCATATTGTCGTGTGGTCCCTCATTTTCTCGAGTATTTGATGGTTCAAATCCAGTGCTGCATGAAATGGGACATTCGACAGGCCTTTATTAAGTGTTTATACCCCGAGAATGGTTTTGCGTCCATCTGAGTTTACTTCAAAGGTCACCTCTGTAAAAAACTTGCTACAGAATAAAAACCACTTCGGGATCCCCGCATTTGCACAATATTTGACGAGTCTCATGCGATATGATACATGTATGGTAAATGTCACGGAATTTAATATCTAGACACCTTTGGCGATAGGGTGGCTGCCACGTAGAGCGTTTGTAGTTTCCTGCACACATATTCGCTGTAGCATTAACGACGACGAACTGTAAATCAATTACCGTGTCATGTAAACTGCATATCCGAGTAATAATCGACACACACAGATCCTGCCATTTTTCATCCGATCAAAAAGCGTGCAGCTGCTCCCCTTTCAGCTGATATGTAACACGGCACACATCTTGCATGCATTTCCGCGGCCGATGGCTTGAGGAAAATAAAAGATGCCGCCCAGAACGGAGCTTTATCGCCGCAGTTAAAACCCACATAGGGAGAAATTGCGCGTGCTAGTTCTATTACCGAACTGCAAATGGGAAATGAAGAACGACGCAAAATAGTGTGACCCGATATAATGAACGCTGTGAATTATGATATAATAACGCGCTGCATATGCATCGCGTGTTACATGTATTGCAGTGGCAATGTGATCTACGACCACATTACAAAGGCGGAATGAAATTATCGCCCAGGATAGGTTTTGCCATTGGTTTTTCGAAACTTAGCGTAACGAATGCGCGGCTCGCAGCCTGCATATTAATTCCGCGACGCACGTAGCCTGACAGAATTATCAATAACAACGTTTCGACTGCGGCGGCCGTGTTTACACCACAGGTCCGGAACAACCGGAAAATACACCGGCCAGAATTTCGGTGGAAGTTTATTACGATTGCATTTCATCACGTTCGCGCCCCCCTAAATCAATTTCACTCCCAAGGCTTAAAAAATCGCTCTAATGCTCGCGAGCGTCGCCCTAAAAATACAGCCACTGACCTGAATCCGTTCCCCATACTTAATCATATTATGACATTTTGACTCATTTTATTAATTTTGTAGAATAGAATCCCTGATTGTTACGCAGGGTTCAAGTTGTTACCTGTCATGTTGTTTGTAAAGTGTAGCCGTCTTCAGTAAGTGAAAAACCCATATTAGAAAAATGTATATCTATAGAGGACATACCTGTACAAAAGTTTCGATATAATAAAAACTTTCATTTACGGCTTTTTCTAAGAAAGCAGTAGGTAGGTACGTGTATATCAATTTCAAAAATATTTTCTGTTATACATATATGTTCAATAACATACATTTATTTTTTTATCGCAAACATCTCCACAATTTACAAATTTAGCATTCTAATCTATGTAGTTAATTACATTCGGTCTTTAATTCTATGCAGTTCCGAGCGTTTGAACTGGCATTACAGTTTATACACTAATGCAAAAAATGAGACTTTTAGTAGATTTGATCAGCTTGCCTGAAACAGGCATTAAAAATATTTAAGGCTGGGGTTGTAAATGAAGAACAACCCACAATTGTTCCTCTCTTTTTATTGTGCTGCAGGGTGCTATCTACAAAAGTATGGACAAACTAGAGTTTTCAAATGTAAAAATGTCTACATCAGTTATACAAGTTAACTAAGGGTTTGTTTCTCTGCTGAGTAGGTTCCGTGTTTGTCGAATGTATGCACCGACGGCAGATGCTTTGGCACATGGACAGGTGAAAATATAGGACTTGAAAAGTTGTATAAATCTGGTAACATTTTTAACTCCGATCAAGTGCCAGGTATCCATCCTAGCCACTAAACCATTTCGTATGTTGCTAATGCTGTTACAAATATTTCATTAATGCAAAGAAAAAGCTTATTATGCAGACAAAAATTACAAATGAAACTAATTTAAAATACTATTCTGCTACCGGGAATCCAACCCGAGCCTCCTGAGTGAGAGACAGATATCCTAACCACAAGACCATACCGGATAGTTAGAATTGGTAGTTGCTGCGGCTGTGGTTACCTTCCTTTGTTTGTGTTCGAGAGGTATTATAATTATTGTATTGACAAATTTTTTATTAATTATGCAATCTTAAGTTTTATATTAACCGCTCAGCTTTCGTCGAGGCAAATGCACAGTTTCCTGAAAATTATAAGTTCTCTGAGCAAAAACCTCGTAGACACTTGACGAATATCCTAAAATCATGCTTAGTGAAAATACTTCCACATCTTAATTTAATTTAAACTACAATTAATTTTTCAGTTATAATATATCAAGGAATCACTATTTTGCCGGAAAATGTTTTGGGCAAAACATTTTGCATTGGTACACTTCCGAGACAAATCACATGATCAAAATCCCGAACGATAGCCAGGGGTTTTGTCATTACATTTGCGGAAGCAGGTTACTTATAAGCAAAAAAAATTGATTTCACATTTTACCAGCAAACTAATGAGATCGACACTTCAAAAAATATAAACTGTCATTCTTTCCAATGGTAACTATGGAAATGTATTCGGGCTATTTCCAGCAAAAAAGGTTCCCCATCTAGTTATTATTGGATTCTTTTTAAAATTTGATGCTACTAATCAATTGCCGTAGACCGTAAAAGGTGGATGCTTATAAAACTGAGTGTAAGTTGACTAAGGTCGTATTGTAGTAAAGTTCGCATTTTCCACTGCACTGCAAAGTTTAAATTTTCCTCCATTCGTGCTCATCGCATGTTATTCAAAGCTAGCCATGTTCACAACCTGACATCTGTCTTGCAATGCCTGAACTATATGTGCGCTTTTTGTGTGGAAACTGTATCAGATGTGTACAAAACCAGCACGAATCTCCGACATTTGCCCTTGTAAATTTCACCCTTAATGACAACCGCTTGAAATTTAGAAAACACTTATTCTAAAAAATGTACACATCAGAAATAGCTCAATGAGGTCGTAATGAAACATCAAAACATCGTATCTTCCTGTTTTTTCGTTTACAGTTTCTGTTTTGTATTTCGCACAAATAAATTTTGCTGTTGAATGACCGAAATACAAATGGTATTAGGCAAAAAAAGTCGTCGATATTTTAAATACAATTCTACAACCCAACTGACTCTTTAACCATTTATAAAATAGCTTACGATAACCAGCATACATTTGTCTGTAAAATGAAGTCTGGTTTAACTCCGTATGACACGTGTAACTTGATAATAAGTGTTTTCTACGTAGCAACGTGGCCATATTCTTTCACCATAAACCAAACGCTAACCTTAAGTAATTCTTATTGAAAAAACATTTCATTTCATTTAATTACACAGTAATAGGTGTAAGAACAATTAAAAATATTTCTGTTGTAACTCCAAGTAAAATAACTCTTAGCGGAGAGAATGTTTTTTCATTATTTTGTACAACAAAAATTAGAAATTGACAAAAATATAATAAAACTTTATATATTTGGCTAACGTATTTTAATTCATCTGATGTCTGACGGCATGCCTAAGATAAGAAAACGCTAATGGTAAATTTTGTTAAAGATCAACGTGCAGGCGCGTAGGAGCGTTTTCTAAACTGCGGGGGCCATTCTAATTTCAATAAAGACTTATACTTCTAACTTGATCCATTAATACGAGCTATAATATTTCTGATTTCTTGATTATCAATTTTTAGTTTAATACTATAATAGCATTTTTAAAATTTCATTAAGTATTGAAATCCAAGCTTATTTTGTATAGAATTTTATTTGTCTTCATTTTAGTAAAGTGCGTTGGTCAGCTCTGGTAACTAAGGAAACGTTTTTATTTATTGAAATCTGTAATTTGTTCACTTCAAAATAAAACTAAAAATTAATAAATGAATAAATAATTTGTTTCCAAAATCTTTCATTCTTAAATTAAAAGCAAATTGTCACTTTTTACTTCCTTTTATGATAAAGAAAGTATTGGATTCACCCCAAACATTCTAAATTGAGTTTTCAACAGATCTTCACGTTTTCGAGTCCCCTGAACCCAAAAAACATATTTTTGTTCATTGGTCTGGGCGTCTGTCTGTCTATCTGTCTGTCTGTGTATCTGTGTGTCTGTCTGTGAACAGAAAATCTCAAAAACGAAAAGAGGTATGGCGTTGAAACTTCATATATAAGTTTTGTGTACTATGTATATCCGACAGAAAGCTTTTGAAGAAAATCACATAACCAGAAGTATGTGTTTGCTCTTGTGATTTTTAGTTTTTTTTCGATGTTTTTAAAAACGGCTCTAACGATTATTTTCAAACTACGTTTTTATTACATTTTTAATTTCTATTGATGTGAGCTAGGTGATTTTCCAGTTGAATACTTCTAAAATGAGTTTCTTTTGTTTTCTTTAATTTTTTTTTATTAACTCCTATTTTAAATAGAACACTAGGTATTTTATTACAGTTTTGAATTCAGCTTAAAATTTTGGAGAAAATTTGTCTTCTGAGCTAATGCTCTATTTTGTACCGTTTTTGTAGAATTTGTAATTTTTGAAAATTTTTGAGAAATGCTTAAAAATTAAAATTTTTTTGGCTTATTATAAGATTACAAAGGAAGTTGTGTAAGTGTATCACACCAGATTTTTTCACTGTGTGAAAAAAGTAACTTTCACCCCTAAAATTAATTGTAAAAGCCTACTTTTTTAAAGGAAATTTTAAAATAGTAAATTTTAGTCACGAGTGACTTAAGTAGTATTTTATTAACAAAACACTGTACCACAAAAAATTAATTTACCAATGAAGAACCTTTTGTTTATTATCAGATTTTCACATAAGCAAAGCATACACATGAATAAGCAAACTTAAATGAGTATACAAACTAGTTTTCAAAAAATAAAAATCTGGTGTGATACACTCACACAACTTCCTTTTACAGTGATCTTATAATTAGCCAAAAATTTCATTTTTAATTTTTAACCATTTGTCAAAAATTTTCAAAAATTACAAATTCTACAAAAACGGTACAAAATAGAGCGTTAGTTGAAGAGACACATTTTCTCTAAAATTTTAAGGTGAATTAAAAAACGTCATAATATACCGGGTGCTTTATTTAAAATAGGTTAATAAAAAAAATAGAAAAAAAACAAAAGAAACCTACTTTAGAAGTATTCAACTGGAAAATCACCTATCTCACATCAATACACATTAAAAATGTAATAAAAATGTAAAGTTTAAAAAAAATTGTTAGAGCCGTTTTTGAAAAAATCGAAAAAAACTGAAATGTTACAAGAGCAAACACCTACTTCCGGTTATGCGATTTTCTTCAAAAGCTTGCTGTCGCATCTACATAGTACACAAAACTTATATATAAGTTTCAACGCTATACCTCTTTTCGTTTTTGAGATATTCTGTTCACAGACAGACAGACAGACAGACACACAGACAGACACACAGACAGACAGACCAATGAAAAAAAATATGTTTTTTGGTTTCAGGGGACTCTAAAACGTGAAGATCTGTTGAAAACTCAATTTCGAATTTTTGGGGTGAATCTAATACTTCCTTTATTGTAAAAGGAAGTAAAAAGAGTGTAAATAAAGATTAGAAATAACAAATGTATATAAAACACAAATACATAAAAAAATTCTATTAAGAAACTATCATTTAGAACCTGTACCAAAAACAGAAATTCTAGTTGGTAAAGCACCTACGAAATCGTTTACAAGACCGTCTAGATCTAGATGTTCTACCTCCTCTATATGTATAAGTATTTAATACACATATATGATTCAGCCGATTGAGCCGACTTTAGGACATAGTGGCGCGCAAGTAATTTTTTATTATTCGCAACATGAAAAACTATACATTATGATGAAACTAGAAAAAGATAGTTTTGAGGGGGCCTGGCCCCTCTGAAAATTATTTGAGGGGGCCATTGGCCCCCGTGGCCCCCGCGGCTCCTACGCGCCTGTCAACGTGACATTTGCATGGCTTACGCTGCACAGCATGCACTCGTCAGATCAATCTTTTTTCGCTCATAAAACGCATTCAGTTACATAATTCTTCTCAAGTAATTTGTCGACGTAGTTTACTCGGATCTGGCTATATTATAATTCATGATAAATGTTTGCTTACCGTGCCACTTTATTCTTAATTATAATAAACATATATCTCTATATCGCGAATGCCATCAGACACACTGTATTTAAAAAATATAAAAGTAATTTCGTTGATACAAAAATTAATATTTCCAATGTGCTCGAGTTACTGTTAGGAACTAAAGCAGATTTATCAAAGCAGCTATTGAAAACTGAATAAAAAATAAAATTCATATTCTATATACCTTCCACCTACATACCATTATTTATATATATATACTTACAACAAATTTAGAAAATGTATTTCCGCAGTCGATACAGAGCCGTAGAAACGCTGCAGTGGGAAACACTTTGCCAGTGAACCACAAATAAAAAAGTGCATAAATCGCAGCTGGTTGTTATTTCTGATGTGCGCGCTCGCAGCAGAAGCCAATGTTAGATTAGTTTATTCCTGACTTTGCTTTTCTATAACTTACAATTTTTTTTAGATTAGTTAAGCCACCAATTAGCTAAGGGCAATGACAGGACTATAATTGTCCTTAAAATCCAATTAGTCATAAATACTTAGAAGTGAATAAACAAGTACAACATTAAGGTAATATAACTGAGTATTGTATTGTTAATAACAGAATTGTTAACCATCTCCTACACACAAATTATGCGTTTGTATAGATGTGTACGAAACAAAAAAAGCCGGTAGATATAGATTATATAATAGGTAGTGAAGAACATGGTTTGATTTTTTTTAAATAATTACATGTGTGCGGGATTGTTAATTCCCCATGGGGCGCCTCAACAGGTGGCGGATCGATAAACGTTTGCTACATATAGTAGGTGCCAAGGAAAAATACCCAGGGCCGACCAAAACTAGTACCAGGATACGCCCGTCTCCTTATTGATACCGTTTGGTGACGGGGCACAGCAAGCTTTCCAACATGTGCGTTATCACAAATTTTCCGAGAAAATAGTACAAACGATACTAACAAAATTGAAACTCCGCGCTACAGATGTGCGCATTATCAGTGGGTGTCCAAGTGAAATCACGACGCGATATTCAGCACATTGTCTAAAAACGTCAAGATCTATATTATATGCCCGAACGTGCATCTCGCTTCTGCAATTGCAAAACGGGTCCAGCCATTCAAAATACGCTGTTCAGAAGAAAGTGCAGGAAAACCACGTGTACTTCGAGATAGTTCAGCGGACGTGCTTTCAACCCTTTCCGGCTAGCCAGAACATCAGGCAATAAACCCTGCTCCATGAGGCCATTGCCAAGACTCAATCCGACTTTAAAAGCACACAGTTGCAGAATTTTGAACAATAGAGCCAAAGTGTTAGACACGGCCCACATTCAAAAGTAGTCACTCGTCGGTCAATAAGCCCCATAACGGATTGACGCAATCAGCCAGGAAGCAAGCAATAAACCCGAATTCCGAGGCTCGAATTTTTTACTCGGTAAAGAATGAGTCATTTGAATCCCGAATAGAACGAAGCATTCCTTCAGTAGCCGGAGATTATAAACCAACACACTTCTTGCGTAAACAAGAATATATAATGAACGAGGAGGCGCATCCAGTATACTTGCACTGAGGATTTTAAAGAACTTGGTCAGATCCCGGTTAATGCGACAGATTCCAGCGTTCGTTCACCTACAGCTTACGCAGTATCGGAATTATGTATTTTACTTGTTATGTTTCAGTCACATATTCTATGACTGTTCGTGTATGTTTATTTTAATGAACGGCAGTAGTAGTAATCAGCTATCACTACTGGACTAGGGGGAGAAGAGTTACTGTCTGTAGTACTGCGGAGCAGAAAACAAGGGGATACTATTGCACTATGCTTCCCATTACATCCCGTGGATAACGTATGTGAGTCACAAACGCCTGTCAAGATGTGAAAATGAAGAACAGATGTATATATACAACAAAGCAAGATATAACACACGACGAACTTGAAGACATACTATGGAAACAAGTAGAAACAGAAGTCTACAATTTCAGATCAAAACGTACAGGAATTTTCTGTTTCTATATCTAAGAAGCCATGTTAAGGAATGATCTGTTTGAAAGAAATTATCTGGTAAGGATATTTATGATGACATTTTATCAACATTAGGAGATCAGTATATATCCTATACCGTGATAAAGAAAACTGTATTGCGGCGTTTAAGAAGAATAAAAAAATGTTCAAGAAGAGCAGAGAGCTGGAAGACCGATTTCGGTATCAACAACAGAGAACATTGATGCTGTCGACCATTTGGTTTTGGAAAATTGCTGAATCAGCCTAAAACAAATATCAGAGAGTTTGAAAATCTCATACGAACTTGTATTTCACTCAATTCGTAACGAATTGGGTATGAGGAAATAATCCGCAAAACGGTTATCCAACTTCTTGAATGCTGATCAAAAGCGAATGAAAGTAAAAATATCCAGATCAACCTGCGGCCAATTTGAAAATGGTACGTTGAACTTTTTTGCCAAATCATTACAATGGGCGAAGCTTGGGTTCATTATTATAACCCAGAAATAAAATAAATGTCAAAAAAGAGGAAACATGTTGGTTCTCTTCGATGTAAAAGTTTTCCGGAAAAGTGTCCGCCTCTCTTTGCTGTGATAAGGATGGAATAACTTTAAAAACTACCTACAGCAGTTATTAGCAAAACTTCGAGGCAGAATGGTGTGGAAACAAGATGTCAAAGACTTTCAAAAAGTGTGCTGTTTTTGCACGATAACGCACTAGCTCACAAATCATTTGTTGCCCTGCAGAAACTCAATGAAATCGGCTTATAAATGCACAACCATCTATTGCATTGTCCTTGGCTCTATTACCTAATCACACAACTCAAGAAAATCTTAGAAAAACAAAACTGTAAGTAAACGAGATTGTAGTTGATGCTGTAGAGGCCTGGTGTGCAGGAAAACTAACACATTTTTTTTTCAAAGGGTTAAAGGCACTATGGATGTTCAGTTAAGTACATGGAATTAAAGGGTGACTATTTTCATTAAAATTACTCTCTCTACGTCTCTATGTCCTTCTAAGCTAAGCCAACTTTTATTAATACCTCCTCATATTTGGATACTCCTATTTATCTACAGAAACAATACAAGAAATATGTTATAAGATCAATCATAAGCTATTTATGCAAAAGAATCAGATTCAATTAGGATAAAATAGATATTAGAGACTGCAGAGCTGCAGATATATGAGAAGATAGCAAACGCGAGTCAGTAACATGTAAAAGTCCAGAAGACGAAGTAAAAAAAGCATGTTATTGCAAATTCTTTGTCAGAACAAGACTACAAAGAAGTTGATGTAAATAAAATAAGCTACTATTAGTCTAACCACAAAAAATAAGAAGGAAATGCATTCGTTATTCATAGATAATACTAGACCGCTTGATGAAGTATGCCAGGATAAGCTGTTAAAGAGAATGGACAAAAGCACGAAAATGAGATTAATTATATAATGAAGAATATCAATCTGGTCCTAAAAGAAAGATGTAGAAGTAAGAGAGCTGGGCAGAAATTAATTACCGTCTAATTAAATTACTAATTAAGTTCCTTTTCGTTGATTTGTCTTGGAATTGAATTACTTTTCAATATATGGTATTTGCCATTTTTGTTAAAAAGTACTTAACAATTACTTTTGGAAAGTAATTAATTACTGCATTCAATTACTAAATTACGTTTGAGTAATTAAATTACTCCAAAGTATTTAAATGGCATTACAAGTATTTGAATTACTTGTGGTAATTGAAATTACTCGCAGTAATTGAATTCAATTACTAAATTACTGACCCCTATTGGGTATTAAATTTCCAAAACATAAAAATAAGATAAGGCCTGATAAGTTACAGGTTAGCAAAGTCGCAATAGGGTATTCCTGAATCCAGATAAGCGTAATTTTCGATTTCCTATGACTAGTCCGATGCAAGATAATTTTGTGCAATATTTGCAATTCCAACGACGTGTGCACGAACAAAGAGGAAAATGGTGCAGACGGGTATGGATGGGCGTTGCATATATTGTGCGTGTGCAGCAGAATGTAGCAGTCTATCTTGCTATTAATTATTGTGTAAGAAGCGAAAAATATGTCTGAGTACAGAGTACAGTACGGTAAAGATATAATTGAATAAGTAGTTTATATTGTGCAACTACAATTACCAAGTAATTGATAATTGAATTACTATTTCATTTCGGTAATTAAAATATCTGGTTATTGTATTACTTCGTTTGGCGGTAATTTTTATTTAATTACTTTTTAAAGGTAATTTTCTCTGCTCCAAGAAGTAGCCTTTTCTACCAACATTGATTTGTATATATAGCTGAATCCACAAAATGCTGGAAAGCAAATAAGTTTCATCTAAGAAGAAGGGAGCTAAACCTCTGAAATAAGATTTCTTTGTATTATAAGAAGATGCAAACAATTACAGGAAAAGAAATGCCGATATAAGAGAAACAATACAGTAAAACTGGAATAAATGGCATAACAATTTAAAAAGAAAAAGAAATGACAAACACCCTAAAATGTACATTGAAAATACAACTGCTATAAAACAACAGAAAATAATATTCCAATAATGACGACGCGCCAGAGCAAGCAAACAGATCTATTTGAAAACGATGTTATTGTAACGCTTTTAACCATAATTTATGTATAAACCAAACGTGGGCTTAGCTAAAAGTTCTTGAAGAATTTTGTTGAAACATTGTAAACCCAATTTCCACGTAAACATATTTCAGGTGGCAATTAATTTGTTTTCTCATTGAGAACTTAAAGAAGGCATTTTTAGTTTCTAAATGCATACATTTCCCTTAACTTCAATTACTTAGCGATCAATAGCTGTCCCGATCAACTGTTTCCAGTTAAAAATGATTATATATTTGTAAATACGGAGAATGGGTACTTTATGTCACAAATTAGAACTACACACAACTTTGAGATAAATAAGGCAAGATTTCCATTTATAGATAAGAAAGTCAGAGTACAAGGAAACTCCATTATCCATTATACTACGGTTGAACTATGCTTCTGGAAAATTGTTTATTTTTCAGGATACAAAATCTCTTTATAGCTTTACTAACAAACCAACTCCGACATTTCGAGACGTTTAATTACGTTAAGTCGGTTTTAGGGCAGGCACGTATACAAGTTGCCATCTTGAAGAAAGAACTTGTAGTCATCGATTTTTAAATCACAATTTATTTACTTTAATCATTAAAGAATATATAGAGAGTTACAAATCAATTTTAAATATAGAAATATACAATAATCCGTATGGTAATTCAAATCGAATGTAAATATGTCATTATTCCTTGCAATTAGAAGAGGCTTGTTATACGTATCGAACCATTTTAAAAAACAGTCATAAATTCAGATTAAAAATTAACTGGAACTCATAAATTTATATTCATGAAATAAAAGAAGTGTTTTATAAGTATAAAATAGTAGGTTTAATTTGGTAGACCGGAGGTCAGTCTGGGATTAATTGCACAAGACAGTTTTATTAATGGAGCACTGTAATTTTAGCCAGAAAAGGTCCTGCAACACTGGAGAACTCCACAGAGCATATTTACCATTTTAAATATAATGGCTTTTAATCTTTCCATTAAAAGAGAACCATCTGCTATTTCAATGCATATACTATATTTGGATTAGTTTCTTAAACAGTTAAATAAATCAACCATAATGTTACACATGTATTATTATTTTTGATGGTTCTACGTAATTTCTTTAATTATTCTATTCAGTAAGATTCGTCAAATTATGTTGTAGCCACTTCGTCAAAAAAACATCTGCCATTACAGATAATCTACTTCTACAGAATTGGATTATCAAAATTTAATCTACTGCAGTAGAAGATCCGCAGTCGAAACTTCGCTTTACATCATTTTGATCGACATGGTTTGTTGCATACTTAGCCATAAACTCGACTTACTTTTATAGCCAGATATGGCATTTATGGCAGGGTCAGCCAGATAAGGACATGTAATAGGAAACCGCGGAAGCGCGAAGGAAATTGTATAGATAATCTTATCAAACTTTCAATCGACGCCAACGGTTTAATTCCTCCTAATGCCTCTTCGTTTTATTCTTATGCGACTATAAATACTTACAGCTATTTCCTAAGATTTCATTGGCCATGCCAGCTCCACCGCCGAGAAGGTCTTAAACTTGAGAGGGATTTAACTTCTTCAGAAATACCTATTAAGCTAATTCTCATGAGAACCGTAATTCGGCGATCAATTTTAAAATGCAGCTGCACCGGAAAATCTCATTTAGTGATGCTTCTCTTACAAGTTTAAGTTCAATATTTGAAGATATTAGTAAAATTCTGTCAATGTAAAGATGCAGTGCTATCAAAGTTTTAGAATGCGTCAACACGTTTCTTAGAAATTTATTGGGGAAGCATATCACGGACAAGTGATGAACATTTAAGTTTTTTATTTGGTCTATGATGATGCCTGAATTTACATTAGTTAAAAAACTGTGATTTATTTCTGATTACAGCGCACACCGATAAAGTTATTTACTACAAGTCTGAAACAAAGCACTTCAAATAAAATCTATAGCGCCAGCAATGGGGAGGTTAATAAGAATTTGATACAGCCGAAATATGAATACCGCGTCATTAACAAGTGCAAGTTGCACAGACAGATTTTCGTTTTCTTCCAGCCACCTCCTGCGCTTATAAATTTATTCTAAAATGTACGTTAATAAGAATTATGTAGTTTCTCACATTAATTTTATTTCAAATGAGACATACAGATGCGACTTGAATTTATTCTAGATACGTATGTATGTGAACGATTATAATTAAATACGCAGCGACCGAGATTGTGCCTTCTGTCTAGTCGCAAGTAATTTGCACTATGGTCTAACTAAGCTGCTAAGGTACAGTGAAGGTACAAACACATAAATCGTAGAAAATGGAAATGACAAAGATATCAGCAAATTTAATGAACCGGATACTAGACAGATTAAAAGCGAAACGAACGGACGAAAATATAGTGGACAAGTTCCTGCAATTGGTATTAGACCCACCCTGATATATATGCCGCGAATGGAATGGACTTCACGCCAGAAATATTTTCCCTCGCTATAAGAAATGTACTCGACTCGATATGACTTACCCTGTTTCGACATTTTTAAATAGTCATCTTACTTCAAAAATTCGCATAAATGCATTCCGCTTCACAAATAAAATCACACGCCATGAAATTTAGGGCAATTATATTGAGATAACCGCATGAAATATATTTAGTCTCTCTCTAAAACTACCTGGCGAGTAGTGACGTCACGTTACACTATGCAAATATAAGAAAAACCGGAACATGTGTTTATATACGGTATATTTCCACAGGAAAAAGCAAAAGTGATAGCTCGGTTTTACATGTTGAATCGCATAAGGCGTTACTGCACACAAAAAATGGGTCCGCTAAATTTGTTAAAATTTCACAACATTCATCGCTTAACTCATACAACGTATTCCGAACGAAGAAAATTCGCAACATGCACTACTTAACCAATATAACACATTCAACTTAGCTTGAAACTCAGTAGGAACCAAAACAAGTCCACATTCGGCGCGGGGCTTTAATTAGCGGGCCACCTCGAGCTCGTCAAATACACAATAGTCAGTTTCAGCTTAAATCGTGGGTAAGGAGGCTTTTCAGGCTTGCGTCGGCGCACAGCATCGCTATACAGGAACTATTGATAACGAGACGATCGCAGTTCCTCGAAATATCCGACCAGGGGTTGAAATGAAATTCTATTGCACAACAAAGATACGAGATACGGAATTTCAAATTTATAGACTGTCTTGGGAATTATTAAATGCGGCCGTATTGAAATTGGGGGGGGCGGTCTCTTCAGTCCCTTCGCCGCATCCATAAAAAGCTAGCGGCAGCGTCAATGTTCAAATTGACTTAACAAATGCACATTTATAGCTGATCATAGTTTCAATTTCGCCTTTACATCTACCGTCTTAAATTATTCAAAATAGTTTAAAATACTGCACGATATCCAATGTAAAAAATTGATGCGGGCCAAAACTGCGTGTTATACGTCTTCTATACACAATTTTTCAGTCAAACGTCTAATTTTCTTAACTATTTTTAGTTGCTACCAAAAATCTAAATTAAGTGTGCAGTAACTACTCGTCCCGGAAAGCAGAATTCCCACGAGAACAAAAATTCGTCCATCAATGTTAAAATGCATCTGCAGCACAAACCTTCGGCTGAATCAATTATAAAGTTGGATTCCGGCAGATTAGCAGGCGCAGATTTTATAACAAAATAGCCGTCGGCGCTAGTTCGTGCGAACACTAATTGCTACAACTTAGCTTAAGCCAATTAGCTACTGGTGTTGTGGAAGATGACGAAAACTGTCACAACTAAGCTGTATCAACGGTTCAGGGTTCAATGCGCAATCGACCATGTGCACGTGGTAATTAGGAAGTTTGTTTCCATTTCTATGTTTCCTGCTCCAACGTGCTTTATCTATTTCCGTTAAAATATAATTGTAATATCCCATTTGCAGCATCCTAGTGTAAAACTTCACGGATGTTATAAAACTGGTACATGAATTACGAGAATTCACGAAAACTATGTTGACCATAGTAGAATTAAGATAAGCTCTCTTCAATTTTACAATATAGGGACTCTGCTATTAAAATATCATTCGATAGCGGTATATAAAAACAAATACTTATCCAAATAAAAATTCCTAACAGTCGCGATTACAACCCGGTCTCAACACTGTGCAGTCAACGGAAAATTAATTATTGTGTTCATCACCTAACGGAAAGTGGAGATTAACGAGCCGTATCGGAGTGTATCAAAGAAAAACCTTTCAAGAAAAGCAAACAAACGTAAAATGGATATTTGAATACTTTGTTGCCGTTTATGAATTTTAGCAAAATAAATCATAACCCTGGGCGAAAATGTTCTGCAGAACATCAACGCTGCCCCTAAAATTTCCCAGCTAAAAATAAAACGCGCCAAGGGCAGTTACAATCTATGTATCTAAATGCTGCTTATTAATGCTGTACTTAAATATTTATATTAAGGAATTCCTGTTTACGAAAATTAAGTGCGAAGTCTGCAAAATCAACAATGGGAAAAACACTCCCGCTCGAACTAACATTTTATTTTGCTTTCGAGGAAATTTAACTTAAACTTAATACTATTATTATGCTTCACTGAAACTCCGAGCGAGTCTTCAAAATCTATGAAAATTACAGCAGTAAAATTCCAATCGTTACGTTACTAAAAACTAAAAATAAAACGCTGCGAGATAACATTCTCATGGTTTGTGGTCGTCAGAACGCTCATACGTTTATTAAAATCAGTAATGTGCACAATAAATTTATAAAGTAAATGCAATACTCTTAGCCCCTCTTAGCCCCTATATTTACTTTAATTTAGGCGCCACGCCCTAAATATTAAGGACTGTGAAACTATACCTAATGTCGCAGTGCGATTTACTCATATCAACAATCGTCGACAAAATGGAGTTTTTTTGGTTTGGTAAATTGTTGTACCCATGTAGTTACCTCAGGATGCAATGGTATTGCGGAAGTAAAACATTTGTTAGCCGCCCGCAGCCTAAGGTAGGATTTTTCAATCGCTGCTTTCATATGGTTTACTGCTCTGTCAAGTTTATTTTCGGGCGTTTTCTTATTCTCTTCTCCCTCTTTCTCTGTTCGTTGCACTTTTGACTTTGCGTTGCTGCTATGATATTTTTGCGAGGGTCTTGCGGTATACCGCGCTACTTATCGAAAATCCGCGAATACGTGAAGTGGCTCCGCTTGTTGAATTCCAGATTTGATCCTGAACATTTGAAATGACCTGTGTTATGATCAGGTTTTTCAATTGCTTCAACCTTCTAAAGCTTCCCGTTACGAATGAAGTATATGGCTTATTGAATTTTGCCTATCAGGGATCATAGATCTGAAATTTTTGATTGAAACCTTTGGAAACAATAAACTAGCATCAATTGTTTACCAATTTAACTTAACTGTTTAACGATTCTATGTTGCTAAATCATTGTTTACCAAGAGCTATTTACCTTTTGCGTTTCCTGATTTTACACTGTCTTTTCTATTTTTTAAGTATAGTAAACGAATCATGTTATTGATATATGTGCGCCATCTGATGATTATGCAAAGAACTCTTTTTCCTGATACGATAATTTCAAAATCCTTTATGTGGCGTGATATACAATATCAATAATATTAGAATACGAACGTTCGTGCTCTAATATTTTTCAATAAACAGCATGAATTACGAGTATATTAGTGTCCGTTCGGGGAGGCCTCGTCATGAAGTGCGATTATGTGGATTATGTAATCACATAGCTTTTTTCTAGAGCCTAGTTCATTTCATCATGGTTTTTATACTTCGTTTAATCGATTCCGTGCGCTTTTATGAAATTGGTTGTATATACCCGTATACTATTTGTTCGCGTACTAGTTATGTCATTGCCCTCTTCTAAATACATCGCCGTTCATTCTTAGTGGATCAGTTAAAGGAATTAGTTTCTACGACATCTTTCTAACCTTTTCATACCAAAAGATAGTTTGTATTATTGGCTAGTAATCGAGTTAACTATTATTTTAAAAATATTAAATAGCCTCATGTAAATTCTTAAGTCACATAATTTTTAATAAGTACGCGATACGACAACACTGCATAACTTGTAGTAAAGTCTAATCGACGTAGTCGGATTGTTTAAAGCAGTGGTTATTAATAGCTTGAACGGCGTTCTATTTATATGAAAGAATGATGTTTGATATATTAAGATATATAGCTGTATTTTTGAAAAGTGACACTAGCCCCTGTTATTTTTTGGATATTTATTATCTCCTTGCAGTCTATCTTACGTCGCATATCGTTTATTCCATATGGTTCAGCGGAGTTTGTCACGATAAGTTGGTGACGCTGGCGCCCATAACTTCTGGCTTTCTACTGCTCACGACAATTACGTAAACTGATTACAAATTCTTTATGCCTACGGCAGTCTGTCATCAGTTAGTTGTTTCGACTGTTAGTATACTTGTTACTGTTAGTAATTGGTGGATAATAATTTTTGTTGATAAAACACGATACTTTACCTCCCAAAAGTATGATGTTACGTGAGCCATTACGCTTGTTTTTTTTTTAATATTTGATTATTCCTTTTGACACCTTCCAAGATGATCCTAATTTAGTGGATTTTCGTTATCTTTACTACAAGAAAACTACAATGTATGTGGATTCATAGAAAACATGAAACGAACATTCCCATCCAATTTCTCAAATAATACACCGGACTGAAGGTCACCCACTGAAATAATTTTGTGATTTCGCAGCGGGTAATTAAATTCTTCAGTTTTGCTTTGAGGAAAAATACGGTTATTAATTTTCATTACCCAAAGAAAGACACTTCATCTCCCAAGATTAATTTCTGACCCCGAGCCCGCCCCAATCCCAACCGATTGAATAAACATGTCCCTGAAATTACTGTTGGGCGAATAAATTCGGCTAGTGGAGTGGCGGCAGTTTATCTCGAAAAATACAAGTTCTCCCCAGGAAGTTTAATTTCTGCGACAGAAACCTAATTTTGAAGTGTCGGGAAATTAATTTATGTCGCCGGAAACGACACTGAAGTGACTAACAAAATATTGACTTTTAATTAGCAGTGCGTCGATATATCTGCATGCTTTCTGTGCAATTTGAATTTGCTGCATTCGGTCCATTTCCGCGCGCAAACTCGATTCAAGGATGGAAAGCTGTATTTGAGCGGTTTGTGTGCCTTTATGCAATATCTGCAAACGCGGAGATAAAGCGAATGTTTACACATAGATATGTCAATAAAATATGATTTGAATGCGTAAAGACGAGCGATATGCTCTCGCTTCGTTGCAAGTACTAGATCGAAGAGAGAAATGCAATTGGAGGAATACATTTGACGTGCACTGAATGTTCCGTAAAGTTACTGTCGGAGCTCTTCGTAATTTTATTTAAATAAACGCCTTCGTATTCTTTTGATTCCGACAATTGCAAAGAAATATATTGTACTTAACATAAAGAGCAAAGTACTGTCAGCAATTCTAGTTTTAATGCGGACGTTGAACTGCAACAGATAGCGTTATAGCTTCAAAACGAGATTAAAGAAATTCGAATGTATTCGTTGAGAGAAACTTCGAAAGGATGTACTTCCACAAACCACAGTTGTATATGGCTTCATAAAATTTTATATGAACGAATACAAAAGAAAACGGGCAAGCAGAAGCCGAATAAATAATGAAAACTGTCTTTACAACTACCCTTTCTTTTGACTATTTTATGACTACACTTTAAAATTTAAAAATTCAAAACCACAAGAAAATAATTTGTTAAAATCTAAAGAACAATTAACAAGTCATTGAGCAAGTGAAACATCTTACATCAATGTTAATTTGTTGCTTTCAACACAAACCGTTTCCTTCTTCTTTGAGGTTTCATATATTTTGATGTAAAAGTATCATCAACTCATGTTTGTCGTCTTTCTATACTGCTCAACCTAATATTTGCCTATCTTTTCCACTTCAAAGGCACGACCTCCTCAATCTCTGTTCAATCTAGCTTTTTCTCCTCCATTTTTAAGACGATCCCTAGCATTAGTTTCTCAAGGAAAGTATAAATCACTAACCATGTTAAGTCCAACAATACATACAGATCCCGAATTATGGTTTCCTTTTTTTTGTTTGATTATGCAAATAACATTTCCTAAAGAACACCAACCATACAGTATTATTCTCTCTTGCTCTCTGCGACTCAAAATACTATTTCCAATGAAACCTAGATTCAACAATTTTATTTTTACGGAATATGATCCAAGAAGGGAAGAAGCCGCGTGTGGCAGTTGGGTAAGCGCCAGGCTTGCATTAAGCAAGTCCTCGGTTCGAATCCCGCGGGGGTAGGCATTTTTCCGTAGCATTGGCGATTAGAATTGGGCTCGGTGAGACCATTCACAGTAGGGCACCAAATTAACTGTGCTCTACTCAAAACCACAGACCTAAGAGATAAAGAACAAGGTCAACACCACATCACCAAGACACACACCGCACACAATGGTTGCTGCGCAAGCACCAAAGGCGCGCTCCAACTTTGTATCCCGAATCCGGGACGAGTTGAGCATTGTACCGCCAGATGCCAGCTCATAAAGCACCAACATCTACACCGCAAGGTAAATGAGGTTACAGATAATACATACATACACAATCCAAGAAGGCAATGGGAAAATATGTGTTACTAAGTTAGGTTATTTTATGTGACAGTTCGGTTAATGTCATATATTTGTTTGATGTTAATTACAAAGTAGGAATGCAAAAGGAAATTGTTTTTATGACTATTTCGACACTTAATATTCGCTTGAAGGAATGTCGTATCTCATAAATTTATGAGGTGCGAAAATCTGACACTGTCGAACGGAACCTACGTTATAGGATCATTGATTCATAAAAAAAAATTACAAAAAGTTGACTAATATAATTAAATAAAGGTTGTACGAGCCCTAACCACTATATATTCGGCCATTTCAATAGTTTTATTTCCTTCACGTAAAACCAGAGTTTTATGATTTAAGAAAAAACAATTAAGGTACAACATTTTCTTTTCGTTAAAACATGATAAGAGATCTTCGAAATCCTTAATCCTTAATCCGCGAAGGCGGTGCCTTAATTGTTCTCCGTCCACTCATAAAATCCTGTTGTACGTTAGTAGAGCAAAATTATTGAAATGGCCGAATATATAGTGGTTAGGGCTCGTATAACTTGGTTTCCCGGCATTTAAAAAATAGTGTAATGCTACTTTGGAAAATGCAAATATGTATAAGCATCAACTCATTACTGCTATTTTAGCTATTATAATATATTCGACACACGAATATTAGACAGACCATATGAGGGAAAATGTTCGGTATGAATACGTACGTTCAGTATCGATCAAGTGTCGCTTCTCGTATAAAGGCCCTCAATGAAAAACATCAGTCAACGTTCAAGCAAAGCTCCAAATTAAAAGACCGCGAATGTGATCGTAGAAAGGGCCTGCTTGAACGTAATGCTGTCATGTAAAGTATTAATAATATTATCGGTCGTAAAGAATTACACAACACACAAAAAAGGAAATATAAATGGTGGGTTAAAAGTAGTCGCTCATCGACACTAAAATCTACAAAGTAATATTCACTGGGGAAACGATTGATAATCAAATTCTGTTTATAATAATTAACACTCGAGGCCCGCATCGAATAACTGTCGCCAACTGGCGTAATTCAGTAAACCAGGAATTTCCCTTGCAGGCGCGAGGTGCCTTGCTAGGCACCCAATATGAAAAATAATCCTCAATGAATATGTTGCGAGCCGGAAAACACCTCAAAAATATGCGGTTGCGGGTATTTGATTCTTCGCTTAGCTGATGCATGCTGCGACATGTTGCTTCAAAAAGGAAAACAACGAGACCAAACCTGCCCCTGCGGTGACGGTTGCGTCCCGAAAAATCAGCACATGGGGTGCCACTCTCTCAGATGATTTTAATATAAGGGACGCTATCTTTTGGATTGTTAATAAATAGCATACAGTTTTCTATAACGAGCGCTTCCTTAAAGGCACCCTGGCGTAAGTTCGTGGTGCCTTCGTTGGGGGCTAATGACAAAGTACGGAATTAATCAATACTGCGCAACCTTGGGTGCAACGACGCATGCTGTACTCAGTTGGCAACATCACCCCTTTTATTGGAGACCCCTATTAATAGTGTTAATTAACTTATTTGTTAAACCTTTGCCATTCTAGATTTCCTGTGGCGTAGTTGGAACCATTTTAATGGGAATATTAAGTCAATAAATAGTTCTATTCAATTCCATTTTGTTTTGGGGGCTCTCAAGTAGCGTGAGCCGAAGTTGAATAAAGTAAAGTAACGAAGTGAAACAGATCTTTATAAGAACTGTACGTATTCCGGCCTGGACTGAGATAGGTTATGATCGTAGCCGTAGCCTAAGTGTGGCCTAAAAACAAAAATAGATTATAAAAAGAATCAATGTAAAGCGAATTAACTTCAATGAGTTTGTTTGCTAAAGTGGTTTATTACCAACTCAAGTAAGCATTCCCATATTAGAGCCATTTGTCAACGACTGTGGGCGTGGCGGATTTCAACACTTTTCCTCAGTGGCGCCCTGAATAAAAATAAAACAAGGAATTTTGTCGAGATCGGGTGGACCCGTCCCAATGCTGAGCTAGTTGTGTGCCGACTGGAAGTTATCGCAGCTGACTTCCCAAGGCCTTAAGCCTTTTGTAAGTATGGTCTAACATCTGTAACTGCAGAAGCAAAAATGCGGAATTTCGAAGTAAACATTTTGCAGGCAAAAACGCGTCGATCTTAAATTTAAAGATTGCTAGACTAATCAAAACGTGACCCAAAAACGCATGCCGGCGTTTGAGACTGTCAAATATGCCACAAACTGGGCGACAAATTTACGGTGACAAACTTACGGATCGTAACAAGCTGTGTTCTAATATCTTTCCCTTGCTCACGTTATACCGAGTGGCCATAAATATCTGATATCACATTACCTTTGGAATAAACACCGCTTTATTAAAGTGATGAATCCAATTAAACTAAATGTCATTAATGTCATCACAACTAAAATTCCTATCTGTCAAAAATTATTACAGATTGCAATAAGTAATGAAGTTAGGACAGGAGACTTTTATAATCGAGTCGTAGGCTAAACTGCAGAATCCGGGGCACATTCCCCTCCTCTTATTGCATTTTATTACATTACATAGGTACCAATACTTATGGTAATTGAAATATAATGCTAACCAACATTTATAAGTAGCTAATTCCATGGCTACCGGGATCTCAGATATTTATACCAAATTATGAAAGGTTAACAAAACCGCTATGACTTTCCTTTTGGAAAATATTTTTAAAAATTGCACCTATATATTCAAATGGTACCCAGTCCATTTGTGGAGTAGTATATTTAGGGTTTGATAGTTCGCTACTGATGGTAATTACTTTTATTTTATTCAATTTTATGTAAACCTAAAACACGTTTTAGAATTCCTGAACGTTTTGATCTGCATAAAAAGGTGAAAGACTTTAGCATCCATTTTGTTTAATTTCTCCCTCCACCCACCAGAATTGAATTTGTTATTGCTGCATTTGCTGTATTGATGTACCTATTTTAATATTTCTTAAACGAATTTATCTTCTCCTATACTTCTTCGATAGCAACTTTCCGACAGTCAAAATTTCTCAGCCTCAAAAGCATTTTAGATTTTTCTTTGTTTCTTTGGTGAGTGGTATTGTAATCCTATTACGCACGCCTACAACTTGTATGGTTGGTTTGGTTTAATAGTTACCGCAGCAGGTTTGCCAATAATCTTAGGGATAGCTTAGAAATTTGATACAGACTCACTGGATGGAAATTATTTAAAATCCCTGGATCCTTCTTTTTATATATTACAATTATTAATGGTTCTTCCCACTGTTTAGTTGTTGCTCCAAGCTTCAGCTGTTCTAGTAGCGGTTCCTCTGCCTCTTATATGATTTCTGAGAAGATAATATTTATTACTTTCTATAGGGCACAAAAATAAGAATTACAAACAGCAATCAATATACATGTAAACCAAAAAAATAATGTTTTAAGAAAAATTACTTTCAGATGTATTTTCAACTGCATTCTGACAGTAGCGTAAAAGATCATCGTCTTCTTCTTCCTCCTCTTGTATTAAGCCAGTAGCCTGTTCAATTTCAAAATGTTGTGGTTCTAAAAGATCTACATCTGATTCATGTGTAACGAATCTGTCAATTATTTTTATGCTTAAGCTTAGCGATGTCTCTTGTAGGTTCTAGTGTGCAACATTTTAATAATATTATGAACATAAAGATTGCTTGTGACTTTTTTGGGAGTATAAAGTATATTTTCACACAAATTGAATCTACGTACAAAACTTACTCTAACTTGGGAATAACTGTATGCAACAGGATAATTGACACGGTGATGGAAACCTATTATAGCTCGCAGCTTCCGCGATTAATTAGTTGATTACTTATTACGTGAAATGCAGGAATCTATCGATTTGTGAAGGGCTTATAACAACCACCTAACCACTCGCCTCTACAGTAGTCATGCATTGGTGTGGAAAGCATAGTTTATAGTTGTATAATAGTAACTAGATCCTAATAATACTGTCTGGATTTATTACTTTATTAAAAGTTCGCCCTGGCTGATACATGTACTAAACAGGGTTCTTATGGTTTTTACACAAAACTGGCCCTTTGCAAATATTTCGAGCAAGTAATTTAAACAAGAGCGTGCAACCGGCTAACTAAGCGTTTGCGTTTGCAGTCGGCAAGTAGTGAGTTCGCACCTCACACCCGAATAGCTGTCTTATGCTCCCTGGCGCTCATACCAACACCTTTGGCGGTCGTGTCTCATGTGAAAGAGCATTCTTCCTATCAATATATAAGGCTAGCCACCTACCCAGCCCGCGGGTTAAGACGGCTAATAAAATCGCACTTGTGTGATATTTAACAGGCGCCTATACTAGGAGGAAGAAGAAGAATTTAAAACAATCGACACCGTGCAGACTTTCAAAGCGTAAAAGCAAAAATCTTCTGTATGTAGAATAACAACTCTAATATAGGCATAATAATATTTAAGTCGGCCATTTCCGGTTATTTTAAGACCAACTGGGAAAGAAATGTAAGTGCCTTCAATAATTACTTAGGGGTGATATCGTTCAGTTGGTAATGAATTGAGCCTCGTAATTATAAATAGAGCAAAACGAAAGAGTAGTTATTAAGGTATTAAAGGTTTGCTTTTAAGCTTGGTAGTCCATTAGTCCGAATTTAGAAGCAAGCTGAGCAACAGCGCGGGCATGTTTCAAAAAATAATGTATCCATGCAATATGGGGCAGTTTGTAATAAAATGGCGCGGATCTGCATTTTTATTGCGACTCCAATATAAGTAAAACTGCAAGAAGCAAAGATATTGGAGAAGTTATTTACTACGCCCGATAGAGAGGTATGAAGCTGCCGCGCTCGCCCGAAGTTCCCAACTTGCCGCTACATGTGTCACCCTAAATGTAAAACGTCCATAGGGGATGACAAATTTCAGAAAGTGTCATCTTATAGAGCACCAGGAACATTTTTAAGCGTAATTGGCTGAATATAAAACGACCCTAGAACACATCTCCTAACGACATCATTTGCAACTTCCACAAGGGTGGTTTCGAGTCCGTCCTTCCGATAACCGTTACGTTATGGTAAAAATAAAGCTTATTTGCCCGCATTTCTGTCCCCAAGCTCGCATTCCACCACTGCCGGGTGGAGGAACTAAAACTGAAGGTACGTTTACCGTTTTGCCATCTAAAACGTCCTTAGCAAGATTCACTTGGACTTGTTACAAGCATAGATGCTATTTTGCAGCAATTATTTCCGTCAGCTACAACTTTGTTCTCAATTATAAATCGGGAACACCTTGGAAAAATAGTGAGGAGACAATCACGGTTATGTCTTCCAAAGAAACTTGACAACTTGACGACCGCCTTACTGTGACTAAGGCGAGTTATTATTAAATGAAGGACAAATACAGAATATTTTCCAGACGTTTGTGACAACTGGAGTTGATGTCGCGATAATGGAATAAAAATGGAGAACGCAATAAGAGCGTCTCGCGCTTACAATTATTAGCAAGCGGTGCTTTTCGAGATGGATTCAAGATAGTGTTAGCTTTGAACTTATAACAGTCCAGCAATCATTAAATCGCGTAATTAATAAGGCTTTCGTAAACATCTGATACAAGCGCCTTCAGGTGTAAAGAAGTGAACAGTGCCTGAACTTTCTTTTATATTAAAAGGGAGATGCTTTACAATGATTGTATATTTTATTAAAGAAATCAATTAGTATTAATGAAATAAAATATACGAAGTAATCATTGAATTTTTAGATTAAGTTCGGCAATATCTAAGTAATATTATCGGTCGTAAAGTATTACACAACACACAAAAAAGGAAATATAAATGGTGGGTGAAAAGTAGTCGTTCATCGACACTAAAATCTACAAAGTAACATTCACTCGGGAATCGATTGATAATCAAATTCCGTTTATAATAATTAACACTCGAGGACCGTATCGAATAATTGTCGCCAACTGGCGTAATTGTGTATACCAGGAATTTCCCTTGGAGGAGCGAGGTGCGTTGTTAGGCATCTAATATAAAAAATATCGAACCTCAATGGCTAAGTTGCGAGCTGGAAAAAACATGAAAAATCTGCGGTTGCAGATAGTTGATTCTTCGCTTAGCTGGTGCATGCTGAGGACAAGCGACAGACAGGTAAACACGAAAAAACGACAAAATGAAAAAACGTCAGATTATGGGTGACCCGTGGACATGTTGCTTCAAAAAGAAAAACAACGGGACCAAAGCTGCCCCTGTGACGACGGTTGCGTCGAAAAATATCGACACATGAGGTGCCGCTCTCTCAGATGATTTTAATATAAGGGACGCTATATTTTGGATTGTTGATAAATAGCATACAGTTTTCTATAAAGCGCGCTTCTTTACAGGCACCCTGGTGTAAGTTCTTGGGACCTTCGCTGGGGGTAATGACAAAGTACGGAATTCATCAATATTACGCAACCTTGGGTGCAACGACGCATGCTGTACTCAGTTGGCAACATAACCCCCTTTGGTTTTACAAGAGTCATGAGAGAATTTACTGACGTCGCAGGAACTTCTAAGAGTGCATGCGGCCCACAACCCATGGACGTACCGTCTTGTTTTTCACCAAGTTAACTTAAAGCCAATCCGTTATTAGGCAAGTAATTCCATGTTTTTGTAAACTTTAACAGGTAGAGTCGTGTTTCAAAACCCCAGTGACGTACCTTCAGTTTCATACGCATAACATTTTCATGTCTTTTGTTTCTTTTGAGTGTAATTTATGTATGCATGCACATAATATTGTATTTGATGAAGGACAAATACAGAATATTTTCCAGACGGTTGTGACAACTGGAGTTGATGTCGCGATAATGGAATAAAAATGGAGAACGCAATAAGAGCGTCGTGCGCTTACAATTATTAGCAAGCGGTGCTTTTCGAGATGGATTCAAGATAGTGTTAGCTTTGAACTTTTAACAGTCCAGAAATCATTAAATCGCGTAATTAATAAGGCTTTCGTAAACATCTGAAACAAGTGCCTTCAGGTGGAAGGAAATGAACAGTGCCTAAACTTTCTTTTATATTAAAACGGAGATGCTTTAAAATTATTGTTTATTTTATTAAACAAATCAATTCGTGTTAATGACATAAAATATACGAAGTAATCAAGGATTGTCAGATTAAATTCCGCAATTTATAACTAATACAATATGGATAAAAAATGTTTTAATTTAAGAGCGAACAGATCAGTAGTGCCTGATTTATCTGTTGTGAAGAACGTGAAATGATAATTGTGACAAATCTAAAAACAATCTATACAATATTAAAACTGTCGGATATAAAGATTCCAAAGAGTTTTATATCGTGACAGGTAAACTTCAATTCACTCTACAGAAACAGTTTGTGTAAAGCACATACTACAATAAAACATTCAATACATCGCTTGAACTTAGAAGTTGCTGAAAACACGTGATTTTCTTTATGGACGAAGTTTAGAAAAGGTAAAATTCTAGTAGAGAAGGAAAAATCTCCAAAATATAAAACGCAAGCAGAAAAATCTTAAGATAGAAAACTTTACAGAGAAATATGTCAGCTATCAATTTATTACTTCAGAGAAAAATTTGATCGGAGATTTATAATCAAATTAAAATCCAAGATACCACATTGTCCAACTAGATATTTCTCTGGATACAGCTGCGCCTAAATGGACATCTTCCAGGGATAGCATAATACTTGTTTCTCCTCAATTTTGACTGCTTTATTAATGGTTTACAGTTCTGTTAATGAAGTGTTCAACACGTTGGAATAACGGTTCGGAGCTGTCATACCCTTGCTTCTGCATTTGGTGCTTTTCTACACAAAATGCGACGTTTTATCATTAATTAGGGCAGTTTCAACAAGTCTGTGCGGAAGCAACTAAACGTAAAATAAATTCCAGCGGGGGCTTACTGCAAGCTTTTATCAGAGAGAAACACAATCCGCAACTGAATTGCATTTAAAATATTAAATTGCTTGTTTAAGCGCTGAAAATGTTGAGCCAAAGCTGCAGCCATTAAAATTCTGTGTCGACGGAAAGTAGCTACGTTGGTATTCATGCAGAAGCTTTCTGATATAATTTGCGAGAGATCAACTATTCAGCTCCATGCAATATGGATCTAAGCGATAGACGCCTTAATCAGAATGGTACACAATTATAGACCTGTACGAAACCGCAGTGAATGCCATTTATAAACAAGTTTGCATTCACATCAATACATAACTATCATAAAGTTACTACTAGCTAAAAATCAAGAGAATTCAAAGGCTGTGCTTGTATAATGCAAAATCATGAATTGTAAATACCTTTAAGCGAAGATCATTTCAGTGATGAACCAACGGTAACTGCTGAAATAATTGCATCGGTAATGGATAATACGCTGCCATTAAAATAAAAGGTACTACTTTCAGAACATATTTCAAAACAAATGTGTTGTGCAAGTGCACTAATGAACTCTCATTTTTCGTTCAGAGCCCTGCATTCAGTTATTTACTACCTCTTCGTTACACTTCCATAAATATATTGTTTCAGTTGGCGATAAAACGGAAAAGTAGAGCTTTCATAAAAAGCCTTTATATATCTAACAACATCAATTATTTTAATAAAGCTTTAATATTCCATAAAGTAAACACGCCATTACACAATTAAATATTGATGCATAATGAATAAGTACATATCTAATGATATTTTATCAATATATTACTCAATCAGATACTAAAAACTTAAAAAGCATAAAATTAAAGTTTTGACACTTCCATTAGTAGAACATATTTTGAGTTTCCGAAAATGACTACCTAATATTTAATTCCCATAAATAGGCAATGGTTATAGTTATATCATTAGCTACTGTCCAATAACATACGTTAAAAACTTATAGTTGTGATGTTATAGTTATAACTATATTATGCTAGGACGGCTTAAAAATTGCCGCCGCCACTGCCTCTACATGTACGCGGGGGTGGTGCTAGCAATTCGTCAAACCATCGCGTCGGTTTAAGTTAGTACGAGGAGTACGTCAACTAGCGTGTAACGTCTAGGAAACAGGGTGTGTTTGAGTGTGATTGTTCTGCGTAATGTACCAGCCATTTTAGCAAACTCATCGGGCAAATTTTAACATATTTTGACATAGTCGGATTTAAAGCTTCCCAATTTACATCCTATAAATCTGAACCTACAAATCTGAAATTCCGTTTCCCGGGTCGTTGCTGTGCAGTGAAATTTCATATCGACCCTTGGTCGGATATTTAGAGAACACCGTTCGTCCCACCATCAATCGTACCGAAAACATGCTGTAGAGAGAAGATCTATGCCGTCACATGCCTGGAAAATCTCATTTAAATCGACGCACGTTACCGTCGCTTTGAACTGAAGCTGTCATTCTTTATCGGACGAGCCCAAGTCCGAGACTCTCGCTGTCTGTCTAATCTTCACTCAGCGCCGAGGGTTGACTTATTCTGGTCTTTCCTTTAACCAATCCAAATTGCTGCATTTCGAACTAAGCTGAATATGTTCCATTAGTAAGTACTGTATGTTGTAAATTACTGCCAACGTGAATATGTTATTTTAAGTTAAGCAATGCATGCTGTGTGATATCTACGAATTGGCAACTTTATATAGAGCTCAGTTTTGAATGTATATCCTCGTTAAAGTACAGGAAAGCCTTAAGCCAAAAGCAAAGTTCTCAACGATTGTTTTGGTTGTTTTAGCCTTCAGCTGGGGGCCACCTAAATGTATTGCATCTACATTGTCTTCATGTAATGGTTCTCAACTTATAGGCCGTGTAGAGATTTGTGCGGCGGAATGCAGTTACGCGATGCAAAGTAAATCATTTCTTGGAGCTGAAAACACTTCCTGTAGCCGAAGGGAATCTTCCTTGTGGGAACTGCCATTCCAGCCTCGTCAGATACATCAGGTAGCGCCTAACACAAATTATACGGATTTGTCGCCATTTCTTACACGTACAATTTATTTTGAAAATCGTGAGCGAACCATTCCCTTTCCACTGAGCTAGTGGATCACCTTTTTGGCTTGCTGTGGACCGTAAACGAGTTTTCCCCAGTAAAAGTTAATAGCGAAGAACATTTATTGAAGACACATTTATTAGAGCACACATACTATTCGTTTCAATAAAAATATATGTAACTTCTATATATCCCTCACCTAACCTAATCTAACATGCTTAAACTTAACCTATCCTAACCTATTTTATCACTCAATGATTCTTACGTACCTTTCACGTACATTTGAGATGTAGGTTATACATAGATAGTTTTGCGGACCTCAAGATAAAAGTATACATTACGATTTCTGTGTGCAGATACGTGCATATAAATCTGTGCGTTGATTGTAAGTATAAATTAAGCACAAACATTTTCAATAAAATGTTTTTACTATTTTCTGTCACATAATGCACTAATAGTTATCGTAAGTAAACCGTTGAAACGTAATTTGAATAAGTATTTACAATCCACTATTTAAAATTATCTATAGACACAGTTCAATGGTTTCACACTAAGACACACATCATATATATCATTATGTACGACGTGAAATATGTAAATCTAACATTTTAACAGGCAATAATATCTACGAAGCCATCAGTAGTCACCCCACGACTACTTTCAATAAAATTACAAAAGTAAATGAGTTCCTTGTTCGTGATAGGAATTGTAGCTTTTTTTGAATCATTGTGCCAATCTTGTGTGCCTACTACTTTGAATTTTAACAAAGGTAATGCACTAATTAACCGGATTATTATCATATCATTAGTTTAGATGTAGCGTTCATTTCCATAATGATAGGTATATTGGTTCTGCATACTCTTACTCTTAATTTCTTCACATTACGGCAATCGATTGTACTCAAGGTAATCGTTCTTTTTCAATGTTGATATGTTTAATGGAATTTTTAGCAAACCATTTTCGATTGGATTTGTATTTAAAAATACGTTAAAAACCGCTTCCAACTTTAAGATTTTATTTTTTGCGTGTACGGTTCTTTTGATTATATTATTTGCCACAAAATCTGTTCTACTAATGGTGATATTTAGGGTAAGTTGGAAGCTAACTAACGGCGTATCACAAGGTTCTACTTTGAGACCATTACTATTTCTTAGCTTAGTGGAAATCAAACCCTTGACAATCTGGTAAACGAATGCTCATCCTCAGCCTTCACTGATATAGTCCAGAACATGCACAACCTAATACCAGATGCGCTATAGTGTTGACTGTTGACTTTTTAGGTTATAATAAATAGTGCTAGAACTTTTGATGTAAATTATATATTGTAATATTTTGCATTTTTTACTTAATTTTATATATTTATTTAGCTTTATATACACAACTATGCTGTGTCTGTCCAAGTATGTCTCTTTTTTAGAGGCATCGAAGGGAATAGCACAAAAAATATCCGATTCATATTATAGAGACCTGCGCGGGTCCAATATATGTATAGGACCCGCACTCGACCCGCGAACCGCAATTTTTTAAATTTTAACCCGCACCCGACCCGAGAACCGCAATTTTCACATTTTTATACTTGCACCTGACCCGCGACCCGCCGTTTCAAACCCGCACCCGACCCGCTACCCGTAATATTGATTTCAATTTTACCCACAACCCGACCCGCAATGCGGGTAACCCGCGGGTATCCGCGGTTACCCGACCCGATGCAGACTCTAGTGTATAACTTAATATTAAAAATGAGCAAATTATAAAAACATTTGACTATTACTGCAATCATTTCAGAAATTTGCTTTTTGTTAATTAACTTTCCAAATATTTTTACTAAATATCCAATATTAATGATTACATTAATTTATCATTAACAACTCAATGGAATTGCTATGTTCTCTCTGTTCCTGTAATTTTGGTACTGTGATGCCATTTCACGTAATTTTAATTGGATTCAATAATATTCTATTATATGCAACATCAGTTTATTTTTAAATATCAATATAAACCATGTAATTAGAAATTTTCCGGTTTGGTTGAAATAAATAAATAAATATGTATTAGCTAGAATTCTAAATTTTACAGAAACCTTTGCAAAATAAATGGCTAAAAAAAGATTTATCCAATGATATTGACGATCTCTGGGCTTTTCACAGCGCAATTTTTTTGTAATATTTCAAAAGCTACGTTTATACCTACGAAGGCCTAATAATACATCATAAACTGCAAAATATGTCTTGGACTCTCGGCCACTAAGTAAGAATAAGACAAACAAATAATTATGCTTAAGCTATCTGTCTCTCTCAGCATCCACAGGTAACTTTTCTTTCATTAACAATTTCACTTACATAATCCATTAATCTATAGAACACAAAGACATTACTATAATGCCGCGAGCTGAGCACAAGACAAATTGAAGTGATAACACGAATCTCCTCCGCCTTAGTTAGTGATTGTTAGCGAGGTCTCTCCTTGCGTTTAAAGGAAATTAAATCCAGCGTTACACCTACTCTCATAAACCTTCCGTTTACAGATAAAACCCGCATTTGCTACATAATCCTGAGCATTATTCTGGAACCAACGTATTGCACACAGTCTTGTCAACCGAATAAATATAGTCGGACTAGACTTGAAGACGGTACTGACAGGTAAAGGGGGTTGATTGGAAGCGGCGTTCCAAATAAGACAATATATCCTTCAATAGCGAGGTGAACAACCAAAGAATATTGAGTTCGGGCGTTAAATAGAAATTACGGACACAATAGGTGTGGGAGTTTAATGGCTCGCTGGAAATATTATTACAATAAACGCGTTAAGGGCGTATTACGTCCTTTAATGGCGTGTGAGTACGCTTTTTGGGGCGGCAATTAGATGAAAATTTAAGAACCTTCTCCGTCCATTATTTACCCATTAAAATGCTTGGGCGTATTCGACGTATCTGGGGCTCGTTTTTGGCATTAGCAGCAGGGTGACAAGGTTGACCACTATTTTTTGGGTAATCATCCCGACGACACACACGCAGCTCCTACTTGGTGCGCAATTAGAAACGCTTGTTAAGTTATTAGCAGAGTTGTACACAGCTTCGTGACGTCTTGCTTTGACTTTAAAGTTTCGCTAAATTACGGGTATACTTTCGTTAATTTTTTTTGTAATTACACGGGGAAATGCTAATTTAGCCTGAGCGCCTTTAAAGAGTGCATTAAATATCCTAGAAGTGTCACGCTTCGCTCGTATACTTTGCATCATGATATCGTGCTAATAACGAAGTCTCTTTTTAGAAACTTGCATACGCGTTTGCATAAACCCTTAGCTGCCGACTTGTTAGCTTGAGCCTGAATATTCAGATTTAAAATATGCTCATATTGATCGTTTATGTAAATCTACCCGTCGCAAATTCCTAATTAGTCAAGCTTCTCTTACTTAATTGGAAAAAGCACTGATCGTAGATCGTAATCTTCAATATAAAATTAGTGAAACTTTCTTTTGCTACTTCTTTCTAAAAATAATATTCAAACCATTGGACTGGATTAAACACTCATTTAAAATGTTGCTATAACAACAGGATTGCTATTAGCTAACGCGTAATAAGCAAGCCCGGTATTATAATACTCAGACCTGCCTGAAGGCGAATATATAAGACCAAATGTCACTCTAATTCGCCCCTCCATCATAACATAATAAATCAAAGGAAAGCTTGCGACGATATAATAAAATAACTAAAGGCAAATGTTAGGATTATTAAAGTTTTTCTATATTTTATCCATTGACATTTGAATAATAAGTCGTAAAAGCATACATATTTGTGGATTTACTTATATGGTAACTATTGTAAAGAAACGTGGGCTTATCAAAGGTTGAAAACCCCACAATATTTGACCTTACCGATACAAAATACTTTTTGAGCAAGACCGCTCAAACAGATCTAGAAAAAATATCCGTGAACCCTAATTCTACAAAAATCATAATGCTATCGAAGTTTCGATTAAAATAATGAAATGCACATTCAAAGTGGGAAGATTTGATGTTTTAGTAAGTCCACTACTCACAGATATCTAAGATTAGCTGCGGCCACTTTGAAGCCAAATTATACGCACTCGCATATATATACAAATAAAATAAGAAAATTAGTATGTGATTGTATACGAGGTGTATTCAAACTCAATGGTCTCCTAATTTTTTCTTGGGAATGGAGGCAGATAAAAACATGGAACACTAAGAAAGGACCTTATAAATACAGATAAATATCGGTATTTTTGTGTATAACAAAAATTATCTACAGAGAATATAGCAAATGACAATGACACCTAGTTAAATAGTTCTTATACGATGTCGCGATATGCCTAAAGTCGAGGTAACTGGCAATCCTTTTAGTTAAAATACATTTGTACACGAAGACTAAAGCTGCTGTGGCGAGATTAATAAGAACACTTAAGTCCAAATACTTGCATTTATTTTCTGCCGTTTACAGAATAACTTAAGTTTAATTCCGTCACTTACTAACTTTTCTTATTAAATAACTAAATTCTAAGTCCAGTTTGACCAAGAAAACTCGGTAAGCGTTTACACATTTCAAAATAAACCTATCAGAGCAGTTCTAAATTTTGGAGTTTTGTGACGTACATACGTACGTAAAAATTCATAATAACTCTATGAATTTCACAAATTTCTAGGTTCCACACGCTAAAATTGGCCCTGCCGCGACACCTCACAAATTATCGCTAATAAAGCTTTACAATTCTCCTAAAGGAATTTGCTCCAGCCGGCACGTAATTTTTATGACCGAGTTGCAACAGTTGCACTTTTGACCACGTACTAATCATATATCATCGCCCAATTTCTCGGCTTACGAGGGAAACCCTGCATAAATTTACTATTAACTATTCCGTGAGATTTGAATATTTTCCTCTTCCCAGAGAAAGGCACGTTTCTAAACATCGGCTAAATATTCGCCTGTTGTAATTTTAATATGACCATTTTGCCTACGAAATTCTACCTTAAAATATTTATGACACAAATTGCTTATGGCTAACTAAAGTACAGTATATTCGTACAACCGTGTATATTCCTTTTCCCTCAAGAGCGCAGATCGTAACAACGACAAAAAAAGTTAAAAATGATAAGGGAATTTTTCAATTATATACAGAAATTCCAGTGCAATCAAAACAAAGACAGTTCCCTTCTATCAAAGTAAATTAGGGGAAATGTTGTTGGGTACAATAATTAATATGAAAATAAAGTTAATCCAATCATGTAATGATTCAGATAACTCCGAAAATATAGTTTGGCTTGGTGCTTCAGCACGCATAAATAAATAAAACTCGAAGTAAATTAACAAAATTAATTTAATACTCACACATATACAAGTACAAATTCGTACAAACAACCACAGTACCCACTCGGATGAGTTGAAAGGGAGCCCAACCCCTTTATACAGTGCTACTCATTTAACGTTCCATCGGAATTTGGGAAGCTTTTAACTGCCTGGTTTCCTGGACTTTCCAGACAATGAGCAGTCGAAGATGTCGTCATTCTTCAGAGCTCTGACTCTATTTACAAGGCCCTATAGATCCCCAAATGTTGACATTATTTGAGATATTACAATGTTCATAAACTGCTGCAAAACTATTCTTACATGAGCAGTCAGATGTAGTTTAATATAAAATAAAATAGTATATCGATATCAGTGGCGTGTCGTGGAGTATTTTGATGGTGGAGCCACCCACGGAACGTAAAATGCATCCTCCACCCCTTCACAGACCAAAACATGTGCCAATGTCACGAGATTTAAACATTTCGCATATAAACTGGGAAAAGTTAGCAAATTTACTGTCTCATAAAATATGATGCACAGAATGGAATGTCTCTATTTTATTTTTTGTGTATAAGTCCCGAGTGGCGTAGTTTGAACAAGCGTCCACGTTCGATCAGCAGAGTTAAGCAACGCTGTCTCTGGTCAGAACTTGGATGGGAGTTCCACTACTGCATCTCTCGGCGCCTCGTGGTACGGCTATCACGGAAAAAAGTTGGTCCCGGCGGTCATAAAAACACCATGACAGTCGTTAGTGGGGTTGGAAGTCCTCATAACTGCACAGCGATGCCTATAATTGGCCTAACGGCTGTTGGCTGAGTTCGAATTAAATAAATAAATAAATAAATAAATAAATAAATGTATACCCGGACCAACAAATTATCTGCATCTCCACTGTTTCGGATACATAAATACATGTGTGATTAACGTAAGTATACAATAATTTCAAGATGCGCGACAATTTAAATTATGGGTATACACCGCAGCGGTTCGATTAGACTCCCATGCATTACGAATGGAAGCAGCATTTATCGCACAGTTACCTAAAAATAAAAATTGCTAGTGACCGGTTTGTTATGGTAGAGCCATAGTTCGTTGTCTCTTTGTCGCGAGCCGCCACTGATCGATATTCTATAACAAAAATATCATAACTCTAAAAACATATATTTTTAAACACAGCCGTTAAAGGATCAGCTAAGGAGGCTCTTAAGAAAAAATGTAAAAATTAGAACCTTAAAATAAACGTTGGAAGTTGTGTGAAACCTGCATTTCTTTCAAGATGCAAAGAAACAATCTAAGATATAAATGGGAATTAACAAACGTTAGGTAAATGAATAAACAGTTCGGACGAGAGATACCCAGATAAAAACACGTCTAAACACGTCTAGAGAAAATGGAATCGTCGTACAGAAACATATCTAATGCAATCTCCAGTTGCATCTAAATAGATATAGCAACTCATTTTTTTGGGAATTACTGAGGTATTATTCTTGTTAACATAGAATTTCGGCTTAGACCTCCTAGTATTTGTGGATAAACACCCAGTATTCTCTGGCTTAATGTGCCTTGCATCTTTGTGAACTCGAACACGGATCCACGCGATGCCATTCTCTTTGGTCGTTCGTGTTCTTTGTGTACTTTGAGAACGAGGATACTTAGGCATATTTGGCCTTGTTGCTGTTTGTGCATCCATATTAAGTAACGTTTCTCAAGAGCTTGCAGCTTGCATCATCAGAGTGAAAGTCGCACTAAGAACTGAAGGTCGGTGTGAAGCTATTTATAGTCCTCTGCGCCAGCCGCTCGGCGTGGCCGTATGACGCACAGTGGTTGTAATGCTTTAGATTGTGTATCACAGGAGTCCACGTTTTATTAAGCTTAAAACTATCTTCCCTGTTTATATTATTTGGTTGTTTTTCTATTTCTATGGCTTCACGTATCATTCGTGGGAAGTAGTGAGGTATTCTGGCAAGTAATCTGGCGTGTTCAAATTCTAAGGTGTGTCCATTTGATTTTGTGATGCGTTTGTATTTGCAATCGCCTTTATGCTCTTGAAGATCAATGGAACGACCAGTCTGTCCAATATAACTCACCCGCAAGAACAAGGAATGTGATTTACGCCAGCGGTTTTTAAACTTGGAATTTTGTATTTTGCTGATCTGAAACGGGAAACCGTTACCCAGAGTCCCATTGGTCGTGAACACAGTTTTGATGTCGAGTTTTTAACGTAAGGAAGAAGTGATAAGCCTTCCGGAGGTGGCGATTCTTCTTTAGTCGTTTGTGTCATAGTCTTGTCTAGCCGAAAAACGCTTAGAAAACCTAAATAAAAAAACTCAGCAGACCGTGGTAACTTCAACTTAAGTACGACAAATTTAAAGATGTCAACCTACCGTACACGGAGATGGATTGCTAGAGTCGGTTATTAAAAATTTCGAGTCTGGATGGCGACCATAATAAAAATCAAGTAAATTTACGAAAAAACCATATGTGCATAGGTAAATGTTCAACTGATGCAACAGTAGCGAATGACGACTGAGAAATAGATATTGTTAGGGGTATATTTACTTATGAACCTAATACCCAGTTATAGCAGACAAATAGCTTCAATTAGATTATATTGAACATAAGACTTACAAATCAAGAAATAATCAAGCCATAGGTAGAGTTAAGCTAAGCTAAGTGGAGATGCATTATTGGGGCTGGCCAGCAAAGACTTTACGTATAGCTGCAGTCCAAAGTGAAAAAAAAATCAGAGAACCCAGGACATACGACAAAGATGGCTAAAGTTACTAAAATCTACATAAAGTATGTAGATGTTCAGCTGATTACTCAATGCGAAGAGAAATGCTTACATAATTCTGTCATCATCATACCCTTCAATGTAGACGACCATAGCAAGAATATATCCCATTTAGACAAAGCAAGAAAATCTCTAAACAAATCCATCAATGGCTTAGAACACAAAAAGAAAGGAACGTCAAATAGGTCGAGATTTAAGAAGGTCGGAACTACAAGACGCAAAGCAGCACTATAACATTCTCGAACACTGGGATCCATTTATTAGCCGTGTACTGATCTGGATCACAAGTATCAGTGACTTAGTAGTAAATGTTAATAATAAGAGATCGCTAGTGTCCAGCCTCAGAGATCAAATAGTTATGACTTGTAAAGGGTGAAGGGTCGAGGGTTATGCCAGTCTGCAGTCTCAAAAACTAAGTTTATGGCTTGGAAAGCATACCCTTTGGGGTTAAGTGAGCAAAAACGTAAGACTAATACTGTTTTATTACTTAAAATTCTTACATCTATGAACAAATACCTACGAATCTAAGAAACTAACCAATTTAGACCAATTTTCCACATACTTTTTCATGTCTAATTGATCAGAACTGTCTCCTTGTCAATTTTGGCCATATGCGATCATCATTCGAATGCTATTTAAGAACCCACTTTCTTCTGACCCTCACCAAACTTGTTGTGACACTTAAAAACTCGCGCATGTGACATGGTATCATCCCCATTCACCTCCGTTAACAAGCGAAAACATTCAGATTTCAAATTGACTCGATTTTTTAACTCGGCACGACAACCTAATAGCATCAACTTCAAACCACACCTGAATGCAAACTAGAAAAAGAAATCAAACAATGCAAACGGCTTAAAAGTTAACAACTAGCATCATCTAGTTTATTTCACCCATACGATATGCAGTCCTGTTTTTAAATAGCCAAACTTCGTATATATATTTTTAAGATCAAGTACAACTTACCGGTGCAGTGGTAAAGAATTTAATAAGAAAAAATATCCATATTTCTAAATTTATGCAAAACAACCGAGTGGATACGCCTCTTCTAACAATAACTAAAACCATTTTCGAAATCCAGTCACTTTTAATTTGCTTGAACAAAGAGGCCCCGCAGTTTTCAACAAAGAGTGAACGATGTGCCACAGAAACAGCAATTGGAAGGTACATTTAATTTCCCAGTAAATAATTTTTTCGAGATGCCGCTTATTCGAAATTAAGCGAGCGCAGAGTAACGTAAGCGAAAAACAATGCCATAATACAAATACAAAGCGACTTGGTAAAAATTAATTTCCCTTCCTTGACAGTGACAAATTTAATGAACAGTAGATCGCAATATAAAATTAATGGATTTATTTTGTTTGTAGTCTAGAATAAGCAATTTATATTTGAAGTTAGGGGCGCGCGACCACAGGGCATAATATCGATTGCTCCTTTTTTCTCTCTCTCAAATGTATTTTCATCACGTGGCATGCAATATTCAAATGCTATTCGACCACGAAAATGCGATTCCCGTCTAATAATGCGGGTATCTTTATTTGTTCTGCTCTTAAAACAGTTCAATAACTTCGGAATGGCTTGAAATTCAATTCTGGATCTATTTTCCGGAATTCTATCAATATGGTGTCGGTGGAAACGCATTGCGGAACATTTTTTAAATTCCCCGAATGCCTTTCGGGAAAACATCATTCTGCAAGAGCCGACGACTGCCCCGCGACAAGGCTTTAAATTATGAATGTGACCATTTAAATTGCTTCTGTGTTCCGACGTGCGTGCTTTTCACGTTTTTTCCCGATTGTAATGACATACTATATACATCGCGCTACCTGGTTATCCGGGAAAATTATGAGCGAACTGGGAAAATTAGCAAACCTAATACAAATACCCCGCGTAAGAACACGTAAGCCAATTAATAATACTTTAATTTCTGGTACAATCACATTCGCTAACATACATTTTAAGTACTCGCGTGTATTTTAGAGTAGCAGGAAAGTTAAAGTTAGTAAAGAGAAAAATTGTGTAATACAAATTTCAAAGCATTAATTACGAACATGGAAAGAGAAATAGCACAGAAAATAAAATTTTAAAAACATAAACCGACCTCCACATATTTATTTCAAAAATAAACAACTATCTCGTTTTCAATACAGTGACACTTTCTGAGAAGAGCCGGATTTGATAAATTTGTTCGTTCAAAATGTAAAGTGCCTCGTATCTGAAACAAATGAAGATAGCTTCGCGATTTAATTTCCTTCACTTGATGGACCCAAAGAATTTAAATGTAGCTCCAGAAAAAGTAAAACTTATTAACGTGGTGTCATTAATCATCGAAAATCGCCAGGTCTCCAGAAAAAATCCCCAAGTTATATTTATTTCTTACTCCAAGAAAATATAGGTATAGGTATACATGGTCCGGCAACGATGCGGGGATGGAAGCTATTTGTAAAACTATGATAGTTACATGAATATTGTGTAGATAAAAGTTGTAGGTACGAAGCTGGTGCATATTATTAAAATAGTTTTGATTATATTTACTTTTTTTTTAATGTAATGACATATATTTTGATAGCTTAAAAGTTTTGAATTAAAATACTAACCATTTTGATATGAAGTTGTAAGGGTCTACCGTCATTTGTTTTGAAGATATTAACGATTTGATGCAAAAAATGCTGAACTTCAGGCGGCTGCTGTAAGCAAAAATAAACAAGTGCATGCAGCAAAACGTTCCCAAAATATTTTGATTTCGTGAGCTACCTTTCGAGTGTAAAATAATTTCGGTTTTTTTTTCAAACGGAACGTCTTACATATTTTCGTATTTTGGAAAATCCTTTTTAATGAGCTTTATTTTGATATGGTACTTCATACCTGTAAATTCAACTGTTTTTGAGTTATGCGTGTTTGAACATAAAAACAATTCAAGCGTATTAAGACGCTTTATTTCAAGAGATAACAAACACCGTTAAAATAATAATTTAAACACTTGACGTCTCCAAAAATAAAAACATAAAACCAAGTTTAAAAAATATAAATTCAGTCAGTGTCTATACAAGATATAATAAACACGAAAAAAACATAAATCCAAAAATAAATTAATTCCAAGATCAAATAAAATCAGATTTAAAATAAAAACAAAAGCCATACACCAATAGCTTATGCGTAATTACGTTAAACCTTCAAGTAGTTCTCATTCCTACTTTAAGTATTAAAGCTATACAGAGAACTCATAATCTGCAAATATAATTACTTCTATTTGTTCAAAATGGAATTTGAAAAGTGTTTCTAATGAGCTTTCTTTTGACATTTCATTTCCCAGTCCTAAATTCAATCGCTTTTCAGATGTAATTTTCTTCAGCTTTTCGTTTTTCGTATTTGTTACTTCTAGTTTTGAGTAGTGGCTGGATTTTTGTTTTCTGAACATGGTTTTATCTTTTGTTTGAAGAGGGGAAGTATTTAAATCATTATTTTAACGGTGTTTGTTTGATATCCCTTGAAACACATCTTAAGGGACTTAAATTTATTTCATTCAATTATTTTCTGTTGTTTACAGCAGACGCCTGAAATTCAGCATGTTTACTTCCTTTTACAATAAGACAAAACTGCGGTATGCAAGATGTAGTGAAATGGATAAAAACCAGAAAAAATGGAACAACCATGTAGAAAGAATGCAAGATAACCGGCTTGCAAAAATCTGCAAGAACTGTAAACCACATGAAAGCAGACTGCCTGGACGACCTCCCAAACGGTGGGCAGAAGGCTGGATATCATCATCAGTAGAATAAAAAGGCCAAGCCAAAAAAGAGAAATCCTAGGCAAAAGAGGAAGAAGAAGAGAAGAACTACTTACAAAAATGCATTAAACCGTTTGGCCCTGAAATCATCCTAAGAGTCGATTTTGTACATGAAATTTAGGTTTAATTTGATAACTACATCCAGAATGCATAGAAATGAACCATTGTTCCACTAATAACAGGGTTCGCCACAGTGGGCCCAGCCCGAAAAAACTCGACGGATTTTTTCGGGCTGGGCCCACGTGAAAAAATTCGCTCGAAAAACCCACTGAGTTTTTCGGTCCTGGATTCACTCCAAGGGACTAGTAAACTCACCACAACTTGGGTTAAACAATTAGAACAAAAAACCTCAACTTTTAGAATTTTATTGCAAATTAGTAAAACACAATTAATTACCTTTAAGAATAATAGAGCAAGAACAATTAATTATTACCAGTCAATAGGGTGTGTATCAGTTGAGCGCAAATGTCTGTACACTTGCACTAGTTTTGTGGCTTTTTCCACGCCCAGGCGATTTCGAAGTTTACTCCAAACAAGTCCGAATGTAGAAAAGTATCATTCAATGGAAGCTGAAGATGCCGGCGCCGAAGATAGACCTAAGAAAAAATCGCAAAAACCATGTGGCAAGGTTGACATTCTTTCGGTTCTTTTTGCAACAAGTTTCCACCATTGAGGGGATGAAAACTGATTGATGACAGCATCCGTTATCAATGATGATGGAAAAAATGCTTCGTCTTTTATTCGAAGAGCCATTATCCCGGGAAGACGGGAAAAACCCGAAAGAGCCCGAAGAAACCCGAAAAAAACCGAAAAAACCCCCCATGGGCCCAGTGGGTTGGGTTTTTTCAAACCCTGCAGTGACGGAACTGCATAAAAAGTCGGCTTCTGTGAAAATATCTCTATCATATGGGAAAATTCAAAATTTTCTAAATGCATTTCGTATATTTTTTGGTGTCATGGATTTTTCATGGGCAATGCCCACACAGCTGGCTACATTATAAATCGAAAAAGTAACTCCTGGATTATGCATCATCCATGCATCAATAGCAGAATCATAATACGTTTTGAATGGTTTAAATATGCCTACATCCAGGGGTTGCAGATTGATAGTTGTGTGTGGAGGAACGGTCAGAATTGTTACACCATTGTTCTTGGCCTTATCAATAACTTCCAAACTTAAATGGCTCTCGTGATTATCATAGATTAAGAGTGTAGGATGCTCTTTTGAACTTGGACTGTGTTTAATAGAGTGATCCATTCCTTTGATAAACAGGTTAGTGTTCATCCAGATTTGGATGCTAAACCAAGGCTTCCCGGAGGTGCTCCTTGCAACATGTGAGCTTTGAAGTTTACTCTTGGGAAAACCATCGCTGGTAGCAAGCTATTTCCTGCTGCATTTATAATACAGCATGTTGTAACCAACGTCCCCTTTTCGGCACTGGTTACTTTACTAACCTGGCGAGACCCTTTAGCAGCAATAAGTTTTGATGGTTTCTGCACGGTAACTGTAGTAGTCTCATCCAAATTAAAAATCCTGGTGCCATCTGCAAATTCCTCATGGTGTTTTAGAAGCATTTCTAATTTATTAAAAAAATGGTCCACATTGTGCTTATTGAAAGATGTAGAACGGGATAAACTGCAGCCCTCTGGAGTTCTCAAACTCAAATTTGGATGGCGTTTCATAAACCCTTTCAGCCAATCCAGACCAGCAATTTTATCACGTTCCCAGTTTTTAGGAGCAGTTATGTTATTTATAGCAGCCATTTCATAGGATAATTTTCTACATTCATTTGTATGGTAAACCGTAAAACTTCTGTGCAGATTTAACCATATACTCAGCTAGTGAGTCCTCTTGCTCAGAGGTAAAAATCTTTCGTACATCATAATGTGGACGCATGCGAATATTCTCGTCACTGCTTTGCTGTTTTCTAACATAGCGAGCAAGAGTTTGAAATGCTAAGTCATTTTCCTTTGCAACAGACCTTATGCTTCGCCCAGATAAAACTAAATTAACAGCCTCTCTCATCGTTTCCTCCGTAAAAGCACCCATATTTGTTTTCCTTGGCTTGTTTCGTGGCATGTTGGTACCTAAAGAAAGTTTAAGTATGAAAAATTTTTATTAGGGGTACAGTGAGACAGGTCTCAGTGTACCCCCTTTGAAAACGTCGTACTGTTGACAAATGACCATTCTAGGTTATGAACGTAATAAAAAAAAATTGATAACCAAGATGTAAAAAACTACTGCATCATTACAACCCCAAAAGGCTATATTGTAGGGCACATCAACTAAACTTTTGACAATATAAGTATTTTGAGTATTTCACCCAGTGAAACATACCTCATAAAAAAACACAGCACCATGTTACATAACCACTTATTTACAACCCCAATACTATGCTGCGGTTCTTTGTCAAACTACATTAATAGAGAGCTGGTAGGTAGACTATTCAACTGTAGGTGGCGCAATTACCAAACTTAATTTGCGGGTGAAATATTTCGAATGTCTCACTTAGTACCCTGTCTCACTGTACCCCCCGCCCCCCTAACTTACTTTTTTTCATTGTCGTCTTCATGAGAAAATCTAAGTTTTTGTTGTTTCTTCAGTAAAAGAAGTTCTATACTTTAATGTGTAGTCACCACGGTCAGTAATAACTTGCACAATGTCGGATAAATAAGGACGATTGTTTGAATCCTTTTTTAACTTTTTCAGTGAAATTTTTCCAACTATAAAAATCGCTGGGTTCCATTTATTTAATATCCACGTTACCCTTACAGGCACTCCCAACTGCATCGGAAAAATTATCAAAATCATGGATTTTTTGTTTTCTCTTCATAGACAGCTCGACCTGGTGGTGGAAGCTGTCTGCCGACATAAAAGTCTGGCCAGGTTCAAAATAATTGAAGGTTATATTTGTAGCTGATATGTCATCTGAGTTCACCATTCTAATTAATCCAATTTTTATTTTGACTAGCGCAGTTATCCTACCATATTATAATATTTGTAGTATCCCTCTGGTATTTAAAAAAAGCATAAAAAGTACTTATCAAATGTTCTTTACTCCGTTTACTTATTGCCTCGTGCCAGACAATAGCATATGGTTTATTTTTTCGTTACAATTTTCCTACGGGAACAAAAGTTTCATTGTATGCAATTAGCCTTTTTAAAAAAATTACGCGTTTGAACATGTCTATTCTAGGTAACATTATTATTTTTTGCAAATCAGCAGAAACAAGCATCAAATGAACTTCCTGCTTGCTCTGTATACAATCGACGAGATTCTTTAGCACGAGTCATATGTTTTTTCCAGGATACACAGATTACACAGGAGTCTTGGATATTATTTTCATTGTGTTCGTGCAATTTAAACGTCTCACAGATACCGCACTCTTCATGCCCGAGTTTCGTAAACGATAGACGCTTTGCTTTGATTTTTTTTTCTGTATGTTTCATACGAGACCTTAGTGTTACGATATTTTTCTTGAAAATCATTGTACATAAGCGTCACTGTTATGTCACTGTACCTATTAACGAGAAATAAATTAGAATTAAAACGTGAGAGGGTCATAAGTTGTACATTTTTACTGATGTAGATTTAACAACAATGGCAGCAACACCAAAAAGGTTGAAAGTAAAAAAATATTGGTTGCATAGCGAACATGCTCTTACAAGTGGAGAATTTTGTCTACAGAACGTGCGACACTATTTAACTTCTAATAATTTCGCTTGGCGAATTCTACGTGAGGGAATATGTAGTTCAATTCTCAATAGCGTAGGTGGTGAGTTCAGAAGCTTATTAAACACTTTATGTAAAAATAATATATGATGTACTGTCCTTCTATATTCAAGTTTAGTTAAGTTAAATTCTTGCCTAATAGGTTGAAAAGATGCAAATTCGGGGGTTGACACAATGGTGCTTAATAGTTATTTATTGTATAAGTGTTTTAGATGGTGTTTTATCCACGCAATAATGTTCAAACGCGAGAACGCAATTTTCTTAAGTGGATAAAACGCAACTAAAACACGAGTGCAATACAACGTTTTATCCAACAACTCAATAAATATCTAAAAAAACATACGTTTTGTATTGACAGCAATGAAAAGTCATAGTGACAATTTGGAAAGTACCAAAAGAGCAAATGTTATACGTTTGGCAGTACTGAAGTGTATTGTCAGTCTATGTCAAATTCTAGATGTTAATAGGTTAAGTTTTGTTTGTTATTTGACACACATTGACGCAAAACTTAACCTACAAATTTCGAATTTGGCATAGCTTGACAGTGCTACCAACAATGCAGTAGTAAGTGACATGGTTTTATCCCACTAGTGGAATAAAGTAATTTCATTATTCCACTAGTGGATAAAGTGGTACTTTAGACGGTTCATAAGTGTGCATAAAACTTCAATTATAAGATGATTGTGGATATAGTATTTAACATTACAAGCCAGGTAAAACAGTTTTTACTGGCGATAGGATTGGGATGACTGGCGAGCCGTTAGGCGAGCCTGTCATATCCTTGAGCCAGTAAAAATGGTTACCTGGTGTGTTTTGTTGAATATTTTATTTGTTTCTCACTTGTAAATAACTAGAAATTTACCATTTATTCAAAATGTCAAACTGACAAGCAACTAAATTCATCAATATGACACATACTAAATAAGACAACTCTGGCTTTGCACGCTATCATTTATCTATGAGCACGCTTGTAAAATATAACTGGCTAGCCAGTAAATTTTTTACTGGCTAGCCAGTTAAGAAACATTTTCAAGGTGAATACAGTGACTTGATAAATTGATGTTTACAAGTGAGGAACAAATAAAAGTATATAAATTTAATTAACTTATTTTGCACTTGCTCTATTTTTCTTATAATAGTAGCAAGATGTGGTGACCAGATGACCGCGGCATACACCAATCGCGAGCATATGAAGTATTGTATAAAATATGCAGACTCTGAGCATTCTTAAAGCTAGTAGAATTTCTTACAATAAATCTTGGCATTTTTAGACTTTTGCTGCAGATACTCTTGATGTGAAGATCAATTTCAGAGACGAAACAAAGTGTACGCCAAAGTCTCGAGTCTCATACCTCTTTTCTAACGGAATATTGTTCATTTTATAAATTTCTAAATTATAATTTTGCTTAAGTTATATGACATAATAAAACATCTACTGAAATTGAAAGAAAGCCTATTTTTCACACTCCATGCATAGATACTGTCGATATCTCTTTGCAATAGTTGTACGCTCACTATCAGACAATAAATTTGTAAATTATCTGCATATAACAAGGGTGATGTATTACTTATTAAACAGTTCGGTAAGTCATTGATTAATAGTATAAAAATAGTGGTCCGAGATTCGACCCCTGTGGTACACCTGATGTGCACAATTATTCAAGAAATCATCACTTATGACAACAATTTTAATTAAAAGCTTTCTTAGAGTACTTGGTTCAACCTTCGTTCACAATTTTTTTACATCTTCCTTTCTATAGCAATTTACAATACCTTTTTTTCCATACTTGACTGATGAAACTCCTACAAATAAATCCGAAGGTTTCATCATTTGCCTTACTTCATATCTAGTTGTAACACAATCTTGATTAGTTTTTTAGTAAAATAACAACAGTAGGATTACCTACAATTTCTGAAATGTTGGTTTAAGGTGAACACTGTGATGAACTTCACTTTCATTGATTCAACAAAAATTTATAAAAATTTTTATACTATCCATTTCATTTTTGTATATTTACGTTCTTCAGGAATAAGCAAGAAACTTACATTTTAAAAAATCAAGTAGACTGGTTACATTATTTTGTTTTTATAAATACCACAACAAAATTGAAAAGATTATACCACTCCTTCTAACATCAACCAATGAAAAACTGCAAAATGCATAGTTACGCATGTACTAACTTTTGATAATGTACATAGCAACTGTGATAATCATATCCTTCGTGAGTAATAAGTGATAGTCAAATGCCTTCACAAACATTGTGTTATCAGCTGAAAGTACAATCATCATAGCAACCACACTAACTGTACTTTTAATATTTATAAATAAACTGTTCAAACGTTGTTTATTGATTCGTGATATAATCTAGCCGAATGCAATTCGTGTCTTCCTGATTATCAAATCATTTCTGTTTCCACTTGATATACAGGGTGTTATGGAAATGAATGCAAATATTTTAACCAGTGATAGAACTCACCAAAATGAACTCCTTTTCTATTCATCGTTTTTCATTTAATCGCATATATTTTCAATCATTTATCTCCCCTAAATTTGACGAGCCGCTTCGTAAGCAATACTAAGTTAAAGGTGAACGACACAAGGTATATTAAAACCGCAAAGTTCTTGCACAAAAAACTTGCGGTCAATAACTTACCTACCTCAATTGATAAGTTACATTGGTGACCAGATGTGAACTAAAGGTTTTATCGGTACCTCTGCAGTTTTTCTTGGTTTGCATATCAAAGAATTTTTTTGTATTTTGTGCGTTTACAGTAAAATATTATTCCATAGGCGGGTATGCATTTTTAGAGTAAAACTGTTTTGAATTTTAACTCAGCTTTGAGGGAGTTTTCGAAAAAATGATAAATGGAGTTGTTCAGTTTAGCGAGTTCTATTACGTGTTAAAATATTTGCACTCATTTCCATAACACCCCTATTTGATAATCAAGAACGCACTAGTTGGGTTATATATGATAATACTATTCTCGTGAGTATTAAAACGGAACCAAGCTTTGATATCGTTAATAAAATAATATTGTTTCTATTACAGTTCGGCAAAGCAAGGGTCTGGCGAAGTTGGACATTTTAACAGTAGAACTAATTGACGAACCACATCGCAATCCACTTGAAGAAGCAAAAATCAGTTCTAGTACGGCACGCATGCGTATGTTGGGAATGCTGCTCAAGCCGGTCAAACAGAACAACCACATACCCAACAAGCCATATGTTGTGGGACTTTCTGGCAAGTTTTGCGTCCATATATTTAGTAATCTACCAAAAATATCACTTTCTTTGTAGGAGGAATAGCCAGTGGAAAGACTGGAGTAGCTCAGCGTCTGAAGGAGCTCGGTGCTGAAGTCATCGACTGCGATAAGGTGGCTCATGAGTTGTACGCTCCCGGCATGCCGTGCCACGGTCTTATTGTGGAAGCTTTTGGGAGGCATGTGTTATCTGAAAATGGGGAAATCAACCGACAAGTTCTTGGAGGGATCGTCTTTAAATCTCCAGTAAGTTTCATACATATATTTTGTGATTTGTGGTAGGGGTTGCTTTAGTTCACATATTTTTACATTTGTTTATAGTATTTTAAACATAAAAGATATTTCCCAGATTGATTAATAGATCAATTGAATCAAAAAATTATTGCTGCACAATTTCAAATGTAAAGGTGTGGGTCTAATATATTGAAGCGTTCTCGAGAAATACTCGAATATACAGAATGCACAAATACTTCAGAAATTCAAACAGCCAACTCCTCAGACACTGATCATAATCAGCATCATTAAAAGTAACGTTACGTTTCGTTATATCAATAACTTCATCAGATGTAAAAAATATTAAATGGTTGCATTGAAAATATCTAGAAATGAGAGAATTAGGTTAGAATAATATAAAAACAATGCAAACTGAAAATCTCTTACCAAATCATTGTAAGTAATAAAAATATGGGGTTTTTAAATAAAACATTAAGATGAACAGGGATTCAGTAAATCTTCACAAATTAATTTGTCAATGCAGCAATGACATTTATCAAATTTAGAATCTGAGGGCCACCATCTGGGAAAATTCCCATAATTTAAAAAGTCTAATAGTTAGAAGTTATTTCAACAACTAAAACTCAAGGTGAGTATTAAAATTATTAATTTGATATGAAAGAGTAACAAATAACCAATGGTTACTGAGATACAGCACTATAAAGTTTTTTTTTATAAAATTTTACTTCGTGGAAAACACTCTGGGGCCTTCGGCGGGGCGCCGCGCAGCACTTCGAGCAGCGTACCTCACCAAAGGCTAATAACAAGTCACACTGCACGCCACCTAACCTAATCTAACCTAACCTATCGTAATCTATTTATATGTCATGCTTTATTTTGTCCCTCCCGGAGTATCTCCTGGACCATCTCTGTAATTGCATTCCAGTTTTCTTTACTTTCCAACATAATCTCGATGATGTTGTCCGCTGTGATGTTTCTTGTTTGTGTTACTCCAGATAGTTCCACACTTGTTCCATACTTTTCCTACCTATCCTAACCTAACCTAACCTAACCCAACCCAACCCAACCCAACCCAACCTATCCCAACCCAACCTAACCTAACCTAACCTAATCAAACCTAACCTAACCTAAGGTTGCACTGAACTCTAAACAAACTTTTTGCAGAGACTATGCGCGCGATGCTAGTGCCATCTACCGCTACATGATTTAACATAGAGACATTTTAAAGCGAACGCGCCATAGACTTAGTATGGGACATTTTAAACTTTACTGTGCTGTATCTCAGTGGCCGTTGGTCTGCCTCGAATGTCCCCAGAAGCAATATTGTTCAGCTCAACGAGATGCGTCGAAAGGTGTATAGCACATGTTGATCGGAGTTGGTCGCTAAACTAGATTCAAGCCAGTATTTTCTCTTTGCAAGACTTTAGGTGAGGTGAAATCAAAATTGTGATAATTTCCATATGCATGATCAGACAACGTAATATTAGCCTTGTTGGGAGTTAAAAATTTTGTTTTTACAGACGTTCTATGTTGAGAAGTTCTTTTTTTTAGGTTCTCTTTAGTTTGACCGATGTAATTGGCATCACAATTGTTACAATTTAATTGGTATACGATATTTGATTCAGAATGAATATGAGTTTTATCTTTTAAATTATTAAAAAATTGATTTCCTGTAATATTATAATTTTTAAAGACTACATTGTAGTTATAGTTTTTTTAAATTTTATTTAAATTTAGTGATAATTTAGGTATGTAAGGAATAGAAACGTAATTTCAATTTTGAGTATATTGATAATTATTAAATTCTTGACCTAAAAAATTAGGGTATAAATCAACAGATGAATTATTAGTTAAGGTGTGTTTATATTTAATTTTACTTATTCTTTTTTAATGTTTGTGTTTATAAAGTTAATGGGGTAATTATTTTTTAATCAAATTTCTTTAATTTTAAAAATGTTTTCTTTGTGAAATTTGTTGGATGAAAGTAAAATTACACGATAATTTTATAACATGTGGGCAAACGAAAATGAAGTCAAGCTTGGCTTTGAAATATTCGTTTGTGTTGGTGGCACTGTAAGTCTATGTCAAATTCGAGGTTAGCAGGTGAGGTTTTGCATCAGTTTTGTCACATACTGATGCAAAACCTAACCTGCTAACCTCGAATTTGACATAGACTTACAGTGCCACCAGCACAAACAAATATTTCAGAGCCAAGCTTGATTTTATTTTCGTGTGCTCACATGTTATTTTAATGAAGTTTGTGAATTATAATTTTTATGTCCTAGCAGTACATTAATTGAAATTAATGACTCTATTTTAAGGTATCTTAGATACAAAATAACGCTCCAGGGCAATTATTTTCTTCATAAGAACACTAGGGTTATTATGAAAAATTAACAGTATTTGTTTCCATGGATACAACTTTATTATGCACCACTGTCACAATGGTTATTTAACCAACAAGTGTGTTAATAAAGGTGATTAATAATCGAGAGATTTTAACGCATGAGCGAGTGGAGCGAGCGAACGCGTTAATGAGCACTGAACTCTAAACAAACTTTTTGCAGAGACTATGCGCGCCATGCTAGCGCCATCTACCGCTACATGATTTAACATAGAGACATTTTAAAGCGAACGCGCCATAGACTTAGTATGGGACATTTTAAACTTTACTGTGCTGTATCTCAGTGGCCGTTGGTCTGCCTCGAATGTCCCCAGGTAGCAATATTGTTCAGCTCAACGAGATGTGTCAAATGGTGTATAGCACATGTTGATCGGAGTTGGTCGCTAAACTAGATTCAAGCCAGTTATTTTCTCTTTGCAAGACTTTAGGTCAGGTGAAATCAAAATTGTGATAATTTTCATATGCATAATCAGACAACGTAATATTAGCCTTGTTGGGAGTTAAAAATTTTGTTTTTACAGACGTTCTATGTTGAGAAGTTCTTTTTTTTAGGTTCTGTTTAGTTTGACCGATGTAATTGGCATCACAATTGTGACAATTTAATTGGTATACGATATTTGATTCAGAATGAATATGAGTTTTATCTTTTAAATTATTAAAAAATTGATTTCCTGTAATATTATAATTTTTAAAGACTACATTGTAGTTATAGTTTTTAAAAATTTTATTTAAATTTAGTGATAATTTAGGTAAGTAAGGAATAGAAATGTAATTTCAATTTTGAGTATATTGATAATTATTAAATTCTTGACCTAAAAAATTAGGGTATAAATCAACAGATGAATTATTAGTTAAGGTGTGTTTATATTTAATTTTACTTATTCTTTTTTAATGTTTGTGTTTATAAAGTTAATGGGGTATTTATTTTTTAATCAAATTTCTTTAATTTTAAAAATGTTTTCTTTGTGAAATTTGTTGGATGAAAGTAAAATTACACGATAATTTTATAACATTTATTTATTTATTTATTTATTTACAGTAATTTGGTAGGCAGCTAAACGCTGTTAACACCAAATGTTTGCGTACTTTCAAACATTTTTAAATACTAAACTACTATGGTATAGAATAGATTAGCTTTGTACATATCTCTTAAAAGGAAAATTGTATATTTATATTTAATTTTTATATCACATTAACATTTAAGTAAACATCCAATCTGTTTTTAAATTGGTTGACACTCGCGGCACTGACTACTTCTTCGGGTAGGCTGTTCCAAATATCCACAACACGATTGCACAGGAAGTTTTTTCTGGGGTTCGTAACAAAACGATCTTTGCACAACTTATGCATATGACCTCGTAATTGACTGTTTTGACTACGCACATAAACTGACTGAAGTTGGTTTTTACATGTATAGTGATCACTTCCAAGTATTTTAAAGGTTTCTATTAAATCTCCACGCATCCTTCAAGCACTAAGTGTTGGTAGTTTAAGATGCTTAAGTCTTTGCTCGTATGATAAATATTTAAGAGCACTTGGTAGTTTTGTCGCACGTCTTTGCACTTTTTCCAGTAAATCTATGTCTTTTTGGAAATATGGTGACCAAATTTGGACTCCGTACTCCAAAATCGGTCGAACGTAGGATTTGTACAGTTTCAATAGCAACATAGGAGTTAGTTCAGAAAAAGATTTTGTAATTAGGTAAAGCAATGTATTTGCCCTTTTCACTATACTTGCAATGTGACATTCCCATTTTAAGTTGTGCGTGACATATATTCCAAGGTCTTTCTGCTTGTCAACGGATTTGATTTCATTGTTGTTAAGCATGTACACGATTTTTGGGTTTGACTTCCCAATATGAATCACTGAGCACTTTTCTGTGTTTAGGGTTATCAGCCATATTTGCGTCCACAGATAAATACGGTCCAGATCTTCTTGTAAAGTATTCCCAAGAGTAGGGTTTCCAAAAAACTTAGTGTTGTCTGCAAAGAAACTGGAATGTGAGTGGATGCATTGTTTGAGATCCGTTATGTCTATTGTAAAAAGAATCGGTCCAAGAACAGAGCCCTGGGGGACACCACTCTGAACTTCGTGGCTGTCAGATAAAGAATTGCCAACTCTGACTTTAAAGGTTCTATCGATCAGAAACGATTGAATCCACTTCAGCGTTTGGCCCCGGATTCCAAGATGTTCAAGCTTATACAGGAGTCTTCTGAAGGGTACTCTGTCAAATGCCTTTTCAAAATCTAGATAAACGATATCTAATGGGGCGTTCTGATCATGCAATTTGGTCCATTTATCTAGACAATATATCAAATTTGTAGTGACTGACCTTCCGGGAATAAATCCATGTTGTTCATCTATTATAACCTTGTTAGATATTAGGAATTCGATTAGTCTGTCAGCAATTACCCGCTCCATGCACTTACACAAAACAGCGGTTAAGCTAATTGGTCTGTAGTTCACTGCTAAGAACTTATCGCCCTTTTTGTATATAGGGGTAACGTGGGCTACTTTCCAGGACAAGGGAAGGATTCCTGTTGCAAATGAGCTTTCCATAAGTTCAACAACGAAGGGTGTTAGCGTTACTGCACATTTTTTTAGGAAGCTTGGGTGAAGCTGGTCTGGACCTGGAGAAGAATCTTCACTAAGACTGCATAGTATTTTTACAATTTCTTCTGGAGGAAATTCTATGGTAGTTAGAGATTCCTGTACTCGTGGGAGGGAGTGTGTCTGAGGCATGAGACCCTGTGGTTCAATTGTAAAAGCTTTTTGGAATTGTCTGGCAAACTCGTTGGCTAGGTTTTTCTCATCACTAACAATTTCACCATGTTCATTTCGAAGCTGATAAGGTACAGAAACTTTTGATGAAATTTGTCTTCGTACGTAACTATAAAATTTCTTTTCCCCTCCTTCAGCAATTTTTTTCTCGTACTGCTTTCTAGCCAGTCTTATTTGTTTGGTTAATTCCTTATTTTTTGTGCTATATCTTAAGTAATTAGCTTCACTTCTATCTCTGTGATACATAATCCATAGTTTTTTTTTATCAGATATAGTTTCTATTATTTCCTGACTTATCCATGGTTTTGCAATTCTTTTTTTACTTTTAGGTTTGTAAATGGGTACATGTTTATCAATAACATCTGTTAAAATTTTATCCAGTTCCTTCCATTTCGATTCAGTGTCATCTGCTTGGTTAAATAATGAGTAATCAGCTGCCAGAAGAGAATTGTTTACTTCGTCATATGCTACCCGTGAAAAATTTTCCTTCCTGTTGGGTAGTGTTTAACACTGCCCTGTGATACAGTAAGCTGCATATTTACTAGTGTGGGCAAACGAAAATGAAGTCAAGCTTGGCTTTGAAATATTCGTTTGTGTTGGTGGCACTGTAAGTCTATGTCAAATTCGAGGTTAGCAGGTGAGGTTTTGCATCAGTTTTGTCACATACTGATGCAAGACCTAACCTGCTAACCTCGAATTTGACATAGACTTACAGTGCCACCAGCACAAACAAATATTTCAGAGCCAAGCTTGATTTTATTTTCGTGTGCTCACATGTTATTTTAATGAAGTTTGTGAATTATAATTTTTATGTCCTAGCAGTACATTAATTGAAATTAATGACTCTATTTTAAGGTATCTTAGATACAAAATAACGCTCCAGGGCAATTATTTTCTTCATAAGAACACTAGGGTTATTATGAAAAATTAACAGTATTTGTTTCCATGGATACAACTTTATTATGCACCACTGTCACAATGGTTATTTAACCAACAAGTGTGTTAATAAAGGTGATTAATAATCGGTTAAACTAAACAGAACCTAAAAAAAGAATGTCTCAATATAGAACGTCTGTAAAAACAAAATTTTTAACTCCCAACAAGGCTAATACTGCGTTGCTCGATCATGCATATGAAAATTATCACAATTTTGATTTCAGCTCACCTAAAGTCTTGCAAAGAGAAAGTAACTTACATAAACGTTTCGTTTATGAAATGATTGAATTTTTAAAAAAAAATCTAAATCTAATAATTACTAAACTGACATAGAAAAATTGCATTCTATTTACTATAACCTTCTCTAATACAGCGCTTACAACCTTTAAAACTTTTTTATTTGTTACTCTTTCATATCAAATTAATAATTTTAATACTCACCTTGAGTTTTAGTTGTTGAAATATCTTCTAAGTATTAAACTTTTTAACTTATGGGAATTTTCCCAGTTGGCGGCCCTCAAATTCTAAATTTGATAAATGTCATTGCTGCATTGACAAATTAATTTGTGAAGATTTACTGAATCCCTGTTCATCTTAATATTGTAACGAATGCGGGAACGACCTTGCAGCCGAATATCGAGCGGCGGGCGAGTCAGCCTTCGGGGTGACTAATACACGTGCAGCCAGATGGTCATATTCGAGATGCGACTCTGGGGCCAGCTGCGAACGCGTTCCAGACTTCCGGATCGATCTAGAAGCAGGTGTGCGCGATGAGTCATTTCGAACAGATGCCCCGAGAACGGGCCCGAGGTCAAATGCTTCATGCTTCCGTCTGGAGTTTCCAGTGAATATCGAGACTATCTGGAAGCTTCCGGAAGGGAATTATTGGCCATATAAATAGCAGGCCGTCGGACCCGCAGTTCAGTTAGTTGAGTCCTGAGTTCAGTTCGGATAATTTTTAAATAGCCTGAACCTTAAAAACGTAACAATATTTTATTTAAAAACCGTGAAGGGGAGTGTTAATTCCTCTCCATATTTTTATTACTAACAATGATTTGGTAAGAGATTTTCAGTTTGCATTGTTTTTATATTATTCTAACCTAATTCGCTCATTTCTAGATATTTGCAATGTAAATATTTAATATTTTTTTACGTCTGACGAAGTTATTGATATAACGAAACGTAACGTTACTTTTAATGATGCTGATTATGATCAGTATCTGAGGAGTTGGCTGTTTTATTTCAACCTCCGTTTCCCAATGTTAACATAACCTATTGACAGCTGTTTTTGTATTATTTGAAAATTCAGAAATTAAATTATTATGACACTTGTAGGCTATCTCTCTGGATTCACAAAATTATTTTCCTAAATTTGGATATCTTAGTTTCTATCAGGCTACATGAGTAAATGATTTATTAAAAAAATTACAATATCAGCAAATTTGGTAAATTGTATAGGATTTATTTGGAACAAAATATAGTTTTCTTGGTTTTTATTTACAATCTACTATTTCAACTCTTTCTATCTACATTCAGTTCAACACACTATCTATCTCATATTTGGTCTTCCTTTGGTCGTTTTCCTTCAAGTTGTTTCATCACTATTTGTTTTACAGTTCTTTCATCTTCCATTCTTCTCCTTCTTTTCGAGGGCGGGTTGAATACTTCTCGGCCTTAGAAATAAAACAAGTTTTTTCCACGACCGGGTTTCTATAGCATCAAAATTGTGACAGAAGTAAAACATTTACTCCCTCAAGACTAAATAAGACAAAAATTTCCCTAGGAAGTTTTCATTATGACTGACAGAACAATTATGTCAAATTCGAGGTTAGCAGGTTAGGTTTTGCGTCAGTTTTGACACAAACTGACGCAAAACCTAACCTGCTAACCTCGAATTTGACATAATTGTGAGCTCTTGTCATAATGACTTACAGTGCCACCAACTTTAAAATTTACCATAGGCTACTAATTTTAAAATAATTGTAACTAAAATGTCATAAATGACGTTTAAAAAATAGAGGGTTTTTGTTTTAAATCTTCCTGCAACATGAAAAAAAAAGTATATGCAACTCGGAGAGAATGCTATTTTGCTTCAGTGCAATTTCTCTCCCTCATTGCATAATCTACTATTGTTTGATTTGAGAATTTTATTTTTCATTGAGCTCAATGCACATGGTCCAACGATGCTCCAAGTGACGCATGCCCTCCGTGTAGTGCAAAACATCGAGATCTACAAAATATGTGTTTACAGCACTTCACGGTTTGATGAAAATTTCTTTCCTCCGAGCCATTTTTTCAAATTAGGGAATAAGAAAAAATTGCTGGGAGCCAGATCCGTGAGTATGGTGTGTGTGGAATCAACTCAAAGCCCAATGTGTGGATTTTTGCCATTGCAATTGGCGACTAGTAAGGAGACGTATTGTTATGATGGAACAGCACTTTTTTATTCGACATGTGTAGGCGGTTTTGGGAGATTTGTTCTAGTGGTGCACCCATGTTTCATCAGCAGTAAGAAATTGCCGCATAAAATCCTTTGGATTGCGGCGAAAACCTTGCAAACACTCATTTGAAACATTGTATCGGAGTTTTTGCTCAATTGTCAGCAATCGCGACACCCATCTTGCACACAGTTTTTTCATAGCCAAATTTTCATGCAAGATTGAATGTACACGTTCATTAGATATTCCTACAATGTCAGCTATCGCTTGCAATTTTAATCGGCGGTTGTTTAAAATAATGTTGTGCACTTTGTTAATCATTTCTTTGGTAGCAGTTTTTGGTCTTCCTGAACGGGATGTATTGTCACAGCTCGTACCGCCACTTTTAAATTCGTTAGTCCACTTTTTAACTGTGGAAAACGAAGGAGCAGATTCTCCCAAAGTAGAATCTAACTCATTTTTAATTTCCGTGGCAGTTAAGCCTTTCAGGACAAAATATTTCATAACAAGTCGATGCTCGTGTTTTTTAATTTTTCACAAATAACTTGCAACAACAACAGTTATTAATCAAACGTTTTGATAACTCAGATGCAATACTTTAGAGGATAAAACTTGACAGCTGTTACAAAATTAATACCCTCATGGCGCCCTCTGTAGAGCAGGCCGAGAAATATTCAACCCGCCCTTGTATTGCACCATAAGGTCTTGTCAAAATCCTCATTTCATTCCTGTACAGTACTGCTAGTTTTATTACTGTTCCATGCAGTTTAACTTTCTTTCTGTTTGACACACTTTATGCACTTGAAATGTTATGCACCTGCAATGCACTTTTGTTGTTTGCTGTTAACCTAACGTAACCATAAGTCCCGCTTTGGACGGGACAGTTCTGCTTTTGAGCTGTGTCCCGCTGTCCCCAAAAATGCAAAAATCTCCTGCTTTGAAAGAAAGGAGATCTGTGACAATGAATTCAATCAAAAAAGGGCGCATATTTAATTGTGGCAGAAAATCGGCGAGTGCTCGGAGCGCCTGGTTGCACCACGGGACTGGGCAGAGTGGGGGGAGGGTGCGGTAAGCGGCGCCGTGGCATAGTAAGAAATAATTAGTCTACCTTGTGTTTGTGATTTATTTCTTGTCCAAACTCTTTCCAGCTTTCCTTTTTCGCTTTCTTGACTGCTTGTTTTACCTTATTCCATTCATCTTTGTATTTTTCTTTATTTTCTTTGCCTTTTGTTTAGATATATTTCTTCCAAGCCTGTTTCTTTTCTTTCGCTATTCTTTTTATCTCTTCAGCCCACCATCTTGTTCTTTTTAGATTTTTATTTATGTTTCTTCTTCCACATAACTCTTCCGCAATTTTTAAAGTAGTTTCTTTGAAGTTATTCCATTTTGTCTCCAGGTCTTCTTCCTTTTTTTCGTTTATTAATTTACGAAATTATTTATTTGTCTGACCTTGGTATTCTTTTTGTCTTTCAGGTTCTTTTAGTTTGTGTAGTGCAATCCTGATGTATGTTATTCTTTCGCTCTTATTTACTGTATCTCTTAGTTTTGCTATTACTAGCCTATGGTTTGACCCTATTTCCGCTTCTTCTCTCGTTTCTATGTCCTGTACTGACTCTCTTGTAGTCGATCAAACTTTTTGCGTTTCGTTCCTCTGCCACGAAATTGTACTTATCTTCCAATTTTTGTTCCTGAATTCCGTAGTAAGGACTTCCACAACATGGCTAAGCGCTATGAATGTCAGATATCTTTCACTGCTTATTATCATCCCCCAAGCCAATCCCACTGAGAGGGTTAACCGTGTGCTGAAGACCATATTGTCCACGTATGTGAATGAGAATCAGCATATTTGGGATGTGTTGTTACCATCGGTGGTGTGTGCGATCAGAACATCTAAGCATGAAGTGACTGGTATGACCCCGTTCTTCGTAAACTTCGGTAGAAAAATTAACTTTAATGACCTACCCGCCAAAGAACCAGATGACCCTGAACTAATGTTTGACTGTGATGATGTAGAACCGCGATCTAAGGCCCTTAGGCAGGTTTATCTTGACGTCCGGAAGCGTTTAGAGAAGGAATATCAAGCGTCGAAGCCTCGCTACGACCTACGTCATCGCCCTGATGAATTTGAAGTAGGGGAATCCGTCCTTCGAAAGAACCATGTTTTGTCCGATGCCACTAGGAACTTCGCAGCCAAGCTCGCCCCTAAGTTCGTTGGCCCATTTGTCATTCACAAGAAACTTTCTCGATGGGTCTACCAACTGAAAGATCCCGATGGGACTGTCTTTTCTGGATCTTGGCACGCAAAGGACCTAAAACCCTAACATGGTCCGGGTATCTGTGGCCAGACCGTTTAGTCATAATGGGAGGTTGGTTGGGGATGGCGGTCGGCCACCTTGGGGTCCCGCTGTTTCCCTGCAGTGTTTGTGGTCCCGGCCACAACATCATGGTTTCTTGGTTTTCTTTGTTTTGGCTCTCTTGGGCTTTCGTGCGGGAATGTCTGTGTCTGTTTTGTGGGGAGGCGTTGTGCTGGACTTTGTCCTTTTTTTTTCCTTTTGCGTCCCAACCTCTTCAAGGTTGTTTTAGTGTCTAAGCCGCTTCTGGGCTTATACACTTATCCTCGACCAATGGAAACTGAGCCTTGGTTTTGCGCGTGCCATCTGGTGTCCGCCTACATTCTCAGGTTTCCTTTATTGGTGACACTACGATGGCCTGGGCTGGGTTGGCATCGGTCGACACGATGGTACTATCTCGGTTCATCCCCACTAATGACTGACTGACGTGACAGACGCACATCGGACCGTCCTTCCTCTTCCTTCTTCCGTGTTGTTCTCTTTTCTCTATTCCCCTCCAACGTTCTTCCGAGTATTTTGGACTCCTGACTGAGAGGTTTCGTGTGTCGAGCATAGCTGCCCCATCCACCAACGCAGCCTTATCACGCAGCGAAGGGTGCGGGTAGTGTTCGGCTTGCGGGACGTCTGGCCTGGACCCAAATCACTCTCTTCTTATCGCTCTTCCTCTTTTGTCCCCTATATGTACCCCATTTCTTGTGCTGTCCGACTTTGACATTATTTTGGGCCTTGGGTTTGGCGTATAAGAAAATTTCTATGAAATTTTCTTTCTCCGGGTAAGAGGGGGGTTTGTTACCGTCGATTTTCGCTTTACTGTATTTTCGACATATTTTCAAATTGCGTCCGGGTATTGCGCATCGCCGATACGCCGTCGATGCATCGGTTTTGCGTCCGCACTTGCGACGTGGAAATTTGGCATCTTGTTACGGAGTTTGATCGAAGAAAGTCCTTGGGAGTTTTTTGGCGCTTTTAGAAGTCGCGATTTTGGCAAAGAAGGTGTCCTATTGATGTCTAGGCACTTCTTACCCTTTGTTATAGGGGATTTGAGCGCGTCTCGACATTTCTCTTGAGTATAGATATAGAGACACTGCCTGGGGCAAATTTTTTAACGCCAAAACTTTTCGAGTACGACATCTGGGGAATTTAGTGTGAGTATGACCGTCTTCAGCCCCTTTTTGATTACCCGCTAACAGTTACTTCAATAATTTAGTCCCCACCACGTTATGGGCCCCAAATAAGATTCGAATACCCCGGCTTGCTGCCCGATGCGTATCCTGCGAGCTTTCTGATAGCGCTTATCTCGGCGCGCAGCTGGCGTGCTACCGACTCCCTGGTTCAGCCATCAAATTTGCGGAAGTCCGTCCCTGTAGAACATCAACGTCAGGACGGTCTCGAAACCAGTTGAAGGTAACAATTGCCGTTTGATTATCTGTGCTTCCGTGCTACTAGCGAGTGAACCTTGTTCCACGTGTGTGCTTGCGTTCCATCGATAAAGAACTGCCGTCAGTAATTTACATCGAAATTGGGACTAGCGTGGCACTGTATGCCTATGTCAAATTCGAGGTTAGCAGGTTAGGTTTTGCGTCAGTCTGTGTCAAAACTGACTCAAAACCTAACCTGCTAACCTTAAATTTGACATAGACTTACAGTGCCACCAACATATTATTCATAACGAAACTCCGACGCGTCGCCGGCGAGGCGCTGGCGAACGACTATGCATACGGGTGTTAGATTCGCATTATTTATGTCCCTCGCTCGCTGCGCTCGTTCAAAAACAAGTCCTTAATTTCGTACTTGTAACATCTTATACTTTATACAATTTATCTTTTATGATTCCTGTTTTGTTCTTGATTTGGGTCTTTGACATTTCCTCCTTATTACGCCTTTTCAATTTTGTTGTTGCAAAGTTTCTGTCTCCGTTGCTATAATTTTGCATATGAGGTTTAACTCAAAGCGTTTCTTTTCCTCTCTTTCCTTGTTTCGTGTACCACATTTTGTCTGCTTTTATTTAGCTTACTAAGGATTGGTGATCTGATTCTTTTCTCTTCTTAAATTTTGCTTCAAAGCTGTAAATCTTCATTCTTCTTCTTCCGTTCACTATTACTTTTGCTTTTCTTATTTCGATTTACAAATATTTTCCTCCTTTATTCATTTTGCAGTTTCCATTTAATACACTGTAGCTACTGCCTCCATCTATTTCAGTATTTACGAGTACTTTATTTTCATCATATATTTGACATTTAAAAAAATCAATTGTAGACGTTATTATTTATAGATAATATTTTAATCCTTTATTTTTTAGGCAGAGCTGAATAAGCTTAATTCTATAATTTGGCCTGCAATCGCCAATGAAGTTGGAAAGAGAGTCAAAAGCTCAAAATCAGAAGTCGTAGTTGTTGAAGCAGCTGTGCTACTGACCGCTGGATGGGAAAAGTTTTGCCATGAGGTGAGTATAGTAGGTTTAAGTAGCATATATTATTTTCAGTATGTAGTATATCGTGGAAATAAAAACATTACTTTTTTATTTTCCTACTGGAAATGTTTTAACGTAATAAAATAGTTTGTGTTTTTGATTAAGGCAGATGCTAATATTTTTAAAAATGTGCAGGTGTGGACATGTGTAATTCCCCAAGACGAAGCAGTTACACGCATCCAAAATAGAAATGGTTTAAGTGAAGAGCACGCTAAGAGGCGCATTGCATCGCAGGCCAACAACCGGACATTGGTGGATGCTTCACATGTTGTTATCTGTTCGCTGTGGGATAAAGAATATACTCGAAGTCAAGTTGATCGTGCATGGGCCCTTCTGAAGGAAAGATTGCCTTCATGATACACGACATTAGAAAACACGAAAAATTAGTTGTTAGTAAAATAGAGTGTGGTATGGACGTACCAGTCTGCAAACGTCTATTTTTTTATGGATTTATACACATATATTTGTTGTTGGGTATGTAGCATTCTGCACATCGATTTGTTGCCTTTTTATTGTTTAAATATATATTATACAAAGAATCTGAAATTTTATTTCTCGGAAAAAATATTTTTTGATATGCAGCAATGTTTCTGTTTTGCCAGAAAAAAAATTAAACAATAATGCATCACAGCTTGTCTGAATCTGAATTTTACCATTTGGAAGTTCAAATTGTTTCAATAAAATACCAACTTTCTGTTGATTTTTTTTTAAATTGAGTTGAAGGGTACATAATTAAAGTTGTTTTAAATCACAATTTTTTATAGCCGGATCTATGATGATAAAATCAGTAACATCACTATTCAAAACAGTTATATTTTTTGTAATGTTTCAAATCCTTCATTTTTAGATAGAATTGGCTGTCAGTTAATTTTAACTAATTGACCCATAGATCCTGACACAGCGCAAGAGGCATGTTTAGAATTATTAATTGTTTTAACTGATTGAATCAGTTAAAAATCTAGAGATTTTATCACTTTGCTAATGCAACGTGGCGCAAAAGTACCTTCACGATTTTTTATTTTAATAACTTTCTGGAATTAATATTTATTGAGTTTCTCTTTTTTAAATTAAAATAAATACTTGGGAGCTTTGATATGGAGCGATACACCCCTGCAGAAAGGATAAAGATCGTAACTTTTTATTTGGAAAACGGAAGAAGCATTATTTCTACTCAGAGAAACTTTCAATGATATTTTAATGTTGGATATGCTCCTTCTAATCATACGATATTGCAACTTGTAGCCAAATTTGAAGAGACAAGTTGCAATATTGTATGGTTAGAAGGAGCATATCTGACATTAAAATATAGTCGGAAGTTTCTCTGAGTAGAAATAATGCTTCTTCCGTTTTCCAAATAAAAAGTTACCATCTTTATCCTTTCTGCAGGGGTGTATCGCTCCATATCGAAGCTCCCAAGTATTTATTTTAAACTAAAAAAGAAAAACTTGTTACGGTACTAAAGTGTCCTTACGACACCCGCTGATAAGCGAGTATCGAATACTAAGCAAATCCGGGAAATGGGACACGCTCACCCTGGGAGATCGATAAAACAAGCTAAAGGCCTCGGCTTGAATGCGCTCAGGGAGATGGGCGTGGTTCACACCGGCACGCCACAGGGCAAGCGCTACGTGATATGTGCAGATTTTTGTTAAAGAGAGGGCGCCACCGGATCCAAAATCGGGGTCCCACGTTCAACCGGACCTGGAGAGTCAAACGGGGCGAGAAGCACTCTCAGTACTCCTTAGGGAAAATACTCAAATAACTATTTCGGGAAAATACTCAAATAACTAATGCGGGAGCCACGGTACAGTACCAGACGCGACCACCTACCTGGAATGCCTTTCCTCCGCGTCCGGGCCTCACCTCACAACTGTTGTGGCACAGTGACACAGTCACCCTGTAACATACATGCACAAGACGCAACAGTATCAAGAAAAAGACGATAAGGTTAATACATCTATTTGATCACCATCAGTGACCTATTGAACATAGTACAAGACACAAATGTAGCAACTCGAAAATACTGGTTTAATTGGTACGCCCAACTGGGTAAGCGCTCAATGTTAATGGGGACGGCGCACGGCCGAGCCGGACGCCAGATCCAGGCCGGAAGTGAAGAATGAACGTAGGCTTAAGCCCCAATGGCTTGATGCCGTTACGCGGGAAAGCAAACCTGAATTTGGGCCCGAGTTCCCCGAGCGCCCTGTATAACGACCCACAAGCCACACAGATTGGCAGTACGCAAGGCTAGATTTATGCGATAAATGCGCTACAAATAAAACGGCCTGACGGCACAAAGGTTGCCACCCAACAGTGAATTTTTAATCGGAATGTACCATCGGTAGCAGAAAAAACTGGTACACATTTTGGAACAGCTCGTTTTTAGTTGTGTAATTACAGGTTTGCCTCCAATTATTTTGTAGGTGACATTTCAATTTTTCTGACAGTGTCATTAGAAACTTCAAATGCCTCAGTTAAATAATTATCAAAAAGCTATAATAAGCAATAGATTACAAGAAGGGGTAAGTATAAGAAGAATTACAAATGAGATTGGCATAAGCAAAACAACAGTCATGCTAGCGAAGAGAAAGGTTAATCAGTATGGTATTATACAGCGAAATGCAGGCTCCGGTGCTCCTAGAAGATCAAATGCTGAAGACAACAACCGTCTGATCAATCATCTTCGTGATAATCCTTTCGACACAGCTATTCAAGCTGTTACTGCTACAAATTTCCCTGCATCCCGTTTTACAGCATATCACAGAATTAAGGAAAGCGAACTATGTAACCGTTCAGCAGCTCAAAAGGTATATCTTACTGAAGCAAACAGAAATAAACGAGTAGAATTTGCTCGTGAATACGTCCATCAAAACGATTTGTGGGGTAACGTAGTTTTCTCAGATGAGAAAACATTCCAATCACATCACAATGGTCGTCTCAGGGTTTACAGACCTATAGGAACCAGATATAATGAAGAGTATGTGAAGAGCGTCAACGCAGCCGGTCACTTTTCTGTAAACGTTTGGGGATGCATTGGTTTGAGAGGTCCAGGCCCCTGTATAATTATAGAAGAGAGACTAAACGCCCAAGTGTACAGAAGGGTACTGGAGGGTATGCTGCCGTTAGTTCGTCGCGAGTATGGCGAGAATTTTATTTACCAACAGGTAAACTCAGACAAGTTTTCGCATTCTTCAAATAAACATTTATTATTTGTAGGATAATTGCCCCGTCCATCGTGCTCATATCATTAACGAGTGGTTTGAAGAGAATCATATCCGGGTACTAGATTGGCCGTCCAAAAGCCCGGATTTAAATCCAATTGAGAACGTCTGGGGCTTTATGTCCAAGTGTATATACAAAGAAAATTTTCGCCCTAACACAAGAAACGAACTGCAACAAAAGATTATAGAGGCCTGGAATCAAATAACTCCAGTATATACAGGATAGTTAGTTTCTTCAATGCCACAACGAATACAAAAAGTAATCGACTGCAACGGTGCGGCGACAAAATATTAATATAATTTATTCTTTATAATGTTTTTATAGTTTGTTGAGTTAATAAATTTGTTTTAAAAATGTCTAGTATTTGATCATATCAGCTGCTTGTGCATATTAGAAGAAACAAACTTCTTAGAGAAGCCTGATTCATGTAACTAAAATATCTGAAATATGATGGAACATTGATTCAGGTGCGTTCAAAAATGTGTACCAGTTTTTTCTGCTACCGATAGTACGTTGCACTGTACTATTTCACACGGGGTTTTGCGTAAGCGTGCGATATTAGTCAAGGCGCCGTTGGCACGCCACAGTAAATTTTTGACGGAGTGTACGTACCACAATCATTGACTTTACAGTTAATTAAAATGCAAGAAGCGCCGCAATTAAGGCCAGCTGATGAAGCAAGCATTAACTCGCAACAGTGAATGTTATGTTAATTTGTACGACGCACAGTTCATGTATTTACAGCAAACTTAATGCAAGAAGCGGCGGCACAAAGCTATTACAGTTCGTTACCTTACTAGTTCAGCCGACGGCAGACAGAGAAGCGCTCCACACAGCAATGGACAGGCATCTAATACCTACGTGGCTACAGCGATACAGGGAAATGGCTAAATGTCCTCCTTGATCCCTTTTTGGTGATGAAAATTTGCGTTGACCGACCCTGGTCATGCAATTGGTTGACGACGTAGCCATTACATGGATAAATACAGAGATCGTGATCCCGCGTAATTAGCAACAAGCGGATGAAAGGCCTAACAAGCCGACATAATACTGTATTCACTGCAACGGACCGTAAGAAGAGAACGGATTATAGGTGGTGTTGGCTTGACAGTGACATTTACCAAACCGACTGTCATTGTAATTTCAAAATCAACAATTGTTACTAGCATGGGTAAATTGTAATAAATGTATAGTCTTACATTATTCTCACCATGGTGTAAAAAATACAAGGTGTAACGTTCCGCAGAATGTGGGCAGACCTCAAATTCAACCAATAGGACATGGTCCCACAAATGGCACGATTTGTAGTACTGAAGTGTATTGTTGAAGACGCTGTCAATGTCAAATTCGAGGTTAGGTTTTGCGTCAGTTGGTGTCAGATTGACGCAAAATGTAACCTGCTAACCCCGAATTTGACATCGACTGACAGTGCCAGCAACATATACGATCGCAACCATGGTTACACCATGATCGCGGCCGTGATGGATTTCCTGAGCAGGACCATCGGGGATTGGTTGACATCTCCCCTCTATTTTCTGAACGACTGCCCATCCCGGGAGCGTTTCACCTTGTATTCTTTACACCATGATTCTCACTGTATAAATAATTTAAATAAAACTTACTAATAGTAACCTGAGTGTCCCACATAATTTGGTATTGTAGCAACAGATGTTTACAAATAAATTAAAATAATGCACGTAATTTGGTAGTGCAGTAACGGTTATAACGGCTGTGACTGTTAAATTTTAATGGCCATAGCTGTTATGGGTACATTTCGATCAAGCAGACAGTACTGGCATACTACAATAACATGAAGGTATTATAAAATTTATCAGTTTTAGGACAATATTGAGCACATAACGGATGAGGATACATTTTGTCGCCGAGGATAATACATTATCTGAGTAAGTTATATGTAATAATGGCCATGTTGTTTAACAGTTTTCGTAATATCTACTAAAAGTGGGCAATTTTAAAATATATGATTTTAATATAAATAAGTGTTTCTAGGAGAAAGTTTTTTCACGAGTATTTATTGTGCTGTAAAAATGAATTAAAAATCATCATCTGAATTATATGCAAACCCAATTTCTTGTATCTCCTTATAGTTTTCCTACTGAAGGGGTAGTATGAGTGCATTTGGTTTTGGTGGTCAACACTAGATATCAGTGGCGGATCGTGATATTTGTATTTAATTTTTAACAATTACTAAGCAAAAAATAGTAATTAATGAGTCCTCTACATTCCGACAATGTTTTAATCGAAATATATCTGTTGGGGAGCCTCTCAGTTTTCCGTTATGTTTGGAAAATTCCTGATTGCTAGCTCGCCTTGGACGTTAATGGACTGTATTGATTTCTTTACTAAATTATACACACGTTGAAAGCAAAGTAGGTAATTTATTCGCAATAAATTAGTACACAAACATTTGAACATTTAAATAAAGAATTAACGTTTCTCGGTGTGGACTGCTCGCGTCCAGTCTGGTCGACTGTCGGAGGGTAAGTGAAGCGGCGAAGGCGAGGCCCGCGCAAGCTCTAGAATGCGCATAGTAAATACGCCACTGCAAGCGAGTCGGCACAATTTTATGAAACACTTAACATACCGCCCGCCTTGGAAAGGGTAACCTTTCAAATAACAACAGTACAAAGTTGACATGTAACAGCTAGTGTAAGACATGTAACCAAAATCGACATATACAAAGCATAATAATACATAGATCTTAAGGTAATACAAGAAAACCCGAACAATGGATAGCCAAAAGGCTTTACGAAACACTGCGCAAGACGCTAACGTACTAGTTCACAACACTAGGTCGCGGGCACAGCTTGGCGAAGGATCGCTTTACGATCCCTGACATAGTTTTCACTGACGCCACACGCGTAACGCCGTCAAGGCCAGGGTGCAGCTCGGTGACCCGGCCTAACCTCCACTTCAGAGGGGGAAGATTGTCATCCTTGATGAGGACCATGGAACCAGGCTGGAGGTCCGAAAGGTGTGTGCGCCATTTGGTGCGCTGTTGGAGTTCTGAGATGTACTCCTTGCTCCATCTTTTCCATACATTCTGGTGGAGCTGTTGTATTCTTTGGTATTTAGACAGCCGAGACTCGGCTATCTCAGTAACGTTGGGATCAGGCAGTGACACCAAAGGACGACCGATCAGAAAATGAGCAGGAGTCAAAGGCTGAAGGTCGTTTGGATTAGCGGACAAAGGAGACAGGGGTCGGGAGTTTAAGGTTGCTTCCACCTGTGCTAGCAAAGTGCAAAATTCATCGTAATTTAAACTAGCGTTACCTATAACGCGCCGTATGTGATGTTTGGAGGACTTAATTCCGGCCTCCCACAATCCGCCAAAGTGGGGACTGTGCGCGGGTATAAAATGCCAAGCTACTCCGTCGTTCGCGACTGATTCGGAAATAGAAAGGCCTTGTTCCGCAAGAAAATTGCCTAATTCGATTAATTCGGAATTAGCGCCGACAAAGTTAGTGCCATTGTCTGAATAGACATGGAGCGGTTTGCCTCGACGAGCTACAAACCGGCGAAAAGCCATTAAGAAGGTTTCAGTAGAAAGGTCAGCGACCAATTCAAGGTGCACTGCTTTTGTGACAAAACAAACGAATAGACAAAGGTAGGACTTGACTAGTTTAGAACCACGTCCTTTGCGATCCTTTATCATGAACGGTCCACCATAATCGATACCAGTCGTATGAAATGGGGGCGATGATTGAATACGAGAGGCTGGCAGATCGCCCATTATGGGTTCGGTTAACTTAGGAGAAAATCTAAAACACCGCAAGCATTGATGAACCACTTGCTTGACTATGTTTCTGCCAGAGGTAATCCAATATCGTTCTCTGAGATTAGCTAACAGCATTTGAGGGCCGGCATGGAGAAGCCGAAGGTGCTCATGTGAGACTAGGAGTTTGGCAAACGGATGTTTGCCAGAAATCACTAGAGGAAACTTCTTGTCAAAAGGTAATTGAGAGTTGTGGAGCCTACCACCAACTCTTAGCAGTCCCTTGGAATCCAGATAGGGGTTCAAGGATATCAAAGCAGAAGATTGTTTCACAGGCTTGTTCTGTGACAACAGCTTAAATTCGTCAGGAAATGACTCACGTTGTGAAAAACTTGCAAGCCTTACAAGGGATGCTTGCAGTTCATCTGTAGAAAGGGGCCCAGAAAGGCGATCAGCTTTGGGGCCCGCGCATTGTTATAAAAACGAAAGCAATAAGCTGTAACTCGTTGTAAGCGAACCAAACTTGAATACTGATTGAACGGAAATGGTTCAACAGAGGTTACAGAAAAACTCTGAACTTCTTTTTTGAATTCTGGAAGCTCAGCAAGAACATGTTTGAATGAATCACCCAATACCTCTACAGGTTTCTTGAGAGGGATAGAAACAACGAATCGACCATTCGCTTCTCGATGCGTATTTTGCACGAAATGTGCCTCACAGGCGTTCTCTTCATTTGTGCGGACCTTTTCCTCTGGGTAATGTTCGAGTTGCCAAAACCTAGCAATGGGGTCAGAAGCATCCTCGATCGTGCCAAGATTGCACTGTACAGGGTACGCAGAGGGGGGGCCTGTAGGGCCAGAAACAATCCAACCAAAACGAGTTTTTTGGAGGATGGGAAGATTTGGGCCTAGACCAATTTGTCCAATACAAAGGAGCTGCCAGAAAATGGGCGAACCAATCAGAATGTCGATGGTGCCCGGTTGGTCGTAGGACAGATCTGATAACTTGATGTTATCAGGAACCTTGAAGCTGTTTCGCTGGACGCGAAAACTTGGGGTTGTACCTGTAATCTCATCGAGAACAAGACAGGATAGGCCAATACTGTATGAGGTGTGAGGGCTTGCAGCTTGATATCACACCTAGCCTTAATTTGAGAAGTAGCTTTACTTAAGCCAGAAACAGTAACGTTGACTTCGCGAGTTGGAAGCTTCAACCTTTTACACAAATCTGAACGTATGAAGTTCGATTGGGAACCGGAATCCAGCAGGATTCGCACAACATGAGGCGTACCATCATCAGCGATGAGTTTAGAGGTAGCCGTAGGTAAGAGTACCTGCAAAGCATTCGAACAGAATGCCGAAATCGATTGGTTTACTTCAACAGGGGTTTCTGCTGACACCGCAGATCCTGGTTGACTAAAAGAAGCATATTGAGGTTTGTCCTCATGAAGAAGTGTGTTGTGCCTTGATTTGCACTTTCTACACGTATATTTGGAGCTACAGCGGCTCGAAAGGTGACCCTGAGTTAGGCAATTAAAGTATACACGGAGCTCTTTTGCCTTTGAATTTCTGTCAAGAGAAGACAGCTTGACAAACTTATCGCATTTGTACAAGGGATGAGATCCTTTACAAAATGGACAAGAAGGGGTACCTGACACAAATGATTTCGAATGTACCTTGGAAGACTTTTCGGGTACAGGCTTAATATTTTTTACTTCCAGAGTTTCTAGAAGATTTGCTGTGTTTTGCAGAAATTCCTTGAACTCGTCAAGATTAGGCAGGTCAGAACTTGACCGGTTTCTAAGGACCTCCCATTCACGGAATGTCGTGGGGTCCAGTTTTTTAGAAACGACATAAATGATAACAACATCAAGAAGCTCGCTTTCGGTAGCTAATGATTTAATTGCTGTAAAATGTTTGAATAACATATCGCTAATCGTACGTAATTTAGTTGCAAATTCCTTACTGCACGATTCAAGTTCAAAAATAGCATTGAGGTGGTTATGAATCAGAATTTTTGGATCATTGTAACGATTACACAATGCATCCCAAGCTGCTAGAGTATAATTACTCGCAGTAAACTCTAAACTTTTTATAATTTGGCTTGCATCACCCTGTAAACTAGCCTTCAAGTAATGCAGTTTTTGAATATTAGTTAGCGTTTGATTCTCATGAATTAAACTAATAAAAAATCTCACGAAATTTCAACCACTCTGACACGTTCCCTGAATATTTGGGAATGGAGATGGTAGGAAGGCGTACAGCTCGATTACTGCAATGCGAGCTGCAGTTTGAATGCGTTGATCTCACGCTACCGTTAGGAGATCCAGAACGATCTGGTGCAACATCAGAATGTTTGTTGTATTCATTAATCAAATATTTAGCTTGTGAGATTGCAAAATAATAAGAATCTTCAAATTCTACTTGATGTTGCATTTCAGATTCTACATCCTTACTGGTTTCTAAAATTTGCTCATGAACCGCATAATATTCTGATAACAAGGTGGCTGTATCATTCAATCTTTCTTGCAATTGGATAATCTGAGCGCTAGATAAGAATTGATCTTCATCGTGAATTGTATTACATTTGCTACACACGGGAATTTATTCGCACGTTAAAAAAAAATTATAAATACTTCACAGCAGGGTGGTACAGGAATCGTCTAGTCGTGTAGCAAACGTTTGCCAAGCTAGGTCCTGAGCAGGATGGGGTGGGTTGTCCGGAAGCGCCACTGGTTTGAGACGGTCCAAACCAGAAAACCTACAGGTGGCCGTGTAAATTCCTAAACCACTAGCTGTTTCACAAAAAAAAAATAATAAAAGGCAGAAAACACCAAGACTCGAAATAACCTAGTTATTTATTTACAGTTTGTACACATTCAAAATTCAGTGTCATACTTGGAAAAGGCAACACAATTCTGTGATAATAGTATGTAAATGGAATAGTTTGTAAATGTAATCTTAGTGGTATGTGATGTACAAGATTTTATATTAATAAAGTCGAAAATGTAACTACGATAATCGCAATTCGTTCGAGTACCCGTGTATCAACTACGATAGTGACTTAAATATAATTAAAAACAGCGATACCGGAATGCGGGAGAATAGCAAGTTCTAAATCGCTTGATTAATTAAGTAAATAATCTATCTAGTCGCGAACCTCTTCGAATTGGTACCATTTCGCCTAGGGGAGTGCTAATACACATAACATGGTGTATTTACGGTGCTCATATTATGTTAAATGTCAAATTGATGCTCCCGGAGACCTCGCCATAGTTTAAATTTTCGAACATTGACAAGTACTTGAAACTTGAACGCGACTAAAGCAGTACTACCAACGTAAAGATATTAAATGCATAGAATGACATTATTCTATTCCACAAAAGTAATTGCACGTGATGTACAACGAAGTTACACAATATTCCGCATGTAAAACGGCATGAATTTCGCTAGCATATACCTAGGTAAGTACAATACATAAAGTAAAGATCATAGTGCCATAACGAACGATATTTTCAGTTCAATAAACACCAAAAGGTAGATAACACTAGGTGTTGTAGATACCTGGATTGTGCACAGAAGGGCCGCTACATCAACAGCTATGGGGGATAGCTATTAAGATGTCCACCAGCTTGAATAATCTCCAAAGAGTCGGGCCTTTATCTAACTTTGCAGGTGAGAAACGTAGTCGAGTGCAGTCACCATGGGGAGAAGCCTTGCATGCGAACTACCACAAGTGCTGAGGGGCTCGGACTGGAATGGGATCGTTGCTCCAGGTGCCTTAGCCAAGTAACATCAATGCCACAGGCATATTAGATCCCGAAAAATCGGAAAACGATACAGCAAACTAGGACGAGGAGGCCTAAATACGAGACGTTATCGAAAAATGTTCAACGGCAACCATAAATTAACATACCAGAGTTGTAATGTGGCCTCGAGTAAGTAAATTGCAGAAATATATATTTATCCCAATACAATCGGATTCATTTTAGCAATATAACACCCATTTCCTATTTCTGGATGGCAGATTCCTCAAAGAAAAATGGAAACTACGTAATCCACTTAAGTGAAAATTTCCAAAGATCACATGCAGCTCCAAAAAGGAAAACTTAAAAAGTGGTCGCCGGAAATCGTACTATCAAAACAATTAAGATAATCTCTGAAACTTCTTTGTGGCGTGAATTCATAATTCATTTTCTTATATGGGTATTTCGCCACTCTGCAAATTAAAATATTAAATAACGAAAATATTAACAACGAACGTTTCGAGGGACAATCTGCCCTCGTTATCAACGAATAACAATTAAAACTAACAAGAACTTATCTTTTTTTTCACTGGAAGAAAAAACGACCAACCAAACGTCAATGTCAGAAAATTCATTGGAGGTTGGTCGTTTTTTCTTCCAGTGAAAAAAAAGATAAGTTCTTGTTAGTTTTAATTGTTATTCGTTGATAACGAGGGCAGATTGTCCCTCGAAACGTTCGTTGTTAATATTTTCGTTATTTAATATTTTAATTTGCAGAGTGGCGAAATACCCATATAAGAAAATGAATTATGAATTCACGCCACAAAGAAGTTTCAGAGATTAAATTAAAATGTTTATATGACTCATAAACCATTTGTTTACGCAATAATACGCAGCTGAAATTATGCACATGCATAACACAGATGATAGAAAACCAAATTCATGCATAGGAAATCACAAAAAAGGGAACTCAGGCTTACATTGATATTGTTGCATGTGCCGCCTTTTCCTTGGTGTGGCTTGAACTGCCGTCTCGTCTGCAGCTGCAATGCACACCTGCACGAACCTGGCGTTTGGCTTTCTCGCTCCTACGTTTATAGCACCGTTTGCTGTCTTCCTTCCTCTCGTTAGGGACGGATCCAACACGATTGAAACCGCGTGTTGCACTTACTTGCCTTGTTTACGAATTTAGGCTGCTTTTCCGGGCCGATGGACCATGCGGCTCGAAGGAACAATGTTGGGGAGCCTCTCAGTTTTCCGTTATGTTTGGAAAATTCCTGATTGCTAGCTCGCCTTGGACGTTAATGGACTGTATTGATTTCTTTACTAAATTATACACACGTTGAAAGCAAAGTAGGTAATTTATTCGCAATAAATTAGTACACAAACATTTGAACATTTAAATAAAGAATTAACGTTTCTCGGTGTGGACTGCTCGCGTCCAGTCTGGTCGACTGTCGGAGGGTAAGTGAAGCGGCGAAGGCGAGGCCCGCGCAAGCTCTAGAATGCGCATAGTAAATACGCCACTGCAAGCGAGTCGGCACAATTTTATGAAACACTTAACAATATCACTTATTTTTAATTTTCTTCTTAGGGTGCCATCTCCGTCCGGAGGTTGGCTATCATTATGGCTATTTGTATTTTATTCACAGCAGTTCTGAAAAGCTGGTTCGACCTGCAGTTATACCACTCTCTTAGGTTACGCAGCCATGATGTTCTTCTTCTACCCACGCTGCGCTTCCCTTCTATCTTCCCTTGGATAATAAGTTGGAGTAATTGATATTTCTTGCCTCCCATGATGTGACCCAGGTACTCAAGCTTTCTCTTTTTAATTGTGAATATCAACTCTGGTTGCTTTTCCATTCTTTCCAAGATGGTCTCATTGGTTTCCCTCTCTGTCCAAGAAACTTTCAGAATTCTTCTGTAGAGCCACAATTCAAATGATTGCAGTTTTTTAAGGTGTATCTTGTTATAGGTATGGGTTTCTGCTCCATATAGTACCTACTATTGTAAAAACATAACATCTAGGTAATCTTATTTCTAATTGTAGGGTTAGGTCTTCACTGCAAAATATCTTTTTCATTCGCATAAATGCATTTTTTGCTATTTCTATTCGGCATTTAATTTCTTCCGTTGAGTCGTTGTTATCATTGACCCATGTACCAAGGTGTTTATATTTATGGACTCTTTCTATTACTTTACCCTGTATTCTTAATTCGGCATTAATGTTTGGGTTTCTTGTAATAATCATGAATTTAGTTTTCTTCCACAATTCTCCGTAGGTCTTCTATATTTTCTACCAACAAGACGGTGTCATCCGCATATCTTAGGTTGTTTTTAATTTTAATAATCCAAAAGAAAACATGCACAGAACAAAATTATTCAAACACACTACAAAATGTTTGTACATAAGTGTTAAAAAATACAAGTAACTAGCTTTCTATGCCGTTGTAATATAAAATCAACTTACAGTGCAAAAAATAAAAAAATTTAACCTCCTGTTCTTTTTTGCTTTTACCCCCTTTTTACCCATTTAGGGGTTATTAAGTTATTCAATATCCATTAATAAACATTAAAAATAAAATGATTTGAATTAGAGGGCCTTTTACAGTTTTGCGTGTGCGGTAGTCAGGTATGTTGGAAATGTGATAATGCGCATTTGGCAATTTTGTGAACGGCAGTGCTGCTTCTCATTGTTCTACAAGCAGTTATACCGATAAGAACTAATTTATTGCCAAAACAGTGCTCGGAGCTCGAATATGTTTGTAAACAAGCCCGACAGTTTACTATGTGTACAGTGCAGTTCGCCTTCCAGCACATTGAAACTGCTGACCTCAATTCTGCTGATTAAGCGTTTTCGCCCAGAATTTAGCGCACTTTGGGCCCTATTTCGGATCGCCCACAGGAGCTGCCAGCCGGTCGGTGCTTTGATACCAGCGAGTGCGTTGACACATAATTTATGTTATGTTGACATACTTCACATATATTGTTTTAAATGTTTTAAACGGTATCGAATAGCTGCCTCTGGATTTCATTACTGAACAGCTATTTTGATTTTAATGTGTATTAATTATGTCGGTGTTTTTTGTCATAAGATTGCATTTATTACGTGAATGAAAGTTTAATCCGTATTAACAAAAAAACATAATGTTATTTAGTAAAATTGTTCTTTTATTTAGACTATAACAAAATGGTTCTTTTCAGAACCACAATTTGTTTTTATGTTGAATGCATCCATGTATCGTTTCAATAAATTTCCTTAAATAACAATAGGTTTTTTGTTAATAGGGATTAAAGTTTCATTTGCGTAATAAATGCAAACGTATGACAAAAAACACCGACATAACTAATACACATTAAAATCAAAATAACTGTTCAGCCTTATGTTTAACTTTAAATATCTCGAAAAATAATGACTTTATCGTTACGAAGAAAGAGTATGTTATTTACATAGAAAGTATTGGAGAATCGAAGAATTGTGCTAAAATGTAAATTCCACCAGTGGTGTAGAATTTGAGAAGGGCCAACCACTCACTTGTCCCTGTCGTACGCCTCTGGTAGTAGCCAGAAACGTTTATTTAACATAATTTAGCATTGTTTACAGTGTCTACACTTCCTGCCAAATATGATACGTACACGTCAAATAGTTTTAAAGTAATGAGGAAAAATCATTTTTAAATTTTTAAATAAAACACCATGTATCTCAGTAAGGGGCTACATTTTATCTAAGTGATTTGGGTTAAATATTAATATTTTGAGGCCTGGATTCTACAGTTAAAATATTTTCAATTAGTAATGAAACACCCTGTATATTCAGTTATAGAATAGTTACTTTTTTCTAATGCTATATAGCTGTTGATGGCTGGGAGGCTAACGTCGCTGCGCCCCTAAAGAACAACCGCCACTGCTAGACATATACTTATATATTATGTTGATGTGCCCTTTTTATGTAAGTAAAATATAATAAATAAATCATTGAGCCACCACAACACCGCTAGTTTGATTTTATAGCCTCTCTCTCTAGGGCGAATTAAAAATATGATTATTTAATTATATTTAAATATAATAAAGGTATCCTGCTTTCTATATTTTATTCATTAGCAACTTATTAAAACTTTTGCGCCGGCTAGCGATTGAGACTCGTACCTACAGGGTTAGGTTGTTACAATTTAAATGAATTTAACCATTGTATGGCAACTGCTCGATTCTAACGAATGACAGATAACCTCAAATATTGACTGCAAACAAAGCTGTTCGAAAACAGAAAATCCAGCGTATTTTGAACACAAATAGACCAACAATCAATCAGTTCACCTCAGGTAAATTATAACAATGCATTTCAAATAGTCAAGTACGTTTGGCCAAAGACTATCTAATATATAGATGCTCAGCGTCTGTATAAGTTAGCGTATGCTGCAAATTGGGTTGCATAATCAAAAATATGGAAATAAATAGACAATTTTACCTGAAACTGGTCTGGAACATTGCCCTAAGCGCCTAAGCGATTAACAGATTAGCTTTCTATTTGAATACCAGAACTGCAGAATTCGCAATTTGTCATACTTTAACATTGTTGCCGTTATTTATACTTTGCTATTAGATACACGACTCACGTGTAGGCCCAGTTCTTACTTCTAAGGGCATTGTACATCTATAAACCTGTCTTAAAACTAAAACTATCTTGTGGTCAATGACACAGCTTTATTTTGAATAAATTATATTAAAACTTTTTCACTTTTAAAGGGTAGTAAATTTTAGACTTAGCACGAGCGCTTAGCTTGATGGCAACCAACTAGTTGGTCCCTATTACCTCTGTCAGTCAGTTACAATATAAGTTTGATTCTATTACTAAATAAAACGCCAAAAACAAACTAAAAGATACATATTTGGGACACAGAAAATTAAACCAGAAACAATGCTATTACAATGTGCAATTAGATGTAATACGTCATTCCTTCCTTACAATAGGTGTTTAAAATTTTCTAGAATGACAAAATACATATGTTACATATAGGCCATTCAGTAAACACAAAAACATTTAATATTTTTTTAAGTTGGCATATATGTAAAATTTTTGTGCTATTTTGTTTTGCAAAGGTTTCCACACCTGCATAAAGGTGACTTTGAATTTATAAATGACAATAAATCTCATTATTTCAGTGTCAAAGTACATACTATTCTGGAAATTCTTGCCTCAACTTTTATAAAATGTAATAAAAATACCTATTAATAAATGCTACATCAATAGTATCCAACACAGTATTTGTTTAACATCCATAAAAGTTGTTATGACAGATGCTAATTAAATGTCACACTCTTAACCTATTTGTTTTAGTAACTTTCTGTAAGTACATTCCTAGACAAAAGATGAATTTTTGAAGTATACTCCTGAAACTTTAGAAATCAAAGGCCACTTTGTGTTTTTATGTTTAGTGAACAGACTATATACACATTATTTATTATACAGGGTGTTCGGATAATAGGGAACCATACATTGATGGTGAGTTCTACGCATTAAAATAATAAAAAAACTTCGTATGCAGTATTGTCCGAAAATCGTTATTGGCGTAGATACCGACCCTTAAAGTTTAACTTTTTTTTTTAATTTTTATTTATTTTTTATAACTGAAAAAAAACAGTAATAAGTGCAAGTAAACAACTCGACAACAAACAAACAAAAATTGCATTTTTGTTATCAAGGCTAATCAGATAATGATCCTGAAAAGAAAAGCCTTAAAACTTTAGATAGAATTTCTAACCAAACGGTTTATGTTACGCAAACCAAACAAGAGTACATTAATTTTGATTTTTTTTATTCCCTACAAGATGCCGTATCTAGATCGGAGGTATGTCTTCAGATATAAAAGTTTACGTACACCAAGTTTAAAGTAGTTATCTACTCAGTTATAAAAAATAAATAAAAAATTTAAAAAAAAAGTTAAACTTTAAGGGTCGGTATCTGCGCCAATAACGATTTTCGGACAATACTGCATACGAAGTTTTTTTATTATTTTAATGCGTAGAACTCACCATCAATGTATGGTTCCCCATTATCCGAACACCCTGTATAGACATTTAAGTTTACAATTACAAATAATTTACATTAGAAACATAATTAATACACATATAAAAACATCATAAAAATTACGTTTTTTTGTAATATATGAATACGCAATCGCTATAAAGATTGGGATAAAAAGTTAAAAACTAACGTATGTACTGAAACAGTGAAATATTCGTATATACAGGGTGTCTTTGAAAGTTTCTTCAGATTTTACTTCAAAGACTTTAAATGACCGGCTTTTTTAAACGAGATAGAATTTATTTCCAAATATTTTATTTACTTTAGAAATGTATATACCTACTTAAGTTGTGTGGAAAGCCTGAAAGTAATACTTTAAGCGGTTTTTGAGATATTAATTTTTAAAAAAATTGGGGATAACGGCTAAACGAAGCGGTTTGCGGAAAGTTCGTTCCCCACATTTCGTCCCCACATTTCGTACCCCATATTTCGTTCCGGGGATATTTCGTCTCCCCACATCTCGTACCCGAGCGAGCTCAATTTGTCTCCTAGATTACACGGTGTTGAAAAACGAGTACAGCGATCGGAATGCAGTTAGAAAAATGGAAGATATTTCAATTGATTTATTTATTATAATAAACTGATAAGAACTATATACAGTATGTCCCCGGATTGAGTTTACAAGGGAGAACTAAATTTTATTTTTAGTTTTACCAAAGAGCATATGCTCTTTGGTTTTACATAAAAATGTTATAGGAATTATAATTCCAACTTGGTTTGTAGAGAAATTTAAGAAAATTTTCAGTTTTTCAAAAACAAGTCGGCCTTGACAGTTAAGCAAAAATTATTTTCTTTTCAGGAAAACTACCCTTTTTGTTCATGATACGGCAAAATATTACTAAGAAAAGTTGTTCAGAATGAGAAATTATGGCCCTATAAAAAATATTAGGAAGATACGTACAATATCTTCTGTATTCCAATCGCTGCACTCGTTTTTCAACGCCCTGTAATCTAGGAGTCAGATTGAGCACGCTCGGGAACGAAGTTTCCGGGTACGAGATGTGGGAAGACGAAATATCCCCGGAACGAAATGTGGGGTACGAAGTTTGGGGAACGAACTTTCCGTATCCCAAACGAAGCACCCAAAAATATTTTATTGATTTTTTTGTTCCTTTTAATTAGTGTACGAAATCGCAAAATGTAAAGAGAGGTTTTTGAGACGCCCTGCAAATACACAATGGGCAGTAATTTATTAACACGAATGCTTTTTAACTCTTGCACCCACACTATAAAATGTTCAACTAGTTTACCTTAGTATAAGACATTATTTGTTTCTAACTGTAAACTAACTTAAGCATGTTACTCAGATATCACCTAAGCCTAAGCAGGCGTAAGGAAACAAAAGAAACTAGTTTAGTAATGCGGAAACCATAATTTATGCGTTGTTTACATTTTGCCATTTTCTATTTTGCGTTTTGCATTTATTTGCGCTTCTTAAATCGTTTGATATCCACTTAAGCGTTTTGAACATTTTAAAATGTTCCATAAAAAATAATTTGTGTTGATAACACTGGTCTTCTGTATTCAGCCACCTTGGTGTAAGCATTTTTATTTTGTCCGCTCCTGCCCTCAGCAAGGTTTTTTAAAGTTTAAGGAGGATTTGTTTGCTTTAAAATGGAGTTCAAATATTTCCAATAAATCAGTAGCGATTTTTATTACAGTAGGTGATGGTGTTTTTAAATATGTAAATATGAAACACAATCACTAATACTATAATACCTTTCTGTGATTAAATACTGATTATTATCTTTTAACACATTGTCACTACACATTTCTAAGCAACACAATGCATAATTAAAACGTTTAATAGTTTTATGCACTACATATCCAGCGAAATGCACAACAGCGCATGTCTCTAATTTCTCTACCTGGCATTCAAAAACTCTCTCGCCGGTAACCAAATTTGAATCAGTTTTATTGCTATTTTTTAAATTATCAATTTCTTGTAACTCCTTGTGTTGGTCCGCGTCAATATTTGATGTTGCGCCATCGTTACATTCTGTAGTTTCATCTGCTTCAGATATATTAGAATTTAAATTAACATTAATTATGTCATCTTCGTCAATTTTGCAGTTAGTATTTTGAACAGGTTGCTGCAGTTACACAAGTATATTAAATTGTAGTGCTTGACGAAATCCTTTGGCTGTGTGATTTACTGAATTCCCTCCTTTATACTTTAATGGTGAAGATTTTCAAGAGGATCCTGATTCAGTCTGCTAGTTAGCAAAAACTGGTATCCCTCTTGTTTTAAATCTTGCCATAGTTGAAGTACAGATTGTATTGATAAAATGAATCCTTTCAAACAGTAGATCCCTTCGTTGACCTTTCCATTTGCGGTATATGCCTTCCAGCTTTTCACCCATTCAAGAGCTTCCGTTAAATAGGTGCCTGGCCCTCCCATTTTGGCAGAAAGGGCACAACCGTATGGATTTCGATCATATAATACACGAGTATTTAAGGAGTGAAATAAATTGTTGAGTTTTTGTAAAAAGTCAGCAGTATTAAGTGCAGTAGTACTTCCCAGTTGTCCTGTTTTAACTACTGTTCTAACAGTAGCACTCAATGTATTGGAAAATATTTCGGTAGCATATTTTACCCTCATTTTTTGAAAATTATTTGGAGTAATGTGAGCATCCGTAATTTTCACCGCTGCTCGGGCAGTTGTGGATGCCTTATCAATTTTATAAGTATTTTCCACATCACGCCACGAAATTTGCTTCCCATCTACGTAAAAATCCTTGGTCATTAGGTTGTTTCGCACGCTTTTGATTAGATGGGGAACATCATACACCGCCTACATTTTTGTATTATTAATTGAAAAGTATGGCTTCTCTTCTGTAACCCCTAACGTTGAATATGTAGCTCTGTTTGCTGCCGCTTGATCACTGGTTATCACGCGTACTTTTAGTCCTATGCTTTGCAGTGCCTCGATATTTTTTAAAAGAAGTTCTTTTAAACACTGATCTTTTATTGGACCTGAAGTTAAATAATAGCTGACGGGAAGTTTCCATTTTTGGAAAACAACAAAGTTTGTGGGTCCTATCCCGTAGGTTCGGGGCGAAGTGATTTACAACCTGTAACACGCAGGTGCAGACAAGAATGTCGATTTTTGACGTCACAGAACCTTGCGCTTCCAAACGCCGTATATTTTTGTTTGTTGAGGTTAAGTGCGTAGTTTTGTTAGTTAACAGTAAGTATTACCTATATTTTGTTTAAATACTTGTTCATTCTAATGTCTATCACTTTGATTCTGCTCCTGAATTTATATTCTTAGTTTGTTTACAGCGACATAGCCAAATAAACATCTATAGCTAATTTTGTAGTATTGCGTCAATCATTAACTAAAATAGTTAAATTTTTTCAGTTACGGATGTCCTTTGCATGGTGATAATGGTCAGCACGAAAAAGAAGTCTACCTGCGTTCCTGGCTGCAACAAATTGGTACTGCACAGGTCAGTGTAAGCATTTTCATAAATGTCTAAACCGCGTTTTTTAGTTTCCGAATCTTTAGAAGTAATCGTTAGGTATTCCTTCAAATGCGGTAGAAGCTAATACAGTTTTATGTTCATGTTTTGACGTATCAGCTAATTTGTTTCCTTTATAAAACGATGACTCCTGGCACGGGCAAAATTATATGTGTGTTGCCCGCGTTTATATTTTGAAGATGATATCAGTCAGGACGGTCTAGGACATTTGAGCGCGGCCGTTTGGGCGTGGCCGTCTGGGGGCGGCCGTTTGGGCGCGGGGACACTTGGGCGCGAGACACTTGGGCGCGAGACACTTGGGCGCGAGACACCTGGGACATTTATTAAATCATTATTTATACTGAGAAGTTAATGTAATTAATCAAACAATATTAAAAGAATAATCCAATTATTTATTGAAACCGTCATGCGATTAATTTTAAATAAGGTGGTAGTATGTACCTATATTAGGTATATAAATTTTGAAATAAATCCGAATAGAAATAAAGAAGGTAGAATATTAGATTAGTTTTGAAATAATTCTGAATACATAAAAAAGGCAGTACCTATGTTAGATATGAAATAATAATTCTGAATTGAAATAAAGATGGAAATAGATTATATATAGGTGTTGAAAATAATTTTAAATAGAAATACATTTATTGTACTGGTAAATAAATAATGCTGTGCTATATTTAATTGATTGATGGTTCTAATGTTTAATCCATATATATAATAGGCTTGTCTGGGACGCTGTTTTGTGTGTCCGGGACGCTGTTTCAGCAGCCAAACCGTAAGAGATAGAGAAAAAAGTTATGAAAGTTATATGTTTGTAATGGTCATGTCAGATCAGGAACAGAATTTCAGTCACGTGACACTTCCGGTTTTCGATAAATCACGTGATTTCCGTACGTCCGGGACGCTGGTCCGTCCGGGACGCTGTTTCAGCAGCCAAACCGTAAAAGATAGAGAAAAAAGTTACGAAAGTTATATGTTTGGAATGGTCATGTCAGGTCAGGAACCGAATTTCAATCACGTGATTTTAAAAAATATTATTGTTTTTATTTAATACGCGTTCTATTTGAAAAACGGTCTTTTTTGTTTTATTAAATGAGACATTTGTCTCACTGGTTGCTAGTATGTTTCTAATATGTATTCTGTTTTGGCAGAAACTAGTCGATTTCGAGCTTTGTTTATAATGATAATAGTTAACAATAAACCTTAAATTTTAAAGTAATCCATTATTTTCGTTATGTTATGAACCGACTAACTGAAGATAAGAGCAGAAATAAGAATAATAATAAATAATAATATAAAAAGATTAATTTTAATAATCAAAATTTATTTTTGAAATTTTTACCATTATAATACATATTATTCTTAAAGTAAATATATACAATTGTTTAAAATATAAAAAAGAAGCATCTACGCATTTATTTCGTAATTGTACAAAATGCCTCTTAAAAATTCTAGAATGCTTCTATTGTTTACGCCGTCTACATGACTATATTGATTATTATAATCTTCAACCAAATTTTTTATTTTCTATCAGCCTGGATAAATTTTTGTTTTTAGTTCAGTGGGCTCATTTACCGCAAGTAACTGTTCATAAGCAACATCTCTCCCTCGTTGAACAGTTTTCAGGCTGTCGACGAATCTCCAAATGGTTGGATGGTTCATCAATAGCTCTATTTGTACCCAATCTCTATTCATTTATTCTTTGTTACTTATTATTTTAATGTAATAAATCTCCGCAAAAAATTTGTTAGTATTTACCGGAAAGTTAAAATTTCTAACTTGTTTTCGTCGAACCTACTTGCATTAAGAATATTCTATTTTTGACAATTAATATTTCTACACTAAATTTTTGCCGCCCGCCACCTCCTCGGACGTGCTTTAGGTAATTTTCGTTATTTAAAACAAATTTTCAGACCTATGAATAGTACAGCTAGCTAATAGAACTAATATACGTTAATTAATTTCCTCGCGCCCAAATGTCTCGCGCCCAAGTGGCTCTGCGCCCAAGTGCCTTCGCGCCCAAACGGCCGCGCCCAAACGGCCGCGCCCAAATGTCCGGCTCCGCAGTCAAGATGACTATGAGAGAAATGGGCTAACGATCAACAAAGACAAGTCTGAATACATAGTGTTCGGCGGAAAGCAATTAGAAAATCTGCCTCTAGAAGGAAATCAAGAAATAAGAGGAGTAAATAAATGTAAGTACCTGGCAGTAATATTCAATACACACGGAAATAGCAATGAAGAAATAAACATTAGAATAAATAAAAGTTGCGCTATTATCAAATCTTTAAATCCAATACTATGGGATAGAAACTTAAGGAGAGAAACAAAATTAAGAATATGTAAAACGATGGTAAATATTGTTATGCTCTATGGATCAGAAGCATGGGATATTAACGGAAAAAACAAAAAAAAGTTATTGTCGACCGAAATGGATTACTTACGTAGAAGCTGTAGAACAACAAGAACTGATCAAGTACGGAATAGCGAAATAAAGGAAAGAGTGGGAGTTGAAAAAGGTATTTTGGACGAGGGACAAAAACGACAGTTAGTATGGTTAGGACATACCAATAGGATGGAAGACATAAGATGGCCAAAAAAGATATTAAAATGGATACCAAGCGAGAGACGAAAACGGGGAAGACCAAGGCGTAGCTGGAGAGATGAAGTGGAAGACGCAATGACTACACGAGATTTGAAAGAAGAGGATTGTTTTAATAAAAAAGAATGGAGACTGGGTGTCGAAAAGCGGCGTCAGCCGTAAAAAAATCCGCATATATATCAGTCATGTCACAGTTGTGTGTAATAATCAACGCTAGATTATTTATCAAAACTATTCAGGATTATTTATATGTATTTCTTTCTGTTACCGATTTTCAACCTACCTTGGAGAATAACTTCAAGCAGTTCTACAAATCATCAATAGGTTTTGGAGAAACTGCCCTGATGATACCCACATCTGCGATAATTTGATATTAAGTAAGTGCACTACTTCCTTAATCTTCAAATTTGTCAAGGAGAAACATAAGCCGAATACCTCCATTACCCAAGAACGTCTGAAGAAAATGGCTGCGAAGTAGGTAGGTTGTCTGTCATTTATTCATTATGTTTATAAATAATAATAATGGTGAGGCACTAACACCCCATGAAGGAGCTTTGCCTGCAAGGCGGAAGGTCAGAGCTTCCGTATCCTCGCTATCACACCTGGCTGTCGCGTGTCAAATTCATGACACCTGGTGATGCGGTGAGCATTACACATTAGATAACCGCAATAATACGTATATTTTATTTATTTCGATGTTGTTTTATAAGCATTTATTTTTTGTTCTAGAATTTAATGTTTGTTGTATGTATGTATGTATATATTATCTGTAACCTCATTTACCTTGCGGTGTCGAAGCTGGTGCTTTATGTGTTGGCATCTGGCGGTACAATGATCAACTTGCCCCGGATTCGGGATACAGAGTTAAATCGCGCCTTTGGTGCTTGCGCAGCAACCATTGTATGAGGTGTGTGTATTGGTGATGTGTTGACCTTGTTACTCTATCTCTAAGGTCTGTGTTTGTTGTATTGTATATTCTTTCTGCTGAATGTATTTACTACATTAATAAAGTTTTTTTACTAGTGCTGCCCTTAAATAATTAGTTTATTTGCATTAAAAGTTGTACTGTTGTAATTTGTATTTAAGAAATAATTTGTAAATTTTAATTGCTAATGCCTAATTCAGCATTAAAGTTTATGAATAATTTTTTAAATCAAAGTTTATGAATTATTTTTTAAATCAAATTTTATTCACAAAACATTTTTTAAATTAATTGGATTGGAGAGTTTCCTATACAAGCTATTTAAATTTCGCGCTCGCGCCATTTAAAACTTCCGCTCATTGTGTAATTGGGCTACCCCGTCGCCAGGGAGCAGCTCTGTGAAAAAATGGTGGTGTGTTGACAACGCTTAGCATGGGGGATTCGCTTCTATTAGGTATTGTTTTGTGGTGCGACTTTCACTCTGATGATGTAAGCTGCAACGTCTTGCAAAACGTTAGTGAATATGGATGCACAAACAGAAAAAAGGCCAAATCTGCCTAAGTATACTCGTTCTCAAGATACTCAAAAAACACGAGCCACCAAAGAGCATGGTCATCGCGCGAATTTTTGCTCGACTTCACAGGGTGCAAGGCACATTAAGCTAGAGAATGCTGGGTGTTCATCTACAAATACTACGGGGTCTAAGCCGAAATTCTATATTAAGAAGAATAATTCGAGTAACCCGTGTGTGGGGTTGCTAGTCCCCCATCGGGCGCCTCCCCAGGTGGCGGATAGGGGAAAGCCACCCAGATATGGGTGGTACCGAGGAAATTAAATACCCGGGGCGGACCAAAACTAGCATATCAACGGGCAGCAACGTTGATATTAGTTGTATAGGCGGATGTCAGGAAGACAGAAACGGCTATAAAAACAGATAATCTTAAGCACGGAATAAATTATATTGAAGTGGTTGAGATATTGCGATGAGGAAGGCAACGGAAAACCCCCTCATTAATTTTCCTAGTAAAAATCATCATGGTACTAAACCCTAACAATCAAGATTTTACTGATCATGGGTATCGGACCCCAAGATCCGGCAGGGGAGGAGGGTGCAGGGCCTCCCAGGTCGTCATCAAGCGAAATCCCTGTCAAATGAACACAAATATAAAAATAAACATTACTCGGAAGATGAAGATGCCCATGAGAATTGCAACATGGAATGTGAGAAGCTTATACCAACCAGGCAAATTACATAACATTGCATCTGAAATGGAAAGACTCAATATAAGTATTCTAGGAATCAGTGACGCTCAATGGACAGGAAGTGGGAAACAACAAACCCCAAACGGCCAAATATACTATTCATGTAGTAACGATAAAGATCACAGATATGGAGTTGCTGTCATGCTCAATAAAGAAGTGAATGAATCAGTAGTTAATTTTGTTCCTCTATCAGAAAGAGCTATGCTTGTACAATTAAACTCTGCTTATACAAGAATAAATTTAATTCAGGTATACGCCCCGACAGCCAAGAAAGATGAACAAGAAATCAACAACTTTTATCGAGATGTGGACACGCTGATGAAAATGACCAACAAAAGGGAAATCACCATAGTAATGGGGGATTTCAATGCGAAAATTGGAAAAGGCAAAGTTGATAAATGTGTCGGAGAATGCGGGCTTGGAGAAAGAAACGAACGAGGGGATCGCCTTGTTGAATTTTGTCAAGCAACAGAGTTGGTAGTAACAAACACCTTTTACAAATTACCACCAAGAAGACTCTATACATGGCGATCGCCAAAAGATTCAGCAGAAAACATTATACGAAACTAAATTGATTATATCCTTGTATGTCAACGTTACAAAAACAGCATACTATCAGCTAAAACATATCCAGGGGCAGACATAGGATCTGACCACAATCCGGTGGTGGCAGTGGTGAGAATCAGATTAAAGAAAATTGAACCAAAGAAACAGCATAGCAAGTTAAACTTGAATAAGCTAAAAAACAACGAAATAAGGGAAGAAATTGCTAAAGAAATAAATAATAATTTAAGTTCATCCAAACGAGGCACAACGCAACAGAACGTCAAACAACAATGGGAAAATATCAAAAAAGCAATAACAAGGGCAAGTATGGGTACACTTCTGCCAGACAAAGTCCACAAAAAACAACAATGGATGACAGAAGAAATATTAGAACTCATGGAAGAACGCAGAAAAGTGAAAAATAACAAAATAAAATACCAACAACTACACAAGCAAATAAAGCGCAATATCAAGGAGGCAACGGAAAAATGGGTAACAGACAAATGTACAGAAATAGAAGACCTTCAAAAGAAACACGATGCATTCAATCTTCACAGAAAAATTAAAGAATTAACAGGCAACTTGAAGAAAAACCAACCACGCTTACTAAAAGACAAAGATGGGAAAATTATCCTAGACATACAAACCAAGCTAAAACGTTGGAAAGAGTACATAGAAGAACTTTTTGCAGACCAAAGACCAGAAGCAAACAATAATACAGAACATGCGGGCCTAAAAATATTAAAACAAGAAGTTTGGTATGCACTGAAGAACTCCAAAAATGGAAAAAGCACAGGCCCAGACGATATTCCTATAGAACTACTGAAGTTAATCAGCGAAGACAACATCGACGTCCTAATTGATCTATTTAATACTATTTATCAAACAGGAATATTGCCAGAAGATTGGCTTGTTTCAACTTTTATCCCGCTACCAAAGAAGTCTAATGCAAGAGAATGCAACGAATATAGAACCATTAGTCTAATGAGTCATTGTCTAAAAACCTTCTTAAAAGTTATACATAACAGAATTCACAAAAAGATCGAAGAAAATATCAGTGACTCGCAGTTTGGATTTAGAAATGGAATGGGGACCAGAGAAGCTCTCTTTGCCATTAATGTTCTTGTACAACGCAGCTTAGACATGAATAAGGACGTATATACTTGCTTTGTCGATTTTGAAAAAGCATTCGACAAAGTCAAACATGAATGTCTAATAAACATCTTAAAGGAAAAGGGTATAGACGCAGCAGACATCAGGATAGTGCAAAACCTTTATTGGCACCAAATAGCTAACGTCAGACTGGAAAGCGAGCTGTCAGAAAATACAAAGATACAGCGAGGCGTAAGACAGGGATGTGTACTATCGCCGCTTCTATTTAATATCTACTCGGAAGCTATTTTCCAAAAGGCACTGAACGATGTACAAGCTGGAGTCACTATAAATGGACAACCAGTGAATAATATACGCTACGCCGATGATACGGTGATAATTGCGGACAACATTGAAGACTTACAAATAATGACAGAAAGAGTGAACAACGCGAGTGAAGAGTATGGCCTAAAAATGAATTTACAAAAGACCAGATTCATGGTATTCACAAAAAATCCGAACATGCAAGCCAATCTCACCATAAATAATATACAGATAGAAAGAATATATAAGTACAAATATTTAGGCACATGGCTCACGCATTCAGGAGAGCAAACTTTAGAAATACGAACTCGTATAGAAATAGCCAGAAATGCCTTTATAAAAATGAAAAAAATGCTAACTAGTAAGAATTTAAATCTTTCGCTTAGAATGAGAATGGCAAGATGTTATGTTTTCTCAACATTACTTTATGGAATGGAAGCCTGGACGATGAAAAAGACAGATGAGAGGAGAATTGAGGCTTTCGAAATGTGGACTTATAGACGCATATTAAAAATACCCTGGACGGATAGAGTCACCAACGTAGAAGTACTCAATCGTATGAGCAAACAGGTAGAAGTTATTAACACCATAAAAAGAAGAAAACTAGAATACCTTGCACATGTGATAAGAGGAAAAAAGTACTCATTACTCCATATAATCATGCAGGGCAAGATTTGCGGAAAGAGAAACGTAGGGCGGAGACGAGGCTCTTGGTTGAAGAATCTTAGAGAGTGGTACAGTTGCAGTTCCGTCGAATTGTTTAGAGCAGCAGTTAACAGAGTTAGGATTGCCACGATGATAGCCGACCTTCGTTAGAAGATGGCACCTGAAGAAGAAGAATTCGAGTAACCGCGAAAGCCTCAAACAGTATACATATAATGAAATTCAAATTTTTGCTTAAAAAAAAATTTTATTTTAAATTTTAATACAAACCATTCAAGTATTTGGGAAAAATGTTATTGTAAGCATTATTTATAAAAATAAGCAATTGTTCAGTAGAACATTCCTCTACGCAGATAATAAAATATAATTTTCCTAAAGACGATTCTGATCGAACATTTTATGACTCATACTTAATACGTTAGAACGCTCTCAAATGGAGGAAAAATCAAGGGACGTTGTGTGATTAACTCGATAACGCAAAGTTTAGCTTTTTTCTTGTTCTGCTAATTTTTGGACTACTGTACCTGCTCGAATCTTTTTGTGTAAAATACAGCCTGCTAAATTATTACAGAAACGGCAAAGTACTATTTCGGAATAGTTATTTTCATAACAAGCGTCGAAAGCAGCAAATATCGTGCGAGTGTTGATTAGACAAAACGAGGGCGTAGCGTAGCGTAGCCCGAGTGGATCTAAAACACGAGCAAAAGCGTCTGGATTAATTGAGCAACTTTGTGTCGTTACACTCACGTTCACGCCCACGTTCGGGGCGTGACCCTCCACTCACGACGTGACCCGTAGCTTTTATTTGAAAATTCAAATTCATAGAACAGAATGTTCATATTTAAAACCAATAAAGGTCCAGCATCAGAACTAAAAACTCTAAACGTGAAATAATTTACATGATATGTTGACATCAAAATAATAGACCAAAAAAAAGCAATACCCACGTAAATAAAAATTGACTACTATAGATTACAACAAGAGATTAATACTGATTTCGCGCAAAAACGTTTCTTGCAACCGTCTTCAACGACATTACTTTTAATACCAAAAACTGCCTTTGGAATTGCCGTTTCCCTTACTGATACGATTATAAGAAGGTCTATGTTGCTGGGCAACACTTTTAATTCCTAGGTTTAAAAAAATATTTGTATATTCAAGGAACTAAAAGTAAGTTCTACTTGGCCACCTATAGACGCAGACACACGATTGACTGTAGACACAACATTCACAACACGACACAGGTGCGAAGCTCCGTCCGCTGCAGGCTGCTACACAGAGGTACAATGACCTCCCGCTCCAGCTCCAGATCTTCCACATGGTGGGCATCGGGGGAGCGGAGCACCCTGCAGTCTTTTATTCGTTACTAAATATTTAACGTGAAATTAACGTGCAATGTGAATCACTCCTTGGAAATTTTCACTCACGTTCACGACCCTATTTTCAAATATTACTCACGTTCACGACGGGACTCGCCGTGACCCGACTGTTTTCAAGTCACGCGCCCATCCCCTATACATATTAAAATGCGAGTAGTATGATTTCGGAGGCTTTCACAGCCATTGGCATTATGTAACGAACGACTTCTGAGATTGGACCGTGTCATTACTGAGATTGACGCTCGAATCCGAAAGCCGCTTGTTACATAATATAAGTAGATAGTATATTAAAACACATATTGCATAAGACATGATTTTGTCACAAGCTTGCAAGTTTAGAAAACGAATAGCAAAGCAACACGTTTTCTAAAGAAGAAGTGCAACAACAGGCTTTATGAAACGAGTTTTTTAAACTATTTTATCTACTTTGCATAAAAATAATCAAAAACCCTAAATTTTGACATTTCGTATATGTGACAATCTGTCAGTTGTCTGAAACGATGAGGTTGTTTCAAAAATTTTCCTATGAAAAGTACAATAAAAAACAATGCTATAATAGGCTCCATTATAGCACTGTTTTCAGGATTATAATAACCATATTATTATATGAATGTCCATACAATGCAGTCACGAAACTGTGAACACAAAACATTGGTTGTTCAATCTACCGCATTTGTTCACACTAGCGGCGTACAACTGCGTGTTTCTGTTTTAATGGTCAGTTTTAAATAACAGTGCTCAATTGTTTTTAAGTTGTATTATTAACTCTTTATTATTATTATTATTATTATTCGCAAAATATTGAGTTATTTTCGTTTGATCCCTCTTAACAGAAGTATTTAATAATCCGGCTTTTTCATATACGTTTTTTATAGAAATAATATGACTGGCGTCCCACCCATTGTATGTAGCCCATGTTAATATTGTTCGCAGTGGTTCCATAGTATCTGGATGTGTTACTTTATTTTTTTCATGGTCCTGGTTCTGATAGATACTTTTTAACACTTGTTAACTTTAGACATTTTACAATTTTTATCTCACAAATCCACACAAAGCACAGATATAATAAGATTTACACAAGCTACACCTTCGTGCATGAATAATACCATTCAACTGCTTAAGAAAGTAGGTCAGGGCAAGCTTGCATTATATAGAGGAATACCAAAAAGAATATAGGTTTTCCCAGACTCTTAAACAAAGCATTTAACGTACATTTCACATTGTTCATGTTACCGCATCTTCTACGCTCTTCACGCTACAGAATGCACACTGATAAAAAAGTGTTCATATTAGAGCGTTTGTTCATACAAAGGCGTGTTCACATTATCGCGGATGTACTGTAATAGGTATTTATGATACAAGTTGCAAAATTGAAGTGTTTTAGACACGCGATGTGTTTTGGCATACGAGGCCGAAGCTCTAACGTCACCTTTGATAGCTGCTTCAACACTGTCAAATTTATTACACAAATCATTTTTTTTCTTCTAATGCAAATAACTCAGAAAAAAAATGGTTTTGCATTAAAGAAGGAATTTTGAAGTGGTTACTCTAACCTTTCATGTTCTTCTTCTTGCAATGACGTAACATTTTTAATTTACGTTATGCACCGCCGCAAATTCGGTCCGTTATTTCTCAATTTCGCATGCTCTCGGTCAATCATCCGCCATTTTAAAAAACTCATCGCCCATCATTGAAATCAATCGATTCTTAAAGCAGATAGTCCAAGCTTAATTTTTATTTTTTATAGGCCTTTCTAACTTCATAATTTGCAAAGTTATCGTCATTTGAAATATCGTAATTTTTTTCACACATTATGTGTATATAAACTAAAATAAAGTTAAACATTTTGAAATTAGGTTTTCCGGTTTTTTCGATGTTACTGGGGTAGATAGATAGATAGATAGATGTTGGTTTATTCATCCTTAAGATGTTTACAAAAAACAGACATTGTTATTTAACAAACAGATTTAACATATCTTGAACAAAGCTTTTTAAACTGATATAAATTAACAGCCTGTTTAGTTTCGTTCGGCATTTCATTATATAATTTGAGTCCATTATAGAATAAGTTTTTTTGAGAACATGATTTTGCTGTTAAGGGCAATCTAAAGTCATTTACAAATCTAGTCTTATAATTATGAATATCCTTATTGTTGGTTGGCTTTTTATATATCACTTTCAACGGGGTTTTTCATGCGTTAGAGGTTTTCTTACGAAAGAGATACTTATACAGGGTGTCCCAAAAAGAATGGGACACCGATTAGGCATAGATTCCTTACGTCATAATAAATCGATTAAACCTTGTATAGCTTACTACAAAGTCCCTTCAGTAAGAAGTTAGGGCCTTGAAGTTCAATTTTTTATTTTTTGTTTTTTTATTAATTTCACAATCCGGTCTACATGATTACTATTATATACTGCACGAATATTTTTTTTTTCATAAATTAGACCTGACTCTAAGAGGCACTTTACCTACTTTTGAAACTTTTTTTTAACTATAACTTCGGTATCTGTAATATTTTCTGAAATTGTAAGTTATTATCTGAAAGGAAATTAAAAAGCACAAAAATAATGTACTCTTAGTTCTTATCCTAAAAGCAACCGTTTACCTTAAAATGCTCATCAAAGGGTTCTGGTTGTCATTAAGACGTGCAATTATTAAGTAGTCATGATCACAAAAACAATGGTCATATAGTAAAAAACAATGATAAATCAATTAATGACATTAGTAACATAAGAATTTGTTCTTTTATGTTTAAGAAAATGCAGCTACATAACAATTCTCCAATGCTGAAAGGTTAGTTATGTCGCAGCATTATCGTAAGCACAAAAGACAAAAAACTGATGTCACCAGCGTCATTAATTGATTTCTTGTTATTGTTTACTAGATTACAATCATTACCCATTGTGTTTGTGATCATGGCTACTTGATAATTGCACGTCTTAATTTATTTATTTATTTTGTACTCAGCCAATTATAGGCGTTGCTGTACATTTTATGGGGACTTCCCCCACTAACGACTGTCATGATGTTATTACGATATCCGGGACCAACTATTTCCGTGGCAACCGTACCATGAGCCGCCAAGAGAAACAGCCGTGGAACTTCCATCCAAGTTCTGACCAGAAAGAGCGTTGCTCAACTCTACCGATCGTACGTGGACGTGTTCAAGCTACACCACCCGGGTCAATCAAAAACATTTGATGGGCAATTTAAGGCATACGGTTGCTCTTACGCTTATGAACTAAGAGTACATTATTTTTGTGTATTTTAATTCTCTTTGAAATAATAACCTAAAATTTAAATGTTACAGATAACGAAGTTAAAAAGTTTTGAAAGAAAGGTAAAGTGACCCTAGTCTAGTTTATTAATTTTTTCTGATTAGCGCAGTACATAGTACAGAGAGATCAATAAAGAAAAACAATTAGGGCAGGCTGTGATATGTGTTATACGTTTGGCAGTACTGAAGTGTATTGTCAGTCTATGTCAAATTCGAGATTAGTAGGTTAGGTTTTGATTGTTCTTTGACACAGGCAATCGCAAAACTTAATCTGCAAATCTCGAATTTGACATAGACTGACAATACAGTTCAGTACTGCCAAACGTATAACACATATCACAGCCTGCCCTAATTGGTTTTTTTATTGATCTCTCGTTAGTAAGCATGTATATCAAAATTCAAATCGATATCTCTACATTTGTGGAAATTAATTAAAAAAAATTAAAAATAAAAAGTTGAACTTCAAGGCCCTATAACTTCTTACTGAAGGGACTTTGTACTAAGGTATATTAGGTTTAATCGATTTATTATAACGTAAGGAATCTATGACTAATCGGTGTCCTATTCTTTTTGGGAGACCCTGTATGCACTGTGCCAACACTAAATCTGGCAACGTTGCACGATGTAGTGAGTACTGAGTAGTCTAAAAATAGCCCCACACGTGTTTGTTATAGCAACATCGTTTATCAACATATCAACCCGTTGAATGAGGACTCGGTCAGGGCGAATTTAAAATATAATTGCCATTAGTCGAAATGGCTTTGAAGTTGTATTACGACGTACTGTCGCAGCCCTCCAGGGCTCTCTTGATTTTTTTGCAGACCTGTGAGATCCCATTTACGAGGTGCCCTATTGCTCTTCGCAAAGGTGAGTTGCAGATTTTGATGTTGAACATAGTGTGTTAATGTTGCTCTCAATTCACAGCCGAACATTTAACAGATGAATATAAAGAAACTGTATCCCGATTCCAAAAAGTGCCTGTAATTAAACATGGAGATTATACACTCACTGAAAGGTAAGATTTGTGTTATGAATATTGCATGTTTCAAGGTAAACTGTTGTGGAATGTTTAATGAGTAGAATTCATAATATAAAAATTTAAAATGTTTACCTCTTTTATAAATCGTTTAACATTGTTTTGTATTTGACAAAAATTGTACGAGTAGGTATAAAAACATTTATATTTGGGACATCAGAGGTCACAGTCCATGGCTGAATTTATATTAGCCAAGTACAAATACATTAAGTACTAAGTAAAGCATAATATTTTTATCTTCACTTAGTAACCTTTTCGAAAAACATCCAGAAACTTGACCTATTGTTTTGTTAAAAGTTCTTTAGCTTTTCTATAGATATTTTAGCAGTTCAATGGAACCTGCAGTTGAATTCTTTGATGTATTTTGATTTATTATATTCATTAGGCATTTTTGATGGAAAAAAGTAGTTTTAATTCGTAAACTTGTTGTTTTTTTTCTAGTGTTGCTATTTTACGGTACTTAGCTAGAGAAAACCCAATTCCAGATCACTTGTATCCTAAAAACAGCAGGTCACAAGCACGAGTAGATGAATATTTGGAATGGCAGCATAACAACATTCGCTTATTTTGTGCGCTATATTTTCGAGTCAAGGTTAGTAAATACGTTGTGTATTGAATTGTTGTACAGAACTGCCGATCTATTTCCCAATATATTGTAACGATAACCATAAACATGCTACTTACAAATCTGAAATTTCATTCACTTGATTTCCTGTTTGTTTTCGTCTTTGATTTTCTTATTTTATAATTATCTCTTCACTGCTTGAGTACCTCATTTTTTAGTCCATGGTTTCGTGCCTCGTTTCTTGCTTTTTCTAAGCTTCTAATGTTCTGTGGACTTCAAAAATCATAAAGACTTTCTTGTTTTTTCTATAGGTACTGTACTAAACATTACTTTTGTTTAGTTTTTCATGTTTTATACAATCAGTCTTTTTTCAATATTACGACTAGATTTTATTATAGGTATTTTATATATAAGAATTCTGTTTGCAGTGGATCGAGCCGCTAATTTCTGGACAGGAACCGAACGTAAAACGAGTAGCCGATCATGAACAGAAAATGGCAGACTGTCTTGACAAATTCGAGGAGCTGTGGCTAGGTAATGGACCATACATTGCAGGCGATAAGCTGTCTGCAGCTGACATCTGGGCAGCTTGTGAAATTGAACAACCTCGTAAGTATCCCGCTTTGTTGCAGTGAAAGATTACTACTTTTACCTACAACTTTTTGAATTTCAGGAGTGGCTGGTTATGATCCAGAAGTGGGGCGGCCTGTGCTGAGCAAATGGATCAACAATGTGAGGGCAGCGTTAAGTCCACATTATGAAGAAGCACATTCTTTTGTGAATAAACTTGCCAAGAACAGTTCCAAGGGTCAGGCAAAGCTGTAATTTTTTGTGTGCATAGAGTTAGATTTTAGAATGTATATAGGAACATATTTTTAAAGCGACGATGTTGTTTTTATTGTTTATATTTTTTGTGACTATTGATATTCCAAATAAAGTTTTTGTTATTTTACATTATATTTTTAATTATACATTTTTATCAATTGTAGGTTTTGTTATACATTTTTAAATGCTATTATAGTAGTTACAGTGTTTAGGGTTTAAAATGCCAAGCCAGGACATCACAGATGACCGATTTTAAAACAAAACAAGCATAGTATATCACAAGGTTACTGGAAACATTTTATTTCATTCTAAGAACAATGTTGCCTAGATAAGAGCCTTAAATTATAGAGGGAGAAGTTGAAGATAATTAGACATCGATTACGTTAGACATATGTGTTGACTGAAAATTAAAAACCTAAGTCCGGTTTTATAACAGGTCACCCAGTATAACTCCCTGTAATGAAACGTTTTCCACCTCGATACGTAATGTATTATATTATTATGAATCCATAATGAATCTGTATGAAAGGTGTTCTAGCTCAAGTGATGCACGACATAAATAATTGAGCAGTATAGGCAACCCATTGTACACAAGTGTTTAAACATAGCAACAAATTAAATGCACAGTATTTTATTAAAACATCAAGTACATTTGCTCAGTAGACATAATAAGCGTCAAGTAAAACTAATATATGTTATGTAAGATAATAAATGTTCGGTGAAAATAATAAATGCACAGTAAAAATATTAAATGTTCAGTAACAACTATAAATGTTTAGTAAAATAATAGATGTTTAGAAAAATAATCATCTTTTTTTATACCCGGTCGTTCCGTAGTTACCAACCTCTTAACTTGTGTAAATGACTGGACAAAAATGATTGACAGAGGAGAACCAATAGACATCATATACCTGGACTTTGAGAAGGCTTTTGACCGGGTACCCATTCGCCGACTTCTCCATAAAATAGAGCATAGTGGGATACGCGGTAAGTTACTAGACTGGATTTCCGCTTTTCTCAACGGCCGGTCGTTTCGTGTTCGTGTTGGTGACGCCCTATCTGAAGAGTTGCCCGTGCTGAGTGGCGTACCGCAATGCTCCGTGCTTGGCCCGGTGCTATTCTTAATTTATATAAACGATCTTCTCGAAACCATCGCCTCACCTTCGTGCTGCTACGCGGACGACACCAAGCTGTACAACAACCCAATAACAAACAAAACCACCATAGAAGAAGACCTAGCTGCTATATCTGTTTGGTGTAATACGTGGTTGTTATCCTTAAATATGTCTAAGTGCGTAGTGCTTCATATGGGAACAAACAACCCGCGTAATGTGTACTTTCTAAATGGTGCTCCATTACTGCCTACTAATTCCCAAGTTGATCTTGGTGTTACTATCACAAACGACTTAAAGTGGGACTCTCAAGTAATAAAAGTCACCAAGAAAGCTAATAGCAAAGAGCATATAATGATATGCTCTTTGCTAATAGTTTAATATTCCTGACCAAGAAAGCTTTTACAAACACTTCCATAGATCTGATATTAAAAATTTTTAAAGCCTATGTACGTCCCATATTAGAATTTGCTGTTGTAGTTTGGTCTCCCTACTTCGTAAAAGATGTAACTTTAATTGAAAATGTACAACGGAGATTAAGTAAATTACCCAACAGTCTAAAACACCTACCATATGAGGAGCGATTGCAAAGACTACAGCTGACTACACTTTCGGACAGACGACAGCGAGGTGATTTAATAGAGACCTACAAAATTTTGCAAAAAAACATGTACCAACGCAGTTTACATGAACTATTTAATCTTAATACTGGGACTGGCCGAAGGGGACATGTGTACAAGTTATATAAAGAACGATTTAAAAAACTACCTCGTCAAAATTTTTTCAGTATTCGTGTTTGTGACCAGTGGAACTCTCTCCCCGACAGTGTTGTAAATGCGGCTTCAGTTAACACGTTTAAAAACACATATGACGCCATTTCTGTGTAGCTTAGGTACTGAAATTGCTATGCGTAATGAATAGTATATTCGGCTTCATTTAATATGTATAAAACACATATGCTATTTATATTCAGCTTTGGCAAAAAAAAAATGTATGTTAATTTCTTATTCACTTAATTATAATTTTTAGTTTTAGTTTAATGTTAAGTATCTCTTGTCAAACTTGTATAGGGCACATCAGCTTGTTGCTGCCTGTCCTAATTTCAATAATAATAAAATAATCTTTTGATAAAAATAGTAGACAATCAGTAAGAAAACAATAAGCGCCCCGTAAAATAATAAATCTTCAGTAACAATTATAGATGCTCAGGAAAAATACAGTGTTTAGTACAAATAATATGTACAGTGTCGGCCAAAAAGTCGGCATAATACGGGAAAAATCTTCATTTTTGATTTTTCAAAGAAACTTTTTATGTCAATAATTTGTGCTTGCCTAAAAACCTATTTAGCCCCTATCATACATACTCAGTGATTTTTACTTATTTAGAAAATGGAGTTTTTTGAAATTGTGAAAATCCGAAGAGTTAGGTATTTTTCGGAAATTAAGTAAGATTACAATGTGATTTTTTTAGAGTGTATTATTTTTAGCTAACTGAACAATCTCAAGGTCATACAACCCCTATTTTTTCAACTTTAGCTAAAAATTATTTTTTTAAGTTTTTAAATATTTTTGAAAATTCCACATGCCAAGACTTAATATTAAAATTCAAATTTTTTTATGTGAAGACTTTAAAAGCTTATAATTGGAAAAAATAATATAAAATGTTAATTACTTCTTGTTGCTGTTGCTAGAAGCGCGGCTTGGCACTTCTACCTCGAAGTTGTGGACTGTATTAAACTATGGATCTTGGTTATTTTCTTGATTTTTAACTTTACAAACGTAATTACATAGCAACGTACGACCTACTTCAACGAATCTCGAGCTAGAATGAATGTTTTGCGCCGCTGCAGCTGGTGGCTCTAGTACCGGCGCCGGGGTGGCGCACAAACTCGAACATCCTCCCCCACCTTGAAAGCCCTAGGGATTTCAACATCTTCTTCCATCGGGAGGCGGCATAATCGGGCTGTGGCTCGTTTGGTAATACCATTCTTCGTCTTCAGTGTAACTACTCGAACTTCTCCATCGGCTCCTGGATGAGTCGCTGTGATCCGGCCCATCCTCCACTCTTGAGGACTGATGCTGTCATCTCGAACAAGGACCAAGTCGCCTATTGCAAATCTTGTCCCTCGGGTTGTCTTCCATTTATCTCTAGTCTGGAGATGACAGAGATACTCCTTCTCCCATCGTTTCCAAAAATTATTCGTCATTTGTTGCCGTTGTTGCCACCGTTTAAGCGTCGTGACTGTTGACTCCATGGATCGGCCATCTGGCAGCGCTGTCAGCGGTTCTCCCACCAGGAAGTGTCCAGGTGTTAATACTGTGAGATCATCAGGATCAGGGGATGTGGGGAAAATGGGGCGTGAGTTAAGAATGGCTTCAATTTGACAGAGTATTGTGGAAAAATCTTCACAAGTTAAATTTTGATTGTGCATTATAACTTTCAGATGTCGTTTCATAGACTTAACTGCAGCTTCGTGTAAGCCTCCCATATGAGGGGAACGCGCAGGAATAAACTTCCAAACGATTCTATGCTCCGTGAGGAAGCAATTAAGATTTTTTGACTCAATATATTTCAAATATTGTTTGCATACATCGTTCAACTCTTTGTTCGCTGCGACAAAGTTGGTCGCATTGTCCGAGCACAGCATCACCGGGATGCCGCGGCGTGCGATAAAACGCTTGAAAGCATTAAGAAATGCCTGACATGATAAATTAGTGACCAGCTCTATGTGTACTGCCTTTACCGCCATGCATACGAAAATACATACATACACTTTCACGAATTTCCGGTTACGATGCTTCGTTTCTTTGATTAAAAACGGACCCGCAAAGTCAAGACTTGTGTTGGCGAATGGTTTCGCGGGGTTCACGCGAGCCGCGGGTAAATTGCCCATTGTGATTTGGGACTTTACCGGATTAAGCTTGCGACAAATCACGCATTTCCGCAATATGCTCTTTACCGTATTTAGGCCCGCGATTGGCCAAAATCGTTCGCGTATGACTGCCAATAATGACGTTGCACCTAAATGTATGTGACGTAAATGTTCTCGTTTGATTACCAATTCCGTTAACGGGTGACGTTTAGGCAAAATCAGCGGATACTTCTTATTATAGTCATAATTTCCGTGGCGTAACCTACCACCAACACGCAATGAACCCGATTCGTCGATGAACGGGTTCAACGCAGATAGCTGACTCGATGTGCGCATATTTCCTCCTGTCGATAATCTTTCTATTTCGGAACTGAACTCATTTCTTTGTGCCATATTGACGAGTGCTGTAAATGCTTCTTCTAGTTCGGCGATCGACAACGGACCTGAGAGCTTCGTTTTGCCAAGACAGTTGGTTTTAAAGCGCCTGCACCAGGCGACCACTCGCTCCAACTTGCTTAAGTTCGAATATCTTGCAATTAGGCCTAACTCTGTCGAAGTGGTTAAAGTGGTCTTCGTCGCGCGGGATTCTAAGGTGGTGTCCGCCTTGTTGTGACGTGCTTCCAAGGGCCACATGTCTTCAAGTTTGGTTAACCACTTTGGGCCTGTCCACCAACCGGCCTCTCCTAAATCGCGTACCTTGGCTCCTCGTGAAGCTAGATCTGCCGGGTTTGTCTTTCCATCCACGTGGCGCCAGCAAGCTTCCTGTCCGCAGATATTGTGGATTTGTGCGACACGATTCGCAACGAACGTCTTCCATCGTGATGCGTCAGATTTCAGCCAGCAGAGGACGATTGTCGAGTCCAACCAGTAAAAGACTCTAGAATATTGAAATTTGATTGCTGTCAGCACGTTTCTTATCAGCTTCGCTAACAGAACTGCTGAGCACAGTTCTAACCTCGGCAAACTTACCTTCTTCAGCGGTGTCACGCGGGTCTTGGCGCACAATAGGTTAACGCGAATAGTACCATCAGAATTCATGCTCCTTACGTAGACAGCTGCTCCGTACGCTTTCTCGCTGCTGTCACAAAAACCGTGTATCTGTACATTTTCGGGTTTACGAGTGAGTATGTGGCGTGGTATTTCCAGCGAGTGTAATAAATTGATCTGCTGCCGTGAGCTGATAAACATATCTTCTATGTCCTTGGGGACGGGGTCATCCCAGCCTAGCTTGGCACTCCAAAGTTCCTGAATCAATATCTTCAAGGGCAGAACGATTGGCGAGGCTAACCCTAGCGGATCAAAGACCCTGGCAATTGTAGATAAAATTGTACGTTTTGTGATTGCGCCGTTCGTGACCGATGTATCCACTGTAAAGCCTAAAGTGTCCTGGTTGGAATTCCAAGCTACTCCAAGTGTTTTTAATTCGTTCGCATCCTTTATGAAATGCTTCTCCGCCTCCGTATTCTCCAGATCTGCTAGCACATTTCCGAAATTGCACCTCCACTTCCTGGCCTGGAATTTCCCCCTAAAGAGGATCACTCGAATGTCGTCTTTCAACCTTTTTGCTTCTTCGATTGTGTCTGCTCCAGAGATCAAATCATCCACATACATATCTTCAATAATCGCTCGAGCCGCAATAGGATGCTCTAGCACACTCTGCATACCTAGCTCCTTTATGCACCGTGTCGTCAAGAATGTAGCTGGCGCGGTGCCATATGTCACCGTCTTCAATCTGTAAGCGTCCGGTGGTTCAGTATCATTTTCACGCCATACGATGCGATGGAGATCTCTCTGCTGCGGATTCAGCAGGACCTGTCTAAACAACTTTTCTATGTCCGCCGATATTACTACATTGTGGCATCGAAAGCGAATCAACATCGAATATAGATCGCTCTGCACAACCGGGCCTCCCCTGAGGAAATCGTTTAATGATTTATCATTCGTCGTCTTCGTCGATGCATTGTAAACCACCCTGAGCTTGGTAGTTGAACTTGTGGATTTGAGCACTGCGTGGTGCGGAATGTAGTAATGTGTTTTGTTAGTTTCTCGCTGAACGTCTTCCAGCGTTCCGAGTTTTTCCATATGTTCGAGGTCGACATATTCTTTCATGAATCTCACGTATTCTTCCTTGAGTTTTGGGTCTCTTTTAAAACGAGACCCCAACCCTTTCTGTCGCTTCAGCGCCATCTCTGCACTGTCTCCTAACTCTACGGGTTCGTTCTTGAACGGCAAAGACACTACAAATCGTCCATCTACGTTTCGGGTCGTGGTATCAACGAAGTTCTTCTCACAGAACTTTTCATCCGGGGTTTGCGTTTGTGCCGTTGCACAATCATCTAGCTTCCAAAATCGTTGCAAATCTTCGTGAAGTTCATCATCGTCAAATTTCGCGTGTGTCAAGTGACACATTCTTCGATTCCTATCTTGCTTCTGTGAACGCATTTCAATTTTACCAGTGACCAACCAACCTAGCTCCGTCTCTTGTAAGACGGGGTTTCCCGCTCCGATGTAAATTTTACGATTCAACAATAAGTCATAAAAAACTTCCGCTCCTATGAGCAAATCGATTTGACTGGGAATATTGTAGTTTGGATCACACAATTTAACGTACTTCGGAATCGCGATTGTATCCGTATTAAACCTCACAATTGGTATGCTACCGGTAATTTTATTTATTATCAGAAAATTGAGATCTCTCTCAAACACCGTGTGAAGTGACTTAATCGTAATCTGCGCAATATGCGAAACGTTGGAGACCGTGCCGTTTATCCCAGCCACCGTGACTGGCGTGATGCGCGTCTCTTTTAAACCGAGTCTTTCGTGTAACTCCCTAGTAATATAGTTCGAATCACTACCACTATCTATTAGTGCGCGTGCCTTTACTAAATTCCCTACGCGATCTGCTACATAAACGTACGCCGTCGAAAGCAAAACGTGCGTTTCGGACTGGCAACAATGAGTCGATATCGAAATATTTGGTTCCTGTTGGGTGGAACTTCTGTGTTCAGTTGGGGTATCTGAATTTTGTTTATTGTTGCTGGTGGCGTGTAGCAGGGTGTGGTGTCGCTTTCCGCATTTAAAGCAACTCCTTGCGCTACACTTTGAGACAAAATGGCTTGAGCTGAGGCAATTCGAGCATAATTTTAAGATTTTGACATTTTCCCATTTTTCATCGACGCTCAACCTTGCGAACGCTTGACAACTGTAAATAGTGTGTGATTTCTTGCAAAATGTGCAGGTATTTGAGCGAGCTGCGAAGTGGCTCACGGTTTTCTGCTTTGCGCTAGCATCTTGAGGTTTTTCAATATTAGTTGCCGTCATCTCGAGGACGTCACATCGATTAGTAAGAAAACAAATAAGTTGTTGTACTGTCGGAAACTCTCGCGTTGTTAGGGACGTTTCCCATGCCTTCCTTGTACCGTTGTCTAGTTTGTTTACGATTAGATGTACCAACAAAGTGTCCCAACCGTGTACGGGCTGCTTTAGTGCTTCAAGTGCGCGAAAATGCTTCAAAAACTCGTCCAAAAGTTTTCTCAATGCGGTAAAATGTTCTTTGTGAACTGCTGGCAAATCGAACAAAGCCTTTACATGAATTTTTACGACTAGTCTATCGTTTTCAAACCGGTTCGTTAATAGTTTCCACGCAACAGTGTAATTATCATTCGAAACCTCTAACGCTTCTATTACTTCTGCAGATTTTCCCTTAAGGCACGATTGCAAATAAACAAATTTTTGAATATTTGTAAGCATCGAATTTTCATGTATTAAAGTAGAAAAACTGTCACGAAATTTCGGCCAATTGCAGTGAGAGCCATCGAAATCGGGTAAATTTAGGGTAGGTAGTTGCACTGTACTAAGCGAATTACATTGTTGTTGGGACTGCGTCGAATTATTCAGCGCGGAGGAAGTTACAACACCTGACCGCAATTCGATCGTGCGATTGGCGGTTGCAAGGGCGGAAAAATACGCATTTTCGAAGTAGTTTCTTTCAGAGTCATGCTCGACAATATTGTCATCGTCATCTAACGCCTCAAGTTCCGCTTGAGTAGTTTCAAACTCGCTTAAACATAGCTCGTGTTTTTCCGTTCGCGCCTTTATCTCGTGCAGCGACGTACTATCTATTGCGTCTCGTATAAAATTTGTAAAACGAGTGACCGCGCATTTGACGGCCGCACGGCGTCTGATTAAAGCTCTTTTATGCTCTTCCGCCATTATTATATGCGTACGAACTATAAAATTCAAAGGGCAGGCGGTACAAATAGAGCAAACTTGAAATAACGCTTCACAAAAGATAAGTTATGCGTCGATCGATGCAACTGCAGGCTACAACTACTGCAGACAACCTTGGTTAAACACAGCTTGCAAACAATAATAATCAGCCAACGAAACTGGCAAATGAATGTTTTGTACGACCCTTAAACAGCTGCCGCGAGGTTACGCAGTTACAGAACAAACGAAACTACATATAAATATTTGCTACACATGCAATAAACGTACTATTAAATTGATTTAAACTGTCATAATAGAAGCTATTAAGTTTAGGAATGGGCAAAAAAGGAATGATTCACTCACGTACGCATCTGGCTTCGCTTCACCTTGCTCTCGCGAAATCTTCAATGGCGGCGCGCTCGTCCAAACACACGACCTGGCTGCATACCAGATACGGGTCGGAGGACCAAAAAATGTTGCTGTTGCTAGAAGCGCGGCTTGGCACTTCTACCTCGAAGTTGTGGACTGTATTAAACTATGGATCTTGGTTATTTTCTTGATTTTTAACTTTACAAACGTAATTACATAGCAACGTACGACCTACTTCAACGAATCTCGAGCTAGAATGAATGTTTTGCGCCGCTGCAGCTGGTGGCTCTAGTACCGGCGCCGGGGTGGCGCACAAACTCGAACACTTCTTTACATTTTTTATTATTTACCGAAAAGTAGTATGTTTGCATAATTTTTACGTTTTTTATGCAAGGCACTTTTTAAGAGAAATATTTTTCAATTCTAATGAATACTTATTTAAATGGCATCAAGAAACTCCTAATCTAGCCCTGTTAATGAATTACTGTTACATAAATCCTGTAGATGTTCTTTTACAGTTGTCTAAATGAAGAGATTTTTAAAACATGTAAATTGGATAAAGAAACATTTCCTCATTTAGACAACTGTAAAAGAACATTTACAGGATTTTTGTAACAGTAATTCGTTAACAGGATTAGATTAGAGTTTCTGGAAGCCATTTAAATAGATGTTAATTAGAATTGAAAAATATTTCTCCTAAAAAGCGCCTTGCATAAAAAACGTTAAAATTATGCACACGTACTACTTTTCGGTAAATAATAAAAAAATCTAAAGAAGTAATTAACATTTTATATTATTTTCCCGAATTATAAATCTTTAAAGTGTTCACATAAAAAACTGGAACTTTAATATTAAGTCTTGGGATGTGAAATTTTGAAAAATATTTAAGAAAACTAAAATAGTATATTAAAGTATGAGTGGATAACAAGGTCTTTAAAACACGCGCGACTTTTCAAGCACGACGGCGTAGCCGGAGTGCTCGAAATAGAGCAAGTGTTTTAAAGACCAATTATCCACGAATACTTTACGCTATTTTTTATTATACCTCCAATACTGGAAATAAATTACGCACTAAAAACTTAGAAATAATTTTTGTCGTGATAAATCGAGAGGGAATAATAATATTGCTACTATAGTTACGAGAATTATTTACGTTTTTGTCGCGTCCATGTCCGTTGTTGCATTCAGTCGTTTCCTTGACAACCTTTAAAGCTCGCCGAGCTTTAATCGCCTGTATTCGCACGCCCAGGCGTGCTTTAAATGGCGATTCTGATGCAGGTATAATAAAAAATTTATTTTTAGCTAAAGTTAAAAAAAGTTAGGGGTTTTCTGGCCTTGAGATTTTGATAATTTCGAAAAACTTCATTTTCTAAATAAGTAAAAATTACTCGGTATATATGATAGGGGCTAAATAGGTTTTTAGACAAGCACAAATTATTGACGTAAAAAGTTTTTTTGAAAAATCAAAAATAAAAATTTTTCCCATATTATGCCAACTTTTTGGCGGACACTGTATAATTCAAAAAATCAAAGCGACAGTAAGAAGTTTCATTTTCAATAAAGCAAGGCAACTAATTAAATGCGCATTATTATATTAAAACCATAAGTAATTTTGTTCACAAAAAAACCTTGTTTCTAGTAAATAAAATAAAGAGACCGCAATATAAAAAATTTTTAGTACAATGAAATATATTCAGTAAAAATAATATATGATACATAAAATAAATGGCCAACAGAATAATATTGAAAGGAATATTATTTATATATTATTACGTAAGTATTTACCAAAACACTGGCCAAAAGGTTAATGCAAATAACCTGAATTGCATAGAATATTTCTACTATCAGACATAGCAAAATTAACATTGGAAAATTATTGGGCGATCAACTATTGCTGTGTACCCATCGATGTACGTGATTGGTCAAAAATTACAAACATCAAATTAATTTCAAATTGTTTCCATTTCTGACCAATCGGGTACCTTGATGCGTACACAGCAATAGTTGATTTTTTCCCAATTTGCCCTATATCTGATACTCTGCGAGACACACTGTATATATACACCCAATGAAGTCATTATAAAAAGAAGAAGAAACGACAAATACGATACAAAACAAGAATAAAAATTTAAATATTTTCCGCTAGTACGTAAATATATAACATATATTATTAGAGCAGTAAAGCTCTCTTGACTTTCGTTGAACGACCACTGCATCGTTTTTGTCCTATTGGGAATGTTTTTGCTTCTGGAGGTGCGCTTACTATTTTCAGTCTAATTGCTAGTACAACGATGTGTTTGGACATCATTGTTTAGGAATGCTGGACAATCACAATGGCATGAAGCCATTAATTTTTATCTTTGGGCAAAACTGTTCTCCAAATTTTGAACATTACATATTTAATCTCATCAAATGAAGAGAAATTTAGGCCATCCTTTTCTGTCGCATTAAATTCTTCTACAGGAGTCGCATTACCAGCAGGAATAATGTAGTTATTATTGTCATTATTTGTAACTTCTGTCTCACTTTCCACAATTATATTTTTCTGCTGTTCAGCCCACTTATTAACACAAAAGCTAACCGCAAATATCCAGCCGATAAAGGAAGTCGTTGTTACTGAACGTTTATTATTTTTACCGTGCAAATTCAAATAAATTACTGTGCATCTTTCTTTAATATGCGTTTTAAACTGTACAAAATATAATAAAATACCGTGTATATTTTACTGACCATTATTAATTTTTGGTTGTGCAATTAGTTGATTACTGAACATACTTATTTGTTTACTGAATAAAACTGGATTAAATACTGAACGTTTTATTAGTACCCAGTATAATTGGCAGTCATACCCATATATGGGAGTATTAAATATATGGCTGGAATAAGCGCAAAAGCATGTGGTTGTTTTTTCATAAATTATCTTAAGTTTCAACACAAAAAAGAGTAGGTAACAGGAAAGCGACTCATTTTTGGACATATGTTTATATCAACTTTTTTCATCATTTTGGTGAGTAGAATAGCGGCCCTCATTTTTATTACATCCTGTATATTATATGATAATACCAAAATAGCTACTGTCATTCTATGTTAAGCTTAAAGTTAGTAGGTTAGATTTTGTAATGCAAATGCAAAACCTAATCAGTTAACGTCGAATAAAAATCCCTTAACATTGAAGAACACGAATCACAGCCTACGAGTAGTCTAATGTATTATAAATATTCATTCGATCTCCTAGTATTAGGTACCGTTCTGTGGTAGATGTACATCTTTATGGTGTAATTAGGGTTGCCAGGTGGCCGGGATTTCCGGGATTGTCCCGGAATTCATTGCTCTGTCCCGTGTCCCGTAATTTTAAGTTAATGTCCCGGAATGCAAAATTCCATCAAAAACCTACCTGTTTTTAATGTAATTTCTGTCCACTTTTAAAATTCTAAGTGAAGAAAAATACATTACATTTAGATCACAGGCACACAAATTGCTGCAGATATCCATTACATACGTGGAAGAAAGATGCGACTGTAGTTCAGTCATTTTTCAAAAAAATTAGTTTATTGTCTCTTAAATCAGAAAAACTACTTCTAACTTGGGATGTGTTATCTGAATTTCCAGAATATTTAAAAATTGAAGGTGTTATTGATTTTGACTTACTTTATTCCAAGATTGCATGTCTTAAAACTGTATTTGATACCCTTCCGAAAGATATGCCAAACGATAACATTTGTGCTTATTTGTTTAAAAAAGATAACCAAAATTTTACCAATCTCAAAAAATTGTTTTATTTGTCCTGTCAATACCAGTCAGCAATGCTTTTTGCCAACGAATATTTAGCCCGCTAAATAATCTTTGGACCAAAGAAAGAAATCCTTTGATCTAGTAAAAGCCGAATTACAAACTCGGATTAACTATGAAGAGTCTTGCGCAGAATTTTCAACATTTTTACACGGGCCTGAAGAAAACACACTTATAAAATTGTCCAAATCAAATGAAAAGTATAAATGGCAGTTGGTATTGGTAGTTGGTTACGTGGCAGTAGTATTTTTATGAATTTATAAATTTATTTTACAAATATATTGTCCCGCAAACGTTGGTTATGAATCTGGCAACTCTACTGCCTAACGACTGTTCAGTGGGTTGCCTATATACAGGGTTATTAAGGAATGTTAAGCCTTAAACATTTTAAAATATGCAACCCAACATTCTACAACTACTGTATACAGGGTGTTTCCAAACGATTGGGACATAGATTCCTTAGGTTATAATAAACCGGTCAAACCTAATATACCTTAGTACAAAGTCCATCCATTAAGAAATTATAGAGCCTTGAAGTTAAATTTTTTATAAAGATATCGATGGCAACTTTGGTACACATGCGTATAGGTACTATTATGTAGTGCACTAATGGAAAAAAATTCTAAACTAAACGTGACTGCAAGAAGCACTTTACTGATCTTTGGAGTTATTTAGTTCTAAATTTGTTCTCTGTACCATTTGTTTAAATTTTAGCTTATTATTTGAAGGAAACTTAAAAAGGGTAAAAATAAGGTACTCTTAGTTCCTAAGTGTGAAAGCAAAGGTTTACCTTAAAATATGTCTCAAAGTTTTGGGTTGTCATTAAAACGTGCAATTATCAAGTAGTCATCACAAAATTAATGGGTAGTAGACCAAAGTTGAAATGTAAAGACACCAGCGTCCCAGCATAACCTTATGGTGTGCTGGTGTCTTTACATTTCAACTTTGCTCTAATAGTGATACATCTAGTAAACAACAATGATAAATCAATTAATGATGTAGGTGACATAATTTTTTTACGTTTACGAAAATACCTCGAAATTACGAACATGTTAACATAGGAGATTGCCGCTACATAATAACAATAATGACTTTATTAAAATATAAGAAAATTTACATCTACGAAAATAATTAACAATATTGGGCGAAGTTCATAATGAAATAGACATAATTGTCACTATTGCGCTCTTGAAAATCCTCATTGGATAAGAATAACTTGTTTTCAGCTAGTATTTTCGGTAAACGTCTGATCTGGCATTTTTAACCGTATCGTAGTTCCCAGGAACTTCAATAGGGGAAACGTATTTTAATTTTTTGCGTGAAACTTTACCAGTCTTATTATTGGAAGAGATGCCCTTAAATATTAGACAAAACAGATGATACCCCATTATAATAGATGGGTGAACATTGGCGTAACTAGGATTTTTGGCTGGAGAGGGCCAGGCCCCCTAACCACCCATCGTCAATACATTTTGTTACGGTTCAGTTTTGAGATAAAAATAGCGCACTCTATGAACGCAAAGCTCTCTGATTAGCACTGAGTCGTTAATGAAACCTCTATAATTTTTGACGGGATGCAGTTATATTTCGTCCGTTGCCCGTGACTAGCGTTGCCTTACTTCATGAACACGAAGTTATTCTTCATAAAGTCACGTGGACGCCTTTGATAACTGCAAGGCGTTTTATTGTACGTATTCGTTTGAATGTTTGAAATACCACGCCACGTAAGCTGCCAAGATTCCTGTTCGCCATGATGAATTTAGATGCAACTGTCAATTATCGATCAATGATCTTACAATGTTACTTCTGATTACATTCTACATTATCTACTACATTTTAAGTAGCCGTGGAAATTTGCTTGAGAGAATGCTGCGCAAAAATCTGCCCGATCATAAACGTTGTAAGATTAATATCGTATTGTATCTTAAAACTTTTATTTTACTAAAATATGTGGATATATGAACGTAGAAATGATTCAACGTCGCTAATAATTTTCAAACAAGGATATTTGTGTTGGTACGGCGTGTTTGACATAAAATTGTATATAAACAGTTCCATATTTTTTTCATTCAACATCACACGCATTTAATTTGCTCCGAAATATTAACTTAAACATTAATATAAAGTTTTTTTTTCTACGACGCCCACTAAAAGTAGGCTTCTACAAATCGCCTGTCGAACTAAAAATGACATATTATAGATCAGCGTGTTAAAAGTAGAATTTACGTATTTTAAACTGCAAGTGAGGTTATAAAGTTATTCGAGTTACTTCTTTCGTTAGAGGGAAAGTGTTTTTCATATAATTAAAGGATTATGGGATGAATAAAGTAAAATGCGTACTATTATAATTAACTTTGACAACTACCGGCTGCAAAAATAGTCACTTGTCACTTTTTACTGTGACATATTATAACTGTTAAGAATGCAAAATATTGTATGCAAACTCGTGCAAAAGTGTTATTGCAATCGACATGTTATGAAACTCAGCCTACGGCGTTGTTTCATAATAATTTTTGTCTCGTGCACTAAACAGTCACTTTTAGCACTTGTATCATAAATAGCTATTATATTACTACTAATATTAAACAACAGCACTTGCAATTTTGAGATTATCTTCCCCTTCACAGGACATTCACATTTAACAAATTTGCATAGCTATTTATAGCAACGACTTTTACATGTTTATTTAAAGATATTTTAATTGTTAATATATTACTCATTAATTTAATACTAACATAATTAAATTTTTATTACTACTACATTGCATTTTATCTGTTATGTTAACATTACTTTTAATATGCAATAAACTTAATTAACATAATCTGTTTTACTGAGGTAATATTTCATACTCCTTCAGCAGTGTGCCATAAGCCATAAAACTGCTAAGGTAAATCTGATATGATTAAAATTATTTATCTCATATCCCAATAGCGTCTCGTATTTGCTTGGGATACGATCTGTTAATTAGTTCAAAGGTTTATAATTCAAACTTGTCGCCTCTTTGACGTCTGAAAAATATTTTTGGTATTTAGATTCACTGGCCTACAATAAGAGGAAGAAGAAGATTCATTTATTAAGTTAGATATCATTTCCTACTCTTCGGCGATGCAAAGCTAGCCATTTGAAGTGTTACTTTAGGGAAAAATTTTATAGGGGTCACTAGTCACTACTTTTCTGGTTCTTTATACATGATAAAGAAGGGTCACATTTCATTTCTAATTCTGTACGCAATAGTTATGATAAACATCGGGGTTTGCAAGAAAAACGTACTTGTGACATGAAAGTAAAAGTAAGAGTGAGCAAAAATGAATTGCAAAAGAGGTTTTATTACATTATATCAATATTAACGCCCAGCAGAGCAACTAAAGTTGCGTACAGCTACCTTAATGAAAAACTTTCTGTTTTTTTTACCTCGGAGACGTTTGTCGAGAAAATGGTACAAAAAAATTAGTTGTTTAAACTTGATTTAAACACACATAAATTTTAATAACAAAATTTACGAAACCAGTCAGAAGTTCTAAATGTAATTCTGATTTCATAAACAAGCAGTTTTAACCTCCAGTTTTACTTCATAATTTCGCAAGTTTATATTTAATTGAGATCTATTTTAATCTTGAATTAAAACAGGCAAATTTCAGTTCCCATTTACGAAATATTAACAAACGAATATTGTTTCGCAAGCATTGAGTTTAACCACTTCAGTAATCTGCAACTTGGCATTTCGCTCAGTGAGCGACCTAGTAAAGCCAAGTTCACCGCACCTTCCTACAAACCCATGCGGAACTATAAAGAGCTTATTATGCTGAATTGTCATCTTCGTACCTTTAAACGTGTTCCATTACACTACACTATTATGAACTTTGATATGTTACTTAGTTAAGCATTCTTGTTTTGTATAAAAACACCGTTTATTTTCGTAATAAAACAATCTGCATTTAATCTCTGATTTATTCACTACGTCGCCACCCTAATACCAAGCCTAATATCATCGAGACGTGAGGCGGCTGCGTCTCTTGGGGTGGTTTACTGTCGTCCCTTTCAAGTACCATTGACTACATTGGTTTGAAACGTAAACACAGTCTTGTTTACGTGCTTGAGGGATAGAACCAGCGCAAAGCAACGGAATCCTGATACAGCCTCCAGGCAATTCTGTTCATGGTCCTTCGAGCCGGATCTGTCTCCAACTAAAGAACAAACACATCCCAAGGGTCACCAGCATCCCAAGAAGAAGACAACATCTGCCAACCACCCAGTTCCCAGAAAATGGCTAACAACATGGAGGAATTCAACAAATTAGCTGTCGCCCAAGAAGAGCTCGCACAGAAGATAAAACAAGTATTATCTAACAGCAAAAAGGACCCTGCCAGCCGAAAAAGCGAAGCCTACATCGCCAGTCGCAACAAAACGCTGGACAAACTTTGGAACACTGCAACTAAAAATCATGCAGAAATGGGGCAGCTAAGTATTCCAACTCATAATTATTTTACAACAGGGTATTACGATCAAATTAAAGCCATATACGGCGAAGCAAAAAGTTACTTGCAAGCTGTTCAAAATCAACGGAAATTTCCAACCCCTCCGTAAGCAGGAATCAAGAGGAAATGGTGGCCAACCCCGAGCAAAAGGTTCGTATCCGAAAACTGCAGATTCGGATTCAGAATTTTAAGCAAGCGATGGACGACGCCGAACTAACACAAGAATTAGGGAGGCCCGCCATCACGACAAGGGAATTAAGAGAAAAATGGGATCGTGTGGTCGAGATGGACGAAGAAGTTATGTCGAACGACATGGCTTCAGAACAATGCACTTCAGTCCTGAATATACTACGTGGGAAGACAGGTATAGAAATTTAAATTTTATTACAAGCACCGACAAGGAACGAGCAAGCAGCAGCCATCTCGCTTCCTCAAGTCACAATCCCCATATACGAGGGAAATTATGAGGAATGTGCCACTTTCAAGGACCTGTTCACTAAATTAGTAGATGACAACCAGAATATGGACGATGTCATCAAGATGCAATATCTAAAGACGCATGTCAAGGGAGAACCAAGCCGACTGATCCAGCATCTAGCTGTTACCCAAGCAAAGTACAACACCGCCTGGAATCTGCTGCAACAAAGGTATCAAAATAATCGCCTTATTTTAACTAAATTGCTAGATACCATATTCGATCTGCCGGTCCTCTCCAAAGAGTCAGCCCAAGGGTTAAAAAGATTGCACGACTCCATCAAGGAATGTGTGGAGGCAATCAAAAATTTAGGCATTTCCACCGACAGTTGGGGTCCGTGGATTAACAGAGCTATAGCTCGAAAATGGGATCCTGAAACCAACAAATTATATGAGCAGTCGCTTCAATCTCCAAACGAAGTTCAGGATCACCAAAATTTAATGGCTTTCCTGAAAGTGCGGTTCCAATCCCTGGAATCCATAGATGGAGCTCGAAAGCCCACGCAAGAAAGATCACAGAAGAATTACGCTTCAGCATCCTTAAATTGCAAGCTGTGCCATGGAGATCATTACATCGACAACTGTAGTCAATTCCAGAGGCTACCTACCCATGAAAAACAAGAAGCAGTAAAAACCTATCGATTGTGCTATCGATGCTTGCGGCACGATTCAAATATACCATGCCGTGCCTATTTTAATTGTAGGATCTGTCGCTTCCCGCATCATACACTGCTTCATAAGGCGCAGCCACCATCAAGGCCGCTCCCTGCCCAAAAGATGAGAACATCACCTCATGCAGCAGCCATGAAGACTTCCAACGCTCCAGAGACGAAGCTGAAGTCGGACATCATCACCGCCAATTTAGGCGCACAGGAGCGCCAAGTTCTACTTGCCACAGCAATGGTTCAAGTAAAGGCAGCATCCGGGATGACTCATCTATTACGAGTATTAATAGATCCCGGGTCTCAGGGGTCATTTATCACGGAAGCATCAGCCGAATTATTGACGTTACCCAGGACCAAAGTTCGAGCTGAAATCACAGGAATCGGGAACAGCGAGCCAAAAATTGCTAAATGGAAAATTCCAGGTTTGATCACACCTAGATTTTCAAGTAACTTTTCCTTAACTGTCAATTTACTATTACTTCCTAAACTTACAAAAGTCATGCCTTCATCACCCATCCCAAATATAAATATTAATTCATAGAGCAATATCTTCATCGCCGATCCAACCTTCAACCAACCTGGTCCTATAAATATAATTCTAGGCGCCGAAGAATATTCCAAAATAATTCTGGAAGGAATCCCTAAAACAAAGGATGGCATCTTGAGACAGAATACCGAGCTGGGCTGGATTTTATCTGGAACCATTGGAAGACAACATAGCGACAGCATTAAAGTCAACACAATGGTTGCCAAAATTGAAGAAGACGAGCAGTTACAAAAATTCTGGAACATAGAAGAAGTTCCCACTCAACGAAAAATTTCCCCAGACGATCAGGTATGTGAGAATAAATTCACAGACACAGTGCAGCGAGACGAAGATGAAAGATACATAGTGAAGATTCCATTCAAGCAAACTCCAGTGAGCATGGGAAGGTCCAAACCCTCGGCATTGGCAAGACTATTGCATCTGGAGAAGAAGCTGGGACAAGATCAAGATCTAGAAATCCAATACAAGAAATTCATGCAAGAATATCTGGTTTTAGGACATATGGAAAGGGTAGAAAAGAAACAGGAAAACAGTGGCAAGTATTACATCCCACACCACGGCGTAATCTGAGAAGCAAGTCCATCAACCAAGCTCCGTGTCGTCTTCGACGCTTTGAGCAAAACATCTAATGGAAAATCCTTAAACAAAGTCATGTATGCTGGACCGAAACTTCAGCAAGAGCTGGTCGACATTCTACTCTGATGGAGGACTCACAAGGTCGTCTTCTCTGCGGACATTGAGAAAATGTACCGACAAATCAAGATGGACAGCCAAGACCAGCAGTATCAAAGAATCTTATGGAGATTCGATCAATCACAGCCAATCAGGGAATACAGGTTATGCACAGTCACTTATGGAACCGCATCAGCTCCCTATCTTGCCACCCGAACCTTGCATCAATTAGCAGAGGACGAGAAATCTTCATTTCCATTAGCAGCATAAGTTGTGAAGAGAGACTTCTACGTGGACGATGTGCTCTCCGGAGCCGACACTTTAGAAGAAGCAATCAAGCAGCAAGGTCAGTTAATTTCCTTATTAAAACGTGGAGGTTTTACCCTACATAAATGGTGCAGTAATGAATTAGCCATCATACAAGAACTACCCGAAGAATTGAAGGATCAAACATACCTCGAAATAAGTGAGGACGGCGTAAAGAAGTCATTGGGCGTCCATTGGTCTCCGTATGAAGACGTGTTTTGCTTCAAGGTGGATGTGAAGCAAAAGGAATCCACAAAACGCACCATATTATCCAAAGTCGCTAAAATTTTCGACCCATTGGGTTGGTTAGCACCCATCATTATCACTGCTAAACTACTCATCCAAGAGCTATGGCTCGAAAATATCAAGTGGGACGACCCAGTTTCAGAAAGTATCCAGGGCAAATGGGAAACGTTCAAATCTCAACTCAAATCGGTGGAAGAAATTACATTACCAAGGTGGCTTTTTACCAAAAGGGAAGCTCAAATGGAACTGCATGGATTCTGTGACGCTTCCGAAAGAGCTATTGGAGCCGTGGTCTACACCAGAGTCATTACGTCATCAGGCCAATCCAAGGTATCATTATTAATAGCAAAATCCAAGGTGGCACCAGCTCGAGCAAAGACAACCCTACCCAGACTGGAACTTTGCGCAGCAGTACTACTTTCCAATCTATTACAACGGGTAATCACAGCACTGGACATTCCTAAGGTATCTACCTTCGCCTGGACAGACTCCATGGTCGCACTAGGATGGATAAAGGGAGATCCAGTAAGATGGAAGACCTTCGTCGCAAACCGCGTAGCCGAAATCAACCACCTGATTCCGGCTTAACATTGGAACCACGTCAAGTCCTGCAGACGTCATCTCCAGAGGTACTAGTCCAGGGAAATTAAAGGAACATGTACTGTGGTGGGATGGACCAAGTTGGTTAATAAACAAAGAGTTATGGCCGTGTCAACCAGACACCGCAACAACCAATGAAGAGGCAAAAGGTTACACTGTGCATCAAGCTACAGTTTATCAAGACGAGAACGAAATTATTCATCGCTTTTCGTCTCTGACAAGAATGGTACGAGTCGTGTCCTACTGCCGAAGATTCATCAACAAGTGTAAGCGTCTTCCCATTCAACCAGGATGTCTATCAGTTACAGAAATGGAAGACACCATCCTCACACTCATCAAGGTCGTCCAAGGAAGTGATCCTATTCTGAGGGCAACAGGATCTCAACTCCAACAGAGAAAATGTGTGGACTCCAACAACAAACTCGCCAATCTCAATCCATTCACCGATCAACATGGAATCATCCGCGTAGGAGGAAGACTAAAAAATTCAACCTTATCCTACGACGAAAAACACCCAATTATCCTTCCTTATTCCAACCATGTTTCCAAATTAATAATCCATGACGCACATTTACGCACCTTACACGGTGGCATTAAACTCACACTGTCCTATGTCCGAAGAAAATATTGGATCATCAACGCAAAGAAAGCCGTCAGCTCCAGCATCAAGAAATGCTTTCGATGCATCCGATTCAAGGCAGAGGCAGCCCAGCAATTAATGGGGAATCTTCCGCCAACCAAAGTCAATTCAACCCCGCCATTCTTCCATTCAGGAGTGGACTATGCCGGTCCAATACAAATTCGGACATCCAAGGGAAGAGGGCATTCCTCATCCAAGGGGTACATTGCTGTTTTTGTCTGTCTATCAACCAAGGCAATACATTTAGAAGCCGTCAGCGACATGACAACTAACAGCTTCCTAGCAGTCTTCAGGAAGTTCATTGCCCGAAGAGGACGCTGTGCACATCTTTATAGCGACAACGGAACGAATTTCGTTGGAGCAAGAAAGGTCTTGGACAAGGATATCCGTCAAGCAATGGAAGGCCCAGTTATCCAAGAAAATTTATCCACCATTGGTACCCAATGGCACTTCATCCCTCCAGTAGCCCCACACTTCGGAGGGATATGGGAAGCAGGAGTAAAATCAATGAAGCAACATCTGAAGAGAACCATTGGCAACGCTACCCTAACATTTGAAGAATTGACAACGCTGCTTTGCCAAATCGAAGCCTGCTTAAACTTACGTCCTCTGTGCACACAAGGTAACGATATTGAATACACCACTGCATTGACACCAGGCCATTTCCTGATAGGAAGAGAGATAATATCACCACTGGATCCAATCAGCACACCAATATCAACAAATCTGTCAAATCGCTGGAGATTAATCCAAAAAATCAAGCAAGATTTTTGGAAATCATGGAGCTCAGACAACCTTCATGGATTACAGCAAAGAAACAAATGGAAGAAACCGGTGGAGAACATAAAAGTTGGTGACCTAGTGTTAATCAAAGAAGAAAATATCAATCCTAGTAAATGGCCCTTAGCGAGAGTTACCGACATTCATCCTGCAACCGATGGATCAGTGCGAGTAGTAACCATCCAGAAAGCAGGAGGACATCAATTAAAACGATCCATAGGCAGTATCATTCCATTACCAACTAACGAAGAATCGCAGGAACCAGAGTCTGAAGAGAAAATTTCGGCCAACAGCACCCACACACAATCATTCCCAGTACCAAAGAAAACTGTCTCGTCCAAATGGAAAATGCTTCTACTCATACTTACTCTCCTTACTACAAATACGTTGAGTAAGGCAGAATTCAACATACAAAAACCAGACAGCGGGTACTATGTAGAGCATATTGGACACGGGAAGATTGAACGAGGAACATTCAGGATCGAAATCCAGTTCGAGAGGGGGAAGATCGAAGAGGACTTCGAAACAGTTACCGACACGGTGGACAAATTCGACGACCTCTGCAACTCTGCAAAAGAACTATCCGAAGATACATTATGCAAGACGTTGGTGCATCATCTTCTGGAACAAAAAAGGCATATGGAATGGATTAAAACTGGCATGGAAGATATCATAACAAGACGAGAGAAACGAGGAGTACTTGGGACTGTACTCACGTGAATTTTCGGAGTAAATGACGAAGTCTATCAAGATATTGATAGACTCGACAAAAATCAGCAGGAGTTAATAAAAATGGACAGTCAACAATCCAAATAATTCTTGCTGTCAGCACTTTCAAGATTTAATTAAACCGAAGAACGAATCGATCAGAAGCTGGAACATTTTCAAGAGAAGCTGAACCAAGGAATCAGGGCAATCAACAACATGGACAAATGGTATAAGGCAACCGTCTCCAACCGATTAAACATCCACATCATCAGTGTCTACCAAGTCGCCACCAATGTTATTAGTGTGCTGTGCAATTACCATACAAACATTTTGAACGTTCATTTCCAACAAGGTAATTTTTACGAGTTAATCACGCCTGCCCAAATCAAGCAAATCCTCGCAAATGCAACCAGTAAACTCTCGCCAAACTTAGAAATTTTACCGACCCCAATCCTAAAGGTCGACATCGGACATGATGACATCTACATCAACGTTCAAGGATACTTCATCATAGTAGAAAAAACTGAATACAGTGAAATCTACCATAAGCGGACACGCACGGTGCCAAAGTTTTTGTCCGGTTATTAGAGGCGTCCGCTTAAGGGAAAAATCTATTTTTATGTTTAAAAAAGTTGTAGTACTATGCAAAGGTATACGCGCTAACAATACAGATAAGAATAATAAAATAATTGAAACAAAGATTGCTTATTATACTTTCCACATGTACAGCTGCGGAAACATAAAGCGGGACACTAAAATTTGCCGTAGTTAAATTGTCTAAATGAACTCATTGTTGTTGTTATCCCAAGCTGCTTATATTGCATTAACCAGTTCATTTGGTTCACTGGCACATGATAGATAGGATTTCATAAACAATTAGGAAGCCAAAATTAGAGTATTCAAATAGTGAAAAATGGCGCTATAGAACCTGTCCCGGTTTATGTTTCCGCGACTGTACCTGTTTCTAAATATTTTGACAGTTTGAATACTTTAAAGTCATTACTTTCTTTAGCAAAGCATTTAAAATTTTTCACTGTTAATGCTTCCGTGTAGGTCTTGATTACATTCTCACAAATTTCTAAGTCGCCATCGTTTTCTAATTCTGCCAACTGCACATCAACGGCAGCTGATTCACCTGAAATTTCGGTTACATCATCTTCCACGATTATTTCTTTGTCAATGTTTATAAATTCGTCAGGGTCGACGTTTTCGATTTCTGGGATATTTGTATACAGTTCAGCCACTACTGATAAGGGTAAATCGTCCTCTGGTTCAAATTGATTACAGTGGTGTAACTTGATACACGTAGACGCCGTGGCCGGGGGGGCTCTGAGCCTAGTTTTCTTATTTTTTGCTTCCATAAAAGCAAGCAGGAAAAATTCCTTCTATTTTTATTTTTATCATAATGGGATGCCCATGCAAAAGGCAAAGTAGTTATGAATTATTGCTGGCCTCTAAAATCTAGCGACATGGATTGTTTTGTAATAATATGGCCCATAGGCTAACTAAAGTGTCGAATTTCCTGCAGTCATAACATCGCCCGTATTGCAAAGGAATTCTATAGTTTAACAACATGATCATTAAATGTTGGATTTATGGATTGTTTTGACGCCTCACGACATTAGCTGGGCCTGCATTTTGAAGTGTCCGTACAAGAGAGATTCAGTCGAAAAATTGTCGAAAAATGGTGTCCGTGTCCGTTTAAGAGAGTGTCCGTTTAATAGAGAACATTTTATTAGTAAAGTTAATGCAAGCAAGTTGGTTCCCAACAAAATGTCCGTGTAAAAGAGGTGTCCGCTTATTAGAGGTGTCCGGTAAGGGAGATTTCACTGTATACCTTAATCAAAGTGACACCAATTCCTCTCCAAATTAACAATGGATCCTACTGGGTGATCGACGTACCAAGAGGGATCTTCGCTGTGGATTACAACCTACAAATGTACTTTCAAGAGACAGATGAGGAATTTAAAGAAGATCTCCAAATTAATCCAAACACTTATATCTGCAGTCCAACAGTCGTGAAAGGAATTTAAAACAACCCAAATTGCATCATTGATGATATATTGCAATGACTTATGTGATATATTATTTTATCTTCTAATGAATTAGCTTTAAACATAAATCACCACACAATACTTTTTATTTGACTTTAAACGGACATTGAATTTTTGGTGAAAAACAACTCCGGGTTCTTTATTTACTGGCAATGTCGTTAAAAATGGTGTTTTGCCCCTATCTGAATTACTTATCTGAATTAATAAGTTGGCTAGCTCATAGAATCACAGCATGAAACTTAAAAATCTCAAACGGGCGTTGGGTTCCTTAGTTAAAATTAGTGCGGGACGCCGCTGTATTATCGTGAAAATTACTTTACAGAGCGCCTGCGCTCACAACGTCAAATGGTGACACACTAAGAATTGTAAACATACAGAAGTCGTGCGTTTTTGTGAAATTAAATCAACTAAAATGAGCAGATTTTATCGGTAAGTCAATTTTAATTTACCGCCATCAAACGGCGTCTAAACCACTTTTGTTTTCTAGTGACGCTAAGCCTTGGTTGTTTTAAACGGCGTGAGTCTGCGTTCGATTGTTTATGGGGCCCATTTGCCAATTTTAACTAATTCTCCTGGGCTTGCTATTATATTTGGGCACACAAATCCTCCTGAAACCGGCTCTCCAAGACTGCCTTCAGGTTTGGCCGAAATTTCAGCCAGATCGGGGGTATATAAAAAAATTTCACTAACCTAACCTCTCTTGCAGGCGAAGTCACGGCCAGGTCCCCTCTGGTAATTTACCGCTTCCTGCAGCTCCCCGGCGATGATCTGAAGGTTGCTGGCTGCTCGAACTGCCCACTGGTAATCCCTGCTTGCTTCTCAAGACCTCGTACGGTGCTCGTTGTGGTGTCCGGAAGGTCCCCGATGCCAACGTCGAAGAGCAGCCGAAAGAAATTTATTTTTATGACGTGGAAACTCTTGCCTTTATTAGTGTCGATGCTCTGCAGCCTTGTGAACACGATGCTGTACTTTATTTTTACCTGAATTTATGTTCAACACCCAAAAAGATTAATTAAAACTCGAGCAATTTTCAACGTGTCAGCATCATTTTATTGTTAAAAACAAGAGAGTCTGGTTGCTATGCAACTACCATCAAACATTGATTTTAACAGGAAGTAAGTAACTCAATTACATTAATTTAAAATTCTCAAACTAACAAATGTGATAAATATGTACAATAACCTTAGCCTAAAATAATTGTTCTTTGATTTTCATAAAATTGTCCATCTAGGAATGCGCCACCATGATTATTTAAAAAGCACTTTTAAGTTTAACTTGGTCACTGCACTGATTCTTTATGTGTTCACCAAAATTTTATCACTGGCCTGCTTGGATCTTAATTTCTGTACTTTTGCCTGCTATCCTTCAAATTCCTCGGTTTTCCTTCTGTATGTAAATTTGGCTGGCTTTGTGCGCTTTTGCACGTTACAATCGTTAATCCTCCTCTTACCACTTATTATTTTAAACTGCTCATTATAAGACCTTTTGTAATTTACTTTAGATTGCTACGCACCTTCGTGACTTTGCATGTTTTAGATTTTACTGTGCCAGCTCTATTAAATTGGCCTTTGCTGGTATAATACTTCAACCTTTTTATATTTTACAAATTTATATTGCTACCTACAACCTATGAAATTTGAGTTTCATTCCGTTCAAGCCTATTCAAGTAAATTCGAATGTTACTGGCTACATTTTACAGTGCAACTTTCAATTGACAAATTATGTGATTTTATTCAGATATGCAAATCATTTCAACTCTGTGTTTTTTATGACTTTAATATTTAATTGTTAGGCGTGACTACCAGAGCTGATTTAAGGATCAAATTCCATTTCAATATATCATCAGCACCTAAAAGACATTACTTGGAAAACCATCCGCCACCACTCCTATCTATCCAGCGGGATCACCGGCAGCATATTGGGAGCCCCCGCTCTAATAGGAGCCTTCTACTACATTCGGAAAAGGATCAACCGAAGCATCAATCCAAACAACGCCAGTCAGCCGTAGAAGAATATCCTCTAAAAACTCTTAATGTGGAAGAAACAATATAGTTTTTTTTTCTTTTTCTTCAGCCTAAAATTGGCAATATGTTTAAACTTGATTTAAACACACATAAATTTTAATAACAAAATTTACGAAACCAGTCAGAAGTTCTAAATGTAATTCTAATTTCATAAACAAGCAGTTTTAACCTCCAGTTTTACTTCATAATTTCACAAGTTTATATTTAATTGAGATCTATTTTAATCTTGAATTAAAACAGGCAAATTTCAGTTGCCATTTACGAAATATTAACAAACGAATATTGTTTCGCAAGCATTGAGTTTAACCACTTCAGTAAACTGCAACTTGGCATTTCGCTCAGTAAGCGACCTAGTAAAGCCAAGTTCACCGCACCTTCCTGCATACCCATGCGGAACTATAAAAAGCTTATTATGCTGAATTGTCATCTTCGTACCTTTAAACGCGTTCCATTACACTACACTATTATGAACTTTGATATGTTACTTAGTTAAGCCTTCTTGTTTTGTATAAATACACCGTTTATTTTCGTAATAAAACAATCTGCATTTAATGTCTGATTCATTCACTACGTCGCCACCCTAATACCAAGCCTAATATCATCGAGACGTGAGGCTGCGTCTCTTGGGGTGGTTTACTGTCGTCCCTTTCAAGTACCATTGACTACATTGGTTTAAAACGTAAACACAGTCTTGTTTACGTGCTTGAGGGATAGAACCAGAGCAAAGCAACGGAATCCTGATACAGCCTCCAGGCAATTCTGTTCATTACTCCACTTAGTGAACTTAGTTAAAATCAAAGCACTTATTTCTATATCGCTTTGCATACGTAGAGTTTCAAATATATTGCACCAAACTTAAAGAAGTTTCTACAGAGGATGTTGAAACAACTTTTGTTTTACATACATTCCCGCCAAGTTACACCCTCCTAAAGAGAGTTATATTGAATCTTTTTAACGGACAAAAATATGTACTAATAGCCTTGTTTATTTAAAAATGTTTCTAGCTCTTGTAGTTTTTTATCAAATCAGGAAAATGCCTTTTTACACAAAAAGTGTGAGCTTTACGAAAAAACTAAAAGAGTTAAATACTTTCTTTAAAATCGTGCTTCTGAGTACATATTTTTTATAATCAAATCCATTAAAAACGTTTAATAAAAACATATTATAAGAGTTGCTAATTTCAACCCCTTAACGTCAAACGTAAAAATTAAATAACATTTCATAAATAAATCTGCTGTTGGTAAAACATATCTGCCAATTTTCACTTTAATGCCATTTTCCAGTGTTCAGTAAAATGACAATTTTGAACACTCTCTGTAGAAGAGTGTAACCCAGCGCGAAGGTATTTAAAAGAAAAAATGCTTATAGGCAAAAAATGGTGTGTGTCAATATCCTCTATAACTATAAGCTCGTTAAGGTGGGGATTTACTCTCAAGAAATGTAACCTATAATTGTAGTTATCATGACTTGAGAGCAGACACTGCAATTAATACTGAACTAAATTACAACTACAATATGCGAAAAAAGCAGAAAGATTCAAGCAAGTGCAGTACCGTATTTAAAATTTAGTTTATAAAATATAATAGAGTGTATTTTCACACTTAAAAATGCACTTTATTTATTTTATTTTAATCAAAACCGCGATTCATACACTAAATTTTAAATACGGTAGTGCACTTCCTTGAATCTTTCTACTTATTTATGTATAGTGTAGTTGCAATTGGGTTCACTATTAATCGTAGTGTCTGCTTTCTAGTGAAGTTATGATATCTGCAACTTTAGGTTACATTTCTTGAGAGTAAATTCCCACATTAAGTTTGGAAGTTGGTCTAATAATAACACCAAATAGAATGAAGGACATAGTAAAAGAAAAGTATGCAAATGAACGAATATTGGTCAGGGAAATAAAGCTGATTGGCGAAGAAGTATGCACATTAACGATAATATATGAAAATGTAAATGGGTGAGTGGGAAGACAAAATACAGCAATAAGATGATAATGGGAAAAGAAGGAGAGTGTAATACAGCATACCGTATGTATGATACGTTTAATTTAAATAATTATATCCAGATCTAATGGGTATTATGTGATATAACAGTTGTATGTTTTAACTGGCGGGGTTGTAAGGACAGCCAGAGGGTTGTTTATATTTTGTGAGTAACAAAATAACTTGAATAGAAATCTACGAGAAATAGTCACGTTAAGGGTTAAATTCTCATTAATTGTGAAAAACAATAATTGCTGATTTGATACGTAGTAGTAATATAGCATTCTCTACGATCAAAGCTGACTTCAAGTCACAAATATTATTCAAATATATAATTCAAGACTATTTGATTCCATTTAACGTGGTATATTACTACAAAACAGTAAAACTAATAAGTGAGTGTTGTGGTATGCTGTTGAACTGTCTATCTAAGTAATAGAGTTTTCAAAGAGCTACAACAACCTTTGATTTGGTCGGGAACAACCCAAGGAGGTGTTTGCTGACTAAAATTTATACAGTTAGCGGCTGAGGTAGAGTATTCAGGTACAAGATAAACGTTCAGAAGGTTAGTGCCCATTTCTTACAAAATATTAAGAAATTATAAAGCAAGTTTGGTGCGGCAAATCGTTAAGATTTTGTAATTATATTTACAAATTAATTTAGAAGCATTATTTTTCTAAATTCAATAGTGATTCTAGAACTCGACGTTTTCAACAATTATATTTTGAAATGTACACCTGTTGGAATTAGATTATTTTTAGAATTTTCATTTAATTAGGTTTGGATAAATTTAACATTTGATTAAAGTATTTTTCACAATATGTATTTTATTGTGTAATGTCAGATCAAACTTCAATGTGCTACTAACAAACTGAACGTATGAATTTAACTTTGTGAAGTGCCTGAAACTTTTATTTGATTCATAAAATCAAATAGTTATTATATTTTAAAAGTAATTCAGTCCTTAACTATTAGAGAAAGTTGTTAGTTGAAGATTAACCCATTCAGCTGGGAGTTATGAGTCCCATAACTTGTAAAACTGATTAGGCGAGGTCTTATAAAATAATAATCACATGACATAATTTTAAATGTCAAATTAATTTAGGTGTTATGTCAATTTATTGCATTAAGAAGTAAGATAAGTACATAAGTGTCCTATACCTAATAGTATTTCTCTTTTAATAATTAGTAAAACGGTATATTTAATTTGATATTAAAAAGAGCTTCAAATTGGGAGCTATTACATTTTGACTCACAAGTTGGGACTTGATATTAATTGGAATAACACCGCGAGAAGGAGTTATATTACAATTTTGGCACCTTCAGTGGGGTTAGATATATTTCATTTTGGCACCGCAAGTGTGGCTATAGATATATTACAAGAGGGAGTTAAAAACAATAATGAAGAAAGAATTACGTACAGAATTGTGTTCAGAAAATGATCTAGTAATTACCAACACAATATTTAAGCACAAAGATTTGTACAACTATACTAGAGTAAAAAATAGCAGATATGAAAAATCAATAATTGATTACTTCCTGGTAAATACACAGAAATTGAGATATATACAAGACGTTAAAGTGCCAAGACAAGCAATAATTGGTGACCACTAGATAGTAAAAATAAAGATAAAAAATAAAGACGAAGAAAAGTTAGACAAAAGAAGACAAAAAATCAAGGAGAAAATAAAAAGCCATAAGCTGATAAACAACATTTCATATAGAAATAATTACCAAGAAACGCTATACAGAAACAAAGAAAGGTAACAGATCGAAAAAATGGACAATCCTCTAAGAAGCCATGCTAAATGTCGCAAAGGAGAGCTGCGGTATATCGAAAGTGATAAACACCAATGTAAAAAAGCGGAATGGTGGACCAAAGAATTACAAAAGACTATCGCAGAGAAAAAATAAAGGGAGAAATTATCTAACTACTAAAAAACCAGAAGACTACCAGAAGTACAAAGAAAAGAGAAAAAAGTAAAAGAGGTAACACCATGGCAACTACAAGAGAAAAGCACATAATATGAAAAATATAAAATGCAAAGATGGAGACATAATCACGATGAATATAATAGAGAGACGGAGGCAACATTACCAATAGCTAGCAAAAACAAGTGAAAGGCACAAAAGAATAAATGAGAAGGAAATAACGACTACCAAAAATCACACAAACTGAACTGGATGAAGCCATAACAAATATTCAGGTAGGTGGGTCACTGGGAATTAACCAAATAACAGCAAAAATGATCGAATATATGGAACAAGAGAGAGAAATGCTAGGGAACTTACTAGATGATATTATTAAAATAAGAAAACCACAAAAAGAATAGAATTGGGAATTATCCTACCAATTCACAAACAGGGAAATGCAAGAAACTATGCAAACTATAGGGTCAATGAGCATACCAGCAAAAATCCTAGCAAGTGTATTGGAATGATGACTAAGAGAAAAACTAGAAAATACATTGGAAGAAGTTCAGGAGGGGAAGGAGCATGGAGCACACAGGACTCAATTTTCATACTTAGAAAAGGCTTTCGACATAGTAAAAGGAAAAGATATATGCGAATGTCTAGATAGAAGATCAGTAGACAAACAAACGAATAATAAAATATTGAAAGCAATGTATGAAAAAACAACTAATATAGTAAGAACACAAAACGAAGAATCGAAAGAGTTTCTAACAAAAGAAGGATAAAATAAGGATGTGTGCCCAGCCCATTACTGTTTTCAGGCATAGTGGATAAAGCAATTAAGGGGATTAAACAGAAGATGAGATCTATGCATTTAAGATACTGTAATATGAAAAAATAAACCTAACAGAACTTTTATTCGATACAGCTATAGTAGTAGACAGAGAATGCAACTTGTAACACAACCTCAATATTTTAAACGTAGAATTAAAGAAAATAAACATGAATATACACAAAAATAAAACAAAAACTATCGTTATAACAACAAAAGAAAAAACATAATATTATGCTAGGTCAAAGAGTCGAACAAATGAGTACATTTAAATATTTGGAGGCGACAATCGAAAGAAATGGAAGACAAAACAGAACATGTACAGTTGGAAGAACATTTTAAGGTTTTAAAAACAATTTTTTAGGCGAAAGAAAAGTAACAAAAATAAGAAGCAAAAGTGATAAAAAATGTAGTGCTTCCATCTTTACTTTAGGGAAGTGAAACGTGGTGCCTATACAGAAGAAACTATAGCTAAATAAATGCAACAGAAATGAGATTACTAAGAAAAATAGAGGGAAAGACGAGAAAGGATAAAATCAGAAACGAAGGGAGCAATTACAGAAAAAACCGATAATAACAAAAATACAGGAAAGACAACTGGGATGGCTGGGACAAATTAACAGGATGCCAAAGGAGAGACTTAGAAGGAGAGTAGACGAAACAAGAACACAAAACAGGAACAGCAAAGCTAGACCTAGGAAAAATTGACAAAAACATACCATTTAATTAAAATAATTATTTTAGTTTTTAACAATAGATAAATTATGGATTACTGAAAAACTAATTAAAATAACTCCCCAATGACGTCATAGTCGACTTATAGTACAAAATATGTTTACAGTATCATAATAGTTCGATAAATGGCAACAGCGCATGTAACACAAATATCGAATAACTCATCAGATAAAACTTGTACTGTTGTACTTTGAACAGATTAGTTGGGCACCGGCAGCAGACAGAAGCACCTGGTTGTTCATTCAAATTAAAGGCGACAAATGTCTCTAAAACTATACTACGATTTCCTGTCGCCGCCCTCTAGATCACTATTTGTTCTATTAAAAGCCTCGAAAATTCCCTTTGAAAACTGTCTCGTTTCTTTGCGCAAAGGTAAGTGGGCCGACGGCAACGATAAGAGAGCTAGCTCTCTATTATAACTTTGTTGGTTTTCAGCCGAGCAATTAACAAATGAATATGCAAATGACGTTTCTCGTTTTCGAAAAGTGCCCGTTATTAAGCACGGGTCTTTTACGGTGACCGAAAGGTACGCAGTTTGTAATTTCTACGATATTTTTATTAATAGTTTCTAACATATAAGTCAAGACGGGTAGCGTTTGTATTCATGGAAACAACACAAGTTATTTCGGCCGAGCGTATAAAATGCGTTCTGTAGTAAACAGACCTAATTAGTGATAGATATTTACACTACTAGGTGTTTAAGTGAATTTTATTAAGGAGGAGGTACTTCCGAGCACAATAAAAAGCTTAATGCACCATGTATAATATGTTCATACGTTTTTTGCATGAAAGTTGGCATTGGATTTTTGTTGGTAAGTTGCACATGACAGAAGAATATTTTAGGATATTTTTTATTGAATTAATAATAAACATATGTTTCAATTTTCAAAGCCAGCTTTATTTAATTTTCATTTGCTCACATATTACATAGATGCATGTGCGTAATTGACGTATATTATTTCAAGATGTGCCATAATTTACCATAGTATAATCATAGAATAATTTAAGTAACGGTAATTATTTTATTTCATACTGTCCGGAAAATATGACTTTACATCATTAATTTGAGTCCGAAAAGCGGAACATTACATCACAAATCCAGAAAGTGTTGCTAGACAACTGCTGAATAATATGTTAGTGACACTGTAAGTCTATGTCAAATTCGAGGTTAGCAGGTTAGGTTTTGCGTCAGTTTTGACACAGACTAAAGCAAAACCTAACCTGCTAACCTCGAATTTAACATAGACTTACAGTGCCACCAACATCTTCATACGTTTGAATTTCCACAGCCGCCCCTTATAGACTTCTTTAATGAACATGTTGTATAAAACAGTATGAAATAAAACATTGTACGATACACGGCCGTAAAATATTATTAAATTACTCGTTTGCAAATTCCGACTCGGCTCGTTCCTCGTCTCGTCCGTAAACATCTAAACTCGTACTTTAATAAGTAATTTTCCGGCCTTTTAACGTAAATAACTATAGCGAAAACTTCGACGTATATAGAAAATTATTACACACGGCCTTTAAACATACAGGCATTACGCACGACGCTTCGTTATTAGACATCTACGTATTGCAGACTGGGGCAGCTGAGACTGCTTAAGCCTAAACCGAGGCGGCTGCCATTGAAAGTTAAATACCCTTACCTTGGGACCTCATACTGCTTACCACTCTGTACCCGCTGCAGACTATAGGCCAACGCGCACTTGTGCGACGCGCAGAGCAGCGCGGCGAAGCGCGGCGACGAGCAGTTATATCTTTAATGTATTTCTTACCTACTAACGCGCACTTGACGGAAGCGCGGCGCGGCGCAGCGAAGCTACCCTAGCGGAATTCTTGCCAGAGAATATTTTTCTCTGCGCCGCGCCGCTCCGCGCGTCGCTTCGCCCAAGTGCGCGTTACCTTGCGACCCAAGTGGCCGGAATTGGGGTTTACGAAGTTTTCCGAAAGCAGTTGGAACTAGCCGAATGTATTCCGACAGACGCTAAACGCAAGAGTTGAGTTTTTTTCTTGTCTTTCGTTGAAGCTTGAAAGCAGAACTTTTTATAAATAATGACTTTTTGTCGTAAAATCAATAAAAATCAATAATAACATTTTTATGGGTGGTCCAGTTCATTTGTTGAGCAGTATATTTTTAATCATATATGCTTGTTTTACTTAGAAACATCTATTTCGTCTTAAATTTAAAATTACTGTCTCATTTTCATAGAAATTAACTACAAACCCACGACGCATTTAACGTTAAAATTCGTAGAAAATGCCACCTGAATTGTGGCTTGCAACATTTGTTCCGTTTGATTGACGTCTGGCAAAGGATTATCTTTACAGGGGGGCTTATGTGTTTCTAAGCAGACATGATATTTGATGAATTATAGGTTATTGGGATTTCCAACAATCTTTTAAACAATCTACAAATCAAAATAATGTGAATTATAAAATAACTGAAATAATGTGGATGCAAACTTCACTTTCTGCCTAGCCGCTCCATTAACATTCAGCATTTCGCTATTAATTTTCAGTAATAATAGGACAAGAAGTCAAAATATTGCCGACAATAATTTTTGCGAGTCAGATACGAGTTTCTGTGGCAATGAAAATAACCACGAGTGCTTGCACGAGTCGTTATTTTCTAAAGCAACAGAAACGAGACAATCTGAAGAGCAAACATTTTCGGCAATATTTTGACCTAGAGTCCTATTCGTCTTGACAATTTAACTTTTCAATTATTGAAAATGGTCAATAAAAATTCCTAACACTAAAATTTTAAATTCACAAACCTAGCGGTCTTTGAATTGTATCCTTTTCTAAAACTAAAATCCAAATTATTTTACATTAAAAAATTGTTACCTACAGAAAAAATTATCGCTGAAATAAAGCTCCTCGAAATATTGTCACTAGAATAATCGTTCGATTAGTAGTTTATTTTTAAATTGAAGAATGCCATTGGTTGATAAGTTAACTCGATCAATTCCTTTCAAAACTAGTTGTACAAATTACTATTGTACAACTAGTTTTGAGTCATACTTTTTTTCATGAATTTGCAGCTTGATAACGAGGGCGAAGCCCGAGCTAATGAAGCAAATGAATGGAAAAAAAGGACTTTCAAAACGTGTTGTATACGTAGTTTTTTTGCATAGTGATCTCTTGGTCGAAATTAATCGAAAAGGACTTCGGAGTTGACAACGGCTTTTTTCTCTTTTTTCCAAGTTTTCAGCTTCTTCACAAAGCAAAGAGACAATTAGAGTATCTTCGTCCGAGCTATCCATTTTATTTGTTAAAGCTACCGAACACAAACAAATCCACAAAATATTCCGTTAACACCAACCCGGTTGTCGACAGAAACGGCTCTCAAGTGCGCGTTAGCATGGCTCTTCGGCTCTTCGCCGCGCTTCGCCGCGCTGCTCCGCGCGTCGCCTAAGTGTGCGTTGGCCTTATAAGTCGAAGAGCTAAGGAGCCTCTTCGATCTGGCACCGATGCATCCGTCGAAGCAATCGGCGTTTATCGTACAGTTACCTAATATTTATGACATAAAACTTAGTCACGCTTGGTTTAAACTTTAAAATAAGAAAAGTGTTGAAAAATAAGTAAAATGTTTCTGTCAGAATAAAAAAATCGTAAAAAACTGGTTTGTTATAGTAGAGCCATGGCTGCTTGGCTCCTTATAGCGAGCCGCCACTGGTTCACGATACATAATTAATTTTAACCTTGCCACCGTTACCTTCTGTAAAGTATTATTCAGTTAATTTTCAAATGCACTATGCCTGAAGAAATACAAAAGTTATTAAGGCCAGCCCTAAATCCCCGACACTGAAGAGCAAACAGTAGCACAAAAATCAATCCACTAAACGTAAAACAATTGGACTAGCTTGTACGAGTAGTAGTGAATGGACATTTTATTTGTAGTATAAATAATTACCTGAAGAGACGACTTTAATTTATAATACAGATATTCCTACCATAAAAAAGTATTAAATCACCTCTTGACGTTATACTACCAACAGTCTTGAGCAAGTAAAGGAACGCCAATGAAACCTGTAAGTGTTCGTTTCATTAATATACGAAACTTTTACAATTAAACAAACAATTACAGTTATTTTGGTCTTTTAGTATTGATTACTTGGAAGAAATACACTACTTACTAATGAACGAGAGTAATATAATATTAGCAGTAATTTTGATAAAAGCTTTTTTTTTCAAATTGATAACATTTTTGTAGAATTCGTTATTTGTTTAATACACAAACTTGCGTTAACTATTTCTAGTAATATTATAGTTATTTATGTACCAAGGGAATAAGAAGGCGTTTGTGGTCTATGGTGTGAAAATGTGAAGCCGCGGGCTCTAATATTATAAGGGCCATAAACGCTGGTTACGCACGGTGTGAATGCAGTAAAGCTTAGCCCGTAAAGAAAAGCATCAGCTTTATTTGAATTTAAGCATTTTTTATTAAAGACTTACGATTAAGAATACCATAAAACCTTGTACAATGCTCGACCGTTATCAGAACTTTACGTGCTCACACGGATAAGAAGCACGCTATCGCTCGCTCATTACATACAGTGCTCGAATGTGAATTTCCAAGTAACGGCCTTGCGATGTAAATTACTATTACTAAGACCGGAATGTTCACAATTTAAACCGTTAAACCGTTATATGTTCAATATCGGCATAATACTGTACACTTTTTAGCCTGGAAAATACTTTTTCAAAGGACGATTTTGGATTTTTTTTGCGGGACTATTTTGGAAAAGTGGCATTTTGATAGTTTGCAATATTTGTTGATTGTGATTACTAAGGCCATCAACTGCAGATATCTTTACATTTTTACGAAGGTGTAATGCTTGTTTGATATTGTAATGTTTCAATATTTAGGTAAAATTAAGGAGAAACACAGGCGTTTAAAAAATGTTGTACGTAACTCATCTGAAATTCCCCTTACAGGACTTGCAGGCTTTCAGGCCTCATCTTCGTCATCGGACTGAAATTTGCCTCCACGTTCTGTAATGATGTTCTTTCCAGACTTTTTACGTAAACTACTATTACGGGCTTAGCCTAAAAACAGAGTTCGGTAAATAAATGTTTACGATTCAGAATACCATAAAGTACTTTGTGGCTCTTGGGCTCTAAAGTGGCACATTACGCTTTCAAATATAGGTTATAAAAAGACCAATTCCGCCTGGTCTTTCATAAAATGCTTTTCCACTTATCTATTATTTGTTGCTTTTATATGTGATGGGAAGTGTATAAAGCTGCCCATAACGCCGTCGGGTGTAAACAGCGGTTGTAATAATTATGCCCGCTCATTATGTCCTCTCATAACGAGCGGAAATACTCATTACAGCCCCTGTCGATACCCTAGGGCGTTTTGAACCGATTTTTTCAAGTTTTCCAAGCTTTCCAATTTATTTACGTATTCAAAGTGAAACATAATACGTTGTATGCGACACGGGCATTACTTGGTATTTATATCCCTTGAGTAAATTACAAACCCACGGGCCGGAGCCCTTGAGTTATGTAATGTCCTTGGTACATAACTAACTACTACCTGCGTAGTGGCGCTTAGCTCACCGTAATAGTATATTGTATGTTAAGAGCTGAAAGTGCATTATTGCCGCTTGCGCATGAATATTGCTGGTTGAGACGAAGTCGAAACCAGCAATCATGCAAAAGCGGCAAGCGCACTTTTAGCTCGAAACATACATACTATTTTTTCGACGACCGAGCATATTATTAAAGGAAAATATCAAATTTTATTTTATCGCAAAAATTAATTGACAGGTAACATTACTAGAGCAGTCTATGCCATTGACGCGATTATTTCCACAACTGACGGGTGTTGTCAAGGTAACATTCGAACGTGGCTACCTATTTTTTCGACGACTGACATCGAAAGTAGATTTTTCTCACTGTCATTTGACAACAGAAAGTTGACATTTGCCGCTGAGCGTGCGTTTTCATCTTTTTGCCGCTCGCCGAGCGTTTTGGGTTTCCGCGTGAACAAAATAGGTAGCCACGTCCGAATGTTTCCTTGACAACGCCCGTCATTTGTGGAAATAATCGCGTCACATGTCATATAGACTGCGCGAGTAATGTTAACTTGATTGTCAATTAATTTTTGCGATAAAACGAAATTTGATATTTTCCTTTAATAATATGCTCAGTCGTCGAAAAAATAGTATGTATATTTCGAGCTAAAAGTGCGCTTGCCGCTTTTGCATGATTGCTGGTTTCGACTTCGTCTCAACCAGCAATATTCATGCGCAAGCGGCAAGAATGCACTTTCAGCTCTTAACATACAATATACTATTGTTCACGCGGAAACCCAAAACGCTCGGCGAGCGGCAAAGTGATGAAAACGCACGCTCAGCGGCAAATGTCAACTTTCTGTTGTCAAATGACAGTGAGGTAAATCTACTTTCGATGTCAGTCGTCGAAAAAATATTTTATGTCTTACAGGCACATTATTTGTTAGTTATATCTACCTGCGCTACGGAATATATAAACAAGTCCATAACAATCGCGGCATTGTGAGCGGGCGTTATAATTAATAATGCCCTCTCATGCGGTAAGTATGATCCATAATGTCCCCTCACCGTTAGCGTCATGGTTGCTCATCTACTTTTTGATTCATTATTTAAGTTATTAAAGAACACTAGTAAGACAAACATTTTTGTGCACCGGGCCTCGGTCATAAATATCTTCATACCCCCCTTGGTACGTAAATAACTATTATAGTGTGCTCAAAGTCCTGTTTGTCAGTTTGACAAGCAATGACATCGTAGGTTGCCAAAATTGAGGAAAATTATAAATCTGGTTTTAATTGTGAATATTTCGGTCTGTACGCGACTACGCCTTGGGCTCTAATTTAACGCTGGGAGCTATAAATGCCCCTATTCTTGCAGGATTACGTGGTGTATAAATTATTTACTGAAATCTAATCATTAAGTTGTACTTTGTTCTTCTGATAAGATATATATTATCAGCATCTGCCAATAATTCCCACTGTCTATTAAAGACTGTACCTCCGAAGTTGATTGGCAGCCTTTACACCTCTTGTTTAGCTCAAAATCGAATTCTATGGAAAGGAAGTCCTCCCTCCTCAGCCCGTTCTCAATCTTGAATTATTCTGAGATTTGGTCTTGAATTCTCACCTTTGCTTTAGTTTTAGTCCCTGATAAACACATTTTCATTAGTCTAATTTTAGTGATAATTTTTGCAGTCCTTTAGCTATCTCTCTCCGTATTATGCCTGCTTACAATCAATGAAGATGTGATGTAGATCTACAGTAACCGCCAAAAAGTCGGCATAATATGAGAAAAATTTTTTACGTCAATAATTTGTGCTTGCTTAAACACTTATTTAGCCCCTGCTTTTTACTTGTTTTAATTTTATTAGTTTTAACTAAAAATAAATTTTTCAATTTCTTAAATATTTTTCAAAATTTCACATACAAAGACTTAATATTAAAAATTTCGGTAATTCCCAGAGCGCCACTGTGAAAATTCAACTCGTAGCTGTTTGAGTCTACTTTGTCCACAGTCGCAGCAGCGGGCTCTGGTGCAAAGGATACTTACGTGAAAGATTTTAATTTAGCGCGCATGAAGGGTACGTTTCATTATTGCTCAAGCGAGATGTTCTACACTCAGAGCACATCGCAGGCGACACATAAACCAATTTATAAAATTGCAGCTGCGTTAGTAATAATTAACGGAGTCCAAACACTTAAATATGACAAATATACAACACAGCAAAATTATAATATAATGGCGAAGTCCTTTCCAATCTCCCAATCCGCCTCGACTGATGTAGCAGACCCAAATTACAGCTATGTGGGGGGCCTGAAGTGAACAGATGCAGACAGAAGTGTGGAGCTCCCCTCCTAAAGCGATTTACGAAACAGCACAGAGCGCGGCCAAGCTAAGTTGTGAAGGAATGGTAATAGGTACAATACACATCAACTACAATGAAGATTTCACTCGCACAAAAACTTCCAACAACGGTTTGAAGAAATCTCGACGACCAGAGGCTTTGTCCGCACCATCGAAGTTTATGTCTGTTCTGTTCTAAGTGCAGCATACAAGTGTTTCTATAAAATGGTACAGGTACGGCACTGTAATCGATAGTTTGCACAAATTAGCATAGGGTTCGATAAATTTGGCCCACCCCGAGCACTTTGAGGCACCCGAGGTGGCATCCTCACAAAACACGCCTTGACTCTTCAAACTCTGGGCACCGAGTCCTCCAAATTTAGCGTTCGCCTGACGCCCTTTGTATATCAGTCCTTGATTCCGCTTGTAGTCGTCTTTTTTTATTCACACGATGCTTCGTCGCTCTTATCACGTAAAACCCCCGAGTAATAAAAACCTAATCTGAAACCACACGCGTTCTCAGGGTTACGCAAGCGCTTCAATGGGGGACTTTCTAGATTGAAATCTGTATTTGCGTCAGAAATAAACGCTGCGTAAAGCTAGGAATCACTTCAACATAATATTAATTATTACTTTAGGCAAATGAAAATAAACCAAAGCTGCTGAAATCGCTTTCCTCTTAACGTGTATGCGCTATCAATAATCAAATCGCAAAACTATTATGAATGAATGAAAAAATACATATTAGAATCTGGTTATCAATATCCTGAAAGAACAAGGGAAGTAATAAAAAATCTGTAATTATTATAAATACGTAACATATAGTTAAAGTGTATACTTTTAATTCGTCCGATGAATATTAGAAGTCAATATAAAAAGATGGAACTCAGGTTAAGATCTAATGTACTCATTACAAAAACTGTTTTTCAAGAAATTCACGTGTTTTTCAGCATAGCAATATTAAGGTAGGTACTTATCCGATGAGATGCAAGTTTCGGAACAACTTTACCCTAAAGACAGTAAGGCTCGTGCAAGAGTAGATGAATATTTGGAGTGGCAACACAATAACACTCGCACCTTTGTCTTTTTATACTTCAAAGCGGCGGTAAGTCATGTCTGTTCTTTAACACAGGCAGTTCTTCTTAACTTCTGCTAGTATTAGATTTTTTCTTAAACATTTTAAAAATCGCACACTACAATTAAACTGACTATTCAACACTATAACATATAAGCCAATCACATTGCAGACATTTGCTTTTTTCAACCAATAACAGCAGTATATCACTGAATATTGGGCACCATGCAAAATATTCACAAAACAATGTACGTACTCAAAAAATAAATAGCCTTGTTGCGAAGTATCGCTTAGCAACGATGTCTTGTCCTTAGTGATATCGCTAGGTTACGTAACACTAAACCCCAACAAACTGTGTGGCTTGTTTTAAAAATTTTAAAATGCTGTGTTTTGGAAGTATTCCGCTGAATTTAATTGAGAATGAATAATTATATAAATTGTTGGATTATTTTTCAATAAAGTTAATCGTTATGTATTAATATTGTTAAATAGTCGTCCCAAATACCACTCGAAGTGGATATATTTTTTTTTAATATTTTGCCATTTCCATAGAAATTATTGCAAATTTCACTCAACAAAATCACATTTAAATGTCACTCGCCTTTGGCTCGTGACATTTTTGATGTGATTTTGTATCGTGAAATTTAAACGCAATAATTTACATGGAAACGACAAAATATTTGTAAAAAATATATCCACTGCTTGTGGTATTACCATTGAGAATAGTTGTATTTTAAATCAATCAAAAATGCATATATTCGACTTAACTGCACTAATATTTTATAGTGGATTGATCCTTTACTGTCGGGAGAACCGCCCAACGCAAAACAAGTTGCGAATTATGAAAGAAAATTGGGCGATTGCTTTGATAACGTGGAGAGGCTATGGCTGAGCCAATCTCCTTACATTGCTGGCGACAAGGTATCTGCAGCTGATGTTTGGGCAGCTAGTGAAGTAGAACAGCCTCGTAAGTGCATGTTTTAATTTTAAAGATATGAAAATAAATAGGTTACAGATTTGATTTGTCATTTTAATTTTACTATTCGTCATCTTAATGAAGTACAAGAGTGACTTTATACTTTTTTTAATTTCAGGAATAGTTGGTTATGATCCAGGAAAAGGAAGGCCTGTTCTAAGCAAATGGTTAAACAACGTTAGAAGAACATTTGCTCCCTATTACGACGAAGCTCACTCTGTTGTGAACAAACTAGCCGCTAAAACTACTTGCAAATTCGAACTGACACAACCTCAAACTCTACAGTATTTATAAATATGTATAATTTTGTTTAAATTAATACATTCTTTTTGACCATTTGCATTTTTGTTATCAATTTAGATAGTAATATAACATGTACTTATAACAAAACTTTATTAAAAAATAAACGTGAATAACAAATGGCGATATCCCATGAATGATATTAATGTCATGATCGAGTTGTAAAAGAAAATATATGTAGATAAAATATTCCAGTTAACTGTAGTGAATGCTCTAAAATGCAACATTTATTTACATAATTATAAAAAGTGCTATTCCGAAACGCTCGACTTTGTATTCAACGTTCCTGAACCGCAAGAGATTGTATTGCAAATAGACAATTCTTGCAGAACAATTTCCCTTTTTTGTGCCAGTCTGCGAACGTTTCGAATAATTTTTATATGTACCTACGTGTAATACAAACATCATTAACATGGTACCTGCGCTGATGCTGAGAGAATGACTGCAAAGTCGGCCTTTATAATCAAGCCACAATCCGTCTCATCGCTATTCGCATGGATGATTTGCCACTCCATTGCTCATTGTCATCAACTCATCATACATCAGCCTCGTGAAGTTTTCCCAGTCTTCCAAGGTGGAAGGGAAGGGAAATTTTAAGAAACATGTTAAAAATAGACATTTTTGATAATTGTTCACCTGGTTATGTACCACATTAACCGACAGGTATAACACAATAAAATTAGAATACAGAAGATTACCTTATGCAACAGGTAAAATAACAGTTAGCTCATGAAGATAAAACGTTAGAGTGGTCGTAGGCAAAATACAAAGTAAATTATTAATGACAAGTATGATGTCAGTTAATAGGCGCCAGGCTCTGTATCGTGAACGAATACTTCGATAAGGCCACTCAAGGCAGTTATGCTACAGTAGGATGATCGTTTGTCGTTGACCAGGGACACATACGTCGTACCTTGAAAACGTGAAAGCACAGAGAAAATAAAACCAAGTATTCAATATTAACTGTTATATTTATTACGTTAAGTATATATGACTTAATAAAGAAAGATTACGTAGCAACCTGATGTAACGAGAGTTTATAATAGAAAAATTAGGATTATCAAGATGTGTTGCAATATTAACGGTGTGTCAATTACACAAAGTTTATACAGTATATGGGAATTTTCAAATAACCGTTTCGCGTTAGGACAAATCACATTATTACAAACTAACTTACGGATATGGAATTAAGCCAAATAAAGTTCTAAATTATTTAAGCTATTCAATCAGTGAGTTCAAAAGTAAACAGAATTGACGATAATTAAATATTAAATAATCCATTTAGTACAAGTTATACAATATAACGTTCAAGATGGACGTCGTCTCCAGTACACAACTTACCAAGCCAGTTAGAGGTAATTAGATGTGTCACTAGATATCTAAATACCCTTAGCTGGCGTTAAGGCTTAGAAGCCGTAAGTGCAACTATTCAAATGCTAATGTTTGAGATTAATTTTAATTGTGCATTTTAATATTTTTAAAATTCCATATTTAGTTTCTATAGTTATCATTGCTAACATAATTCTGATGACAACAAAAACCAACAGGTAAACCGTAAGTTTTTGAAACTAAAAGATAAGCGTTTTATTGATAAAGAGTATACCACTAAGTAATAAAAGAAGAAAAACTGGATTTTCGGCCGGGATCTCATTAAGTTGATCTATTTAAAGGTAAGAATATTTTACAATTCAATAGAGCCTATTTTAGTAAGGGCGCGATGCTTTTAACGCAGCAATCACGAAAGCATTGCTAACACGTGGAGCAGAAACCACAAGGAGACAATTATGGCCAAGAAAGTTCTCATACTGCTCGTACCACTTGTTTTATTAACAACTCTCTGAGTTGTATTTGTTTTTTTCAACCTGAAATCAGGAATTCATCTTGGAAACGAAAGACAACAACGTAAAAATTCTCTAACAATTTGTGTTGACAAAAAATCTCTATATAAGAATTCGTTTGAAGTTGTCATATAGGAAGGTTGCCTAACGAGGAAGGCGCAATAAAGTCTAGAAATGAAATTTATGACGTTACAACTTGTTAACCACTCGAATACCTTACAACTTCTTCTGAATAATTTAGATGTATACTTAATGACATTTACGCTTTTATATTCGTCTAGAAGTATATAAAGTCATATTTAAGAATGACTGTTCCACATGAAAGGTACCTATTTCAACTAAAACTAGTCATTAAATAAAATTTAATAAAAATTAAAGCATATAGCTTTGTTTAAAAAAATGTGGTATGATAAATTTTTAAGCATTTGTCAAAAAATTTCAAAAATTACAAATTCTGCAAAAAAAGGTACAAAATAGAGCGTTAGTTGAAGAGACTAATTTTCTCTAGAATTTCAAGCTGAATTCAAAAATGTAATAATACACTGGGTGTTCTATTTAATATAGGAGTTAATAAAAAAAATAGAAAAAAAACAATGGGAAACCCATTTTAGAAATATTCAACTGGAAAATCACCTATCTCACACCAATACACATTAAAAATGTATTAAAAATGTAGAGTTTGAAAAAAATCGTTAGAGTCGTTTTTGAAAAAATCGAGTGAACACCTACTTCCGTTTATGCGATTTTCTTCAAAAGCTTGCTGTCGCATCTATGTAGTACACAAAATATATGAAGTTTCAACGCCATACCTCTTTTCGTTTCTGAGATATTCTGTTCACAGACACATCAATGAAAAAAAAATGTTTTTTGGGTTCAGGAGACTCTAAAACGTGAAGATCTGTTGAAAACTCAATTTCGAATTTTTGGCGTGAATCCAATACTTCCTTTATCGTAAAAGGAAGTAAAAGGCAAGTGTGATATTAGGACCAGGTGGAAGTACTCGATTAGCCCTCGCGTTAAGGGAAGACAGATTATGAATAGCAAATGGAAACAAGTTTCTGTATAAGAACATTTATTGGAACTAGTGGAATAATAAATTTCACAACAGTTACATGAAAGCCACTGCCTTTTGTATATTTTATGGGCTTAAAAGTATTGTAGAAATCTCGTTATTAAGATTTAAACTGCAAAACCATGACGCATTATTCTGCACGAAAATGAAAAAGTGCGAAAACAGAAAATTTCGACGCCTTTTACACCATAAATATTGGTTTTCTACATCACAAACTTCAGAAGATCAAAATATTAGGAATAAGAATGATTTAATTTGTAGGTGAATTGCGAGAATTATTTTATGATTACTGGAAAGATAAACTCGGAGTCGATCTTATTCTGCGGGTACGAAGTCAACAATCAGGTAAAAATAATCGGCTGAATTAAGATAAGCGCCCACGCTCTCGCTCTGATAGCATACACGAACTAAGAAGCTAGAGAGAGAGAGAACGCGCGAAAGAGCAGGATAGCTTTACAAATGTTGCAGTAGTTCGTACTGCGAAAGGTTATCCGCAAAAAAAGATCGAATCCGAGTTCATCCTCTCGTAAAGTTATAACAAAATGCCATCATTAGGACAATGTTGCAAGCCGCAACTGTTTAGATTACAATTAAGGGCATTGTTAAACTGTCCTACTATCTTCGATGCAAACATTTACAGGGATGGAATATCTTAATACAGAAATTATGGTGTCACGATATTTTAAAATACAATTTTCAATGGACCAAAATGTATTAGAAATTGCCAATAAATACGGCGCAAGTGGAATTGATGAACCAATCTGCTATATAGACTGCCAAGAAGTGCTGCATAGGAAATTATTTTAGGTATTTGTTGTTCCTAATAATTATTTTCTGTTGATTATTTATGGATTTTATTAATGTATAGAAAATCGTTTATTAATGACCCCTATTAATGAATAATTTTATATTAATAAACCATTTTAGTATAGGTACCCAGAGGTACGATGAATTAAAAAAATTGTAAGTATAACATTTTTGTGATGAAATTAAATTTGATTTTTTAATCTATTATCTCAACAATTAACGCGTTCGCTAGTGCTATTGATCCCTCTCATTAACACACTTGTTTTTTGAATAAGTATTATTGTATGTCCGGAGTATAGGATATTAGTCACCAAAGAAAACGTTTTCTTGAGTGGCTAAATAATATGCATTCCACACGAGTGATATTCAAAGTTTTATTTTTAACACCTCCTAGTGATAAGGCTATTATTAGATCGATTTTAGACCTTTAAAGTGGCCCATAGCCCACTAGTGAGGTAAAAACCATGTCACTCACTACTGCATTGTTGGTAGCATTGTCAAGTCGAATTCGAGATTTGCAGGTTAAGTTTTGCGTCAGTGTGTGTCAAATGACAAACAAAACTTAACCTACTAACCTGGAATTTGACACTGACAATAGACTTCGATACTACCAAACATATAACACGAATCACAGGCTACTCTAATTAGAAATTTATTTGATTTCTCGGTACTTTCCAATCATAAATAACCAATATAATACTGAGCTAGAAGAAAATGTTAGTTGGCGAGACTGGAACTGTCATGGTGGCTAGATTCTCTATGTCCGCAAGAAGCGCTGTTGTTGTATAATCTGTCAAACTGGTTGCATGATCTGTCCAATTGGTTGCATATTCAAGTTAATTCTAAACACTCCTTAAAAACACACTGCCAAGATGCGTGCGCAACTAAAATAAACGTGCTTGTGTGTTCGTGTGTTTTTCAGAAGAAAAGTTGTTCCCGTTAATTATTGCTGATTGTGTTGTTTTCTGGCATCTGCTTAATTTTTGTTGTACACTTTTAATTATGATTTTTCGTTGGTTTATAAGTTTTTGGTTGCCCGAAGTTATAAATTAAAAACATGATGAAGCCTGGATGTGCAGTTTTTAACCATTTTCCAGACCCTTAAAAACGTGCGCTGTTTTTACTGTGAGTTCGACGAAATGTACGATTACAGAGTGAAATTATATTAGTATTTTCAAAAATAAGCGAATATGTAGCAAACACTTCGTCAAAGAAGATTTTAAAAAAACCCGCAATGAAAAATGTTTTAAGCAGTGATTCGACGTTTTGCCTCAAAATTCAGGTAAATGTAGATTCTTTTGCTATTTATGAATTTTTGAATAAAACACAATTTAAAATATCTTAAAATCTTACGCGAGTGAACAACACCAACGTTTGATCACCGGGTAGATCCACATATAATAAAACATCGAGAATACGATAACCCTACGTCATCTTAGATCCTGGAAATAGTAGAACATCCAGTTTTACCGTCCAGAGTCACCCTTCTACAACTACTCTCAAGAGTGCCATTATAACTGTAAAAAATTTAAAGATTATGAGGGCCGCATCTTCGTTGTGTCGTATGCGACTTTGTGAGTGATTTGTAATAAATATAAAACGTGTATATTTCATACTAATTTTTATTTATTCAAGAAGCTTAGGTTACATTACAAAAAGCATTGAAACATAAAAGAGATATACAGGGTGTTCCCTGAGGTAACCGACAAACTTACACCATATGTTCTAGAAGTGATTCTAAACAAAAAATTCATATTCACTTTAGGTTAATTCCTTTCCGTTCTTGAGATACCGACAAAAGAAAAAAATTACATCAATTAATGTAAATTTACGTATAGAGATGTGACATTTCACCCCCTTACTAAGGGCGTCAAAGATTTACCCCTCGGCTAAACTCAAATCGGAGAAATACGTTCACTGAAATATATATTCGATTAGGTAAAACACCAGACAATTACCAAAACAAATATAATGTTTTTAGCTAGTTACAATGATTAATTAAAAATAACTCTGAGTTGTACATCATTTAAAATTAACATGTTCTTCTGCAATGGTGTCAGGTTTCGTGGGTCGAACTGCAACCCAATGCACCGGCGAGTGTTGCGGGTCCCTATTGGTAGTCCGCCGGTACGCACGCCGATTCTTCGGGAAATGGACTGAGTAGGTCTTTCGTTCCTGCAAACTTGACCTTCCACTCAGCTGTGACTTTAAGCTGTAATTTTCCGGTGAAGTTAGCGATTTTAAGGTTAGTGCCTTTATCCTGGTGCAGAGATTGCTGCTAGGCGTCGTTCTTGGAGCAAACGCGGTGTCAAATCCTGCAGGGAAAGTGATGTGAATTTGCGGGCTGCGGAATCGAACGTCAAAGTCCAGGAATTCGCCTCTTAATGACCAAAAAGAAGCCCTGCAGGTGAGTTTATGAAGGGCGGCTACAGGACTCTAGCCAATCACAAACGGGGTAGAGCCTGCGATTCATACAGGTTACAGGTTTAACTATCAGTAAAATGAAGTTATGAGGAGTATTTCACCTCTCGGGGCGCCGGGATTTGCGTTTAAAAAATAGGCGGCCGGAAATAGCTTTTAAGCAGTTATCCCTGCAAGACAATACAGCGTATTAAGACAGGGTTAAAGCCTCAGGGATTTGATATCCCAAGAAAGTTCAACAATCAAGGTAAAATCGAATTCTAGCGGTCTTGCTTTTGCGGAAAATTTGAACTTCTCGTGCTGACAGTACAACACGTCATCTCCCTTGAAGCCTGGTCTGGTAAGGGTTGGAGGCCTACTCCGCTAGACAGTTCAGCATGTCAGCTCGGAGGTCCCAGGTAGAAAAGAAGAGGACAGGATCAAGATTGGTGGACTCAAGGGGGAATTCGATCCGCGGGCCGCAAAAATATCCTAGCGGGCCGCATGTGGCCCGCGGGCCACATGTTGGACAGCCCTGCTATAGTTGATGCACTTAAGGGTGTACCAAATGGATGAAGCCAATAAACAAATATTGTGTTCTTCTCTTTGACAAAATGGAATTAGAACCAAACCTTCACTACGAGTTCCAGGATCAAATCGTACAGTATGGATTTAAATAGAAACAACAAGAACATTTGTAATAGTGTGTTTTTTCAATACAATAAATTATTTCACAGTTCTTACACTTGTTTCTTTGTGATATTTTGGCCAAAACATATTTTTCTTGTATTATTTTATTTATTTTTCAAAACTTATTTCCCGTGATACACAAGTTTTGAAAACAGAATCAGATAATCATTAGAACAAAAATGTGTGTGGTTAACTAATCTTCCTTGTTTAAATTTCCCGCAATCAGTTCTCGATTGCTACGAGAGAGCGCTTCTGACGCTGTTCCTTTAAATTATACGGTAGATGTCATTATATTACTATTATTGGTTTTCTATGCTTCCAATTTGTCACTATGACTTTTCACGGCTGCCAATACAAAATTTATGGTTTTTATATATTTATTTAGTTGTTGGATAACATTTTGTATGGTACGC
>OW679197.1:30659265-30746708 GCA_940337035.1 Agriotes lineatus | reverse complement strand
CAATCGCCCCCATTTATTTCAGTCTCAGACCCACCTGTCATACTAAGCTACTGGACTGGGGTTCCTTTGTAACACGTGATGAGCTAAGTCAATACGAGTTACACTATGTTTTATAAAATGTATCACATTTTTTTGGTACTCTCCAATGGATTATTATATATTATCATCTATAGCACCTATTTAACAACTCATAATTGGACAAAGTTCACGAAAACAGTGTTTAGCATGGAGATCGATAACATAGATATGTATATATAGAGGATAGGAATTGCTTCATGCACCATAGGAATTCCAATGGTAAATTGACGTGTAATTATTTGCTTCCCTAATTATTTTAAACTAAAACCGTGGAAATTAAATTCTACACTCTAATAAAAATCACTGATGCCATGGAGTTGTTGAAACAAAAGGTTTGTAGCTATGAGGGATTGAACTTAGTTTTTATTAAACATTTTACATTATTTGCTAAAAACGAATTAGGTAGTAAAACGATAAAAATTCGTCTGTCCGTCAACCTTTGCAAAAAATTTAATTTTTCACATTTATTTCCATACAAAAAATTTAACTTTTTAGCCTTGCTATGCAAGTAACTATTATTCAACAAAATCAATAAGAAAGAAAATAATTTTATTCAAAATATTCAACAAGGAGGCAACTTATTTTATGAAACAATCAAAAACGAAAATAAAATAATTTGATGTTTTAACAAGTTTAACTATAATTTACTTATAAATTATAATAAATATGCAAACAAACCGTGTGCGCTAAACAGTAATCTAATCTATCATAAAACTCGTGTCTCACATTCGCTAATTGACAGGGAGCTATTCTATCTCATTTTTTAACAGCTCCATTTTTTCAAACCTCCTGCCGGTATAAATCTTTGATTTTATATCACCCACAAAAAGAAATCGGTTGGAGAAAGGTCAAGGCTTCGAGCGGGCCATCAATTTCATATCCTACGCCTATAATTTAATTGTTGAAGCTGTTATTTAAAAATTCATGTACATGGTGAAGGGCAACCAGACATTTGAAACAAAATCTCATGATTTTCTGGTTCAGCTGTTAAATTGTCATCAGTCAAAAATATGGACAACCAAAGTACCTACCCAAACATTTATCTTTTGAGAATACTGTGTGTTGTTTTGCCTGTTGGATTAAATTTTTAGTGTAAATGTACACTCGTCAGTGTGGCAAATATTTTATTATTATTTTCGTAACACCATCATGTTCGAGAACTAGTGAATTGTGTTTTTTTAAATAGCCTTGCCTCTGAAAGTCCCGAATACACGAACCAAATTTGTCGGAAAGTCTTAGTTTCAAAAAGGTGGCATTTTTCAGTTTTGGAAAAGAAATTGTGAGTAGCCGTTTCTCTGAGAGTCCTGAATATACAAACCAAATTTATACAAAACATATAAAGTTAGGTTAGGGTTACGTTAGGATTAGGTTATGGTTATGTCAGGTTAGGTTTGAAAATTTGGAAACCTCGAGGATCCCAAACTACACTTAATCGAAGTTTCTAGCACTTGTGGTTCGGAGTTATAACCTTCTGAAGTGACCAAAGCCTCACGCAAGTCCCCATCTCAAATACACATTTTAAAGTGTTGCCATTTTAAAGCGAGGACTTTCCAACAATTTGGTATGTGGATTCGAGATTTCCAGGGGCAAGCCTACGTACAAAAAAATTTCATCAGAATCCGAGCATGGGAGGGTTACGAAATGTATTCCAAAAATACTTTATAATGGTTACGAGACTAATTGACAAGCTAGAGTCTTAGCTAAAGAACAATTTATTGCTCTTTTTTTAGTGATTCCAAGGTATCACAGATCTTTGTCAAAGAGCATTTTTACACGGTTTTTAGCAAAATGTCATGAATGTAATTGCACTTTTTTCTAAAATAACTAGGGTAGCACATATTTATATGTTAAAAATGTACCGTTCTCTGAAGCAATTATCACCCTGTATATGAGAAATTGTGGAAAATGTAGTTTCCATCGATACTGACGCTTAAGCGCAAACGAATAACAATGTATCATGCTAAAATAATCAAATAGACATTCTGTAGTTTGATCTAATGAATGTTTGTTGTTTGCGTTTTAAAGAAAATCCCAAAACAAAACGGCAATAATTACAACGGTAATATAGGAAATGAGCAATACAACAAATTTATATATCACCTACATAACTAAATCAAACAGCTAAATCAAATAAATTGCTTTCAAACTTTTATAAGTAATAAGGAACGCTTATAAATACTACCGGAGCTGGCAACACTACAATTTTCTACTTAGTGAAATGCACTTTCCACGTTTGTTCATCATCTATTTTCATTCATACTATACCTTAATGGCCCCGGAGAAAGTAAAAAGATACCAAGTTCACACTGTGAAAGTGCATTCAACCCGTTTTCAACAATAGAGACGAGTCCGAGTTCCGGTGTCCCAATGCAAGGGCTATCGAAGCAACTAAAGCAATAAACCCGATCTCCGGGCCTCCTCAGGATGTCAGCCTACGAAGAAAGTTCCCTCTTTTGATCCAAAAGATGTGGTCGTTCAACATGTAAGTGGTAGGGAGCTTTTCCAAAACTAGACAAATAAATCCTTAACTTGCACGTGCAATTTATGCTCCATGCGCAAAATTTTAGTTTATCCAACCAAAACTGTTTTATGGCAAAACGCGTCTGGTGGCTCTGAAATAACCAGAAGAAGTGAAAAGTGGTTTTTGGCTGTTTGCTTTCAACCCTTGCTTCAGAGGATTGTTAGTGTTGTCTAAATAACTACGACAGGATTTAAGTACAACTTAACCGATTCCAATATTTGAAATATTATTACTATTCTTCCAATGTTTGCAATATTACTTTGCAATTTAATAGAAACTGGCTAACCGCGCAGTCGTACTATCAAACGGAGGACAGCCTAAATTTGTTATTATATTTGCAGCCTCCAATATGTCAGCCCTAACACAACACTCGGCTTGTAAATTAATTAACTGCCGTGTTTGCTTGCGGACTGCAGCGTTGCTCGAGGTAAATGACAGCATCCGATAGTAGAGAGAACTGCCACTTTTGGCTAGCACCTTCCAGCACTAGCGTAATGGAGAAGTTCTTGTAGTGGGCGTAATTGCGCATTTAGAGCGCGAGCCGGAAACCCATTTGCTTTAATCATCCTGATTTTAGGACAAATATTTGATGTCGCGGCGCGTGTTCTTGTCATGCCGAGCTAATTAGATATTTTTGTGATTAATCACTTTTAAATGAGCAGTTGATGAATACTGGCCTCTGCCGGATTAATTAACTCTTTCTTTGTGTCCAAAGAACTCTCGTAATAAATGGAAAATGCAATTACGCAAAGTACTTTCTGTGTAATTGGCATGAATTATAGATCACCGTTGCGGGCCCTTTATTAAAAGCGAAGCAACATTAGCTGCAGCCGAATTATTCACGTGGAAACCCTGCGCACCTCCACGTCCCTAGCAGAACTTTAATGCAACCTAAAAAAGCTTTTTATAAAATTAGGCGCGGAGAATGTGTTCTTCACATTCGTGCTAAATGGTTCAAACGAATGGGCTGGCTTTTATACGTAAAATTAATTTATGAAATAAAATATGTAATGGATTGGAATGGCTACTGCTATTGATTTTTTAGCCTCCCTGGTGGTTTCATGTGTTACTTTGCATTAATAATAACTACAACGCTATAACCACAAATGCTGGGCATTTTTCAAGCAACTGTAATATAGTAACGCAGAAAGAATGTAAAGCTCAACTATATGGTGTGTCTCGCACTTGTGTCAAAAACGTGATTAATTCAAATTTATTTCTGAAAGTAACTATTAGTTACAGTTTTAAATATAATGAATATTTATGCAACTCAAGAAAAAGTTCAAATAAATAGTTACATGGAGTCTAGCAGGCGATAGTTTGAGGAGAGCTTCTGAGCTTTTCAGTGTTTTATACAATGATCGACTAATTCCCAGCAAGCACATGGTGACGCAAATTGTATACTAATTTAATAAATGTGGGTGAATTAATAGTCCCTGTACAAGAAAAAATGCAAATAAAATAAATAACAATGTTAACAACGAAGTGTAAGTTTTGGGAGCTGTTGAAGCCGATCCTAATCTAATCTTAGATAAATTGCAAATAGCCTCGGAGTATAATCGTCATATGTTCACCGTGTTCTAACAAACAAATGTTTCATAAATCTCAGCCTTAAATGTACTATTTCCAAGCAGATGGATAGGTCGTGTTTAACATAATCCCTATAATATTACAGAATGTAGGGTAAACTTCTATAATAAATAAAGCCACTATTTGTTAGTAAATGGAAGCACATTTGAACATTTGACCTGTAGCTTTAATTAGATAATAACAAATGTCGAATATACAGTGAAATCTCCCTTACCGGACACCTCTAATAAGCGGACACCTCTCTTACACGGACATTTTGTTGGAAACCAAGTTGCTTGCATTAACTTTACTAATAAAATGTTCTCTATTAAACGGACACTCTCTTAAACGGACACGGACACCATTTTTCGACAATTTTTAGACTGTAAATCTCTCTTGTACGGACACTTCAAAATGCAGGCCCGCTAATGTTGTGAGGCGTCAAAACAATCCATAAATCCAACATTTAATGATCATGTTCATACAGAATTATTTTGCAATACGGGCGGTATTAACTATTAAGTCAACTCAAATCAGCGTTACGACTGCAGGAAATTCGACACTTTCATTACCCTATGCGCGATATTATTACAAAACAGTCCATGTAGCTTGATTTTAGAGGCCTGCAATTCAAAATTACTTTGCCTTTTGCGTGAGCAGCCTATTATGATAAAGATAAAAATAGCAAGAATTTTTCCTGCTTGCTTTTATTGAATAAAAAAATAACAAAACTAGGCTCAGGGCCCCCGCGACAGCGGAGTCTGCGGGTATCAAGTTACGCCAGTGTAATCAATTCGAACCAGAGGACGATTTACCCTTATCAGTAATGGCTGAACTGTAAGGAGTATCCCAGAAATCGAAGACGTCGACCCTGACGAATTTATAAACATTGACAAGGAAATAAGCGAGGAAGATGATGTAACCGAAATTTCAGGTGAATCAGCTGCCGTTGATGTGCAGTTGGCAGAATTAGAAAACGATGGCGACTTAGAAATTTGTGAGAATGTAATCAAGACCCACACGGAAGCATTAACAGTGAAATTTTTTAAAATGCTTTGCTAAAGAAAGTAATGACTTTAAAGTATTCAAACTGTCAAAATATTTAGAAATACATGCGGAAAGTATAATAAACATTCAGAAAAACCCTTAAATCAAATGAGTATTTTAGATTTTGTAACAACTATTACAAACCTTTGTTTCACTTATTTTATATTCTTGTCTGTATTGTTAGCGCGTATACCTTTACATAGTACAACTTTTTTAAACATAAAAATGGATTTTTTTCTTAAGCGGACGCCTCTAATAACCGGACAAAAGCGTTGGCACCGTGCGTGTCCGCTTATGGGAGATTTCACTGTACTATCTTCTTGTTACTGGAATGCAAATTAGAGTTATTTCTGTTACAAATATTTATTTACAGTTTACAATGTACAACAACCTCACTTTCTGTTTCAATTGAACATTTTTTAAAATGTACTGTCTATACTGAACACTTTTCACAAAATTACCGGTATAACTATCTAGACAATATTATTATTAATAATAATAATAATCATAAACAATCTTATTTTCTGAACTACCAAATTACAAAGTAAACTATTATAAGTACGACAACGGTGATTAGTATTATTACTTAAATAATTCGCAATAGTTGACAAACCTAAAATTAATTTAAAATTGTTTTAATTTCCTACCAATCACATACCTCAATGCGTGCAGGGCAATAGTGGATCCTTTTATAATTTCTCAACGTTAATTTCCCTATGTCTTAAAATCGGTGCTACACACTGTATACACACATATTCAAACAGAGGAACAGTCTATTTCATATCTACATTTTATTCGGTACTATAAAGAATAGCCAATATTCAGTCGAGTTGAGAGTATCTCCGTACCCATTGTTTCTTAAATCACAGAATAATATCCCATCATTTATTTTTCTACAGCAATATATCTCAGCACCGTTCGGGCCACTTTATTGATACAAGTCACTTTTTCCATTCATCAGCTGCTCCAGCTCTTCCACGTAGTATTCGATCGAAATTTATGATGCCATTACGTCGACCTATATATTGATTTCCTGCATTTAATTAAACCGTTACCTAGGCACACGATGCAGGCCTAGAAGAGCCACAGGCAGAAAATTACCAACAGCACTTGCTGTAGTAACAGAAGGAAACGAATTAGCTTGAAATGCGAGCTTAACGAAGGCCACTTCCAAAAATGTATATCTTCGCAAACTAAACAAAAAGAAAAACGCAGTTCTCGTATAAAAAGTTTTACCCCTATATTTTGCGTCGGAGTTTTTCCCGTGGGATTAATTCAGATATTGATTCACTGATGGTGAAACGAAGAATTACGCCCACAGTATTATTTAAACAGTAGGTTAGGTAAAAAGTTACAACGTTGTTGACATACATCGGCCTCCGCTATTTTCACAGTTTCACTTATTGTGATATTTCTGATATAACCGACCCTTGCATACCTAGAAGGCTGATCAATTAATCAATAAATGAACAAAACATGCAGGAACTAAATTAACTTGATACAATAGTTCTATTGCGCTCATTTTTAAATGGGAATTTTATAAACTACGGGTTATGTAAGATGCTTAATTACTTTCACAAAAGACTGTCCGGAAGTAATGGCCTCAAAATGATAGCAAAACGCAAGGACGTCTATGTCAATTACAGAACCATGCAAAGAGTGAAGAGGGAAATGAGCGCTTGTCCAACGCCACCTAGAAAGTAGAAACAACGCCAGTTACCTCTGACATCACGAGCTTGTGACGTCGGTTACAGAAGGTGTTGTTGGCTAAACATTGTAGTTAGAGGTTTGATGACAATATTTATTGAATTTAATTGAGCTGCGTTTGAATTCTTTAGAGATACGATGCCATGACGACGCCATACGCCATACTCGTATATCTTATTTCTCAAAATGAAGTGATAAACCTTCTCTCCAATGAAGCAAATAATGAATTTTGAATGAAATTCATAAAGCAAAGTACTTTTCAATTGCCTTTAATTGAACTTCAGATACAGCTCACAAAGAACAAAGCTTTAATAAATACAATAAACACAATAAGAAATAAGAAATGTTCTACTTTTTATCAGCAGAGTGTAAAACCGATATTAGAAGAAAATAGAAAATGAAAAGTTTCAAGACAATTCGATTATGAACCGTCTGATGAATCTCAAAAATTTCGTGTTACATTTTAGAGGAAATTGAACAACTTCAGAAAGTGTCACATTTAGGTTTGCTTATTGACGCAAATATAATATCAATTTATGAAGATACGCTAAAAAACTACTGTATGAACTTAGCAGATAAGTATGCTGCAGATTTGAATGGATCAGATTTTGTGACAGAAATAGTAAGAGCGAAAAATGTAGTCCCATCTTTGTATGAGAACTTAAACTTGTTAAGCCATTTTGCAGCCTTCAGTATTAGAGTTGATCATTTAAGCTTTCAGTACAGCCTGTCTGTATTTCAAACCCGATGCCAGCATTTTTTAACTTCTCATCACATATTCTAACAATTTTCGAATTCGAACACCCTGTATATTGGCGCGGCTGTCGCGTTTTCGTCGTTTCGGGCCACCCTTTATAAAACACGTGCTCGTTAAGCGCGGGCAAAACTAGTTCCAGCCGCCTAAGACTTCGCCTCGCCATTGGCTGGCGATAGTCACCTGATGACGCGCTTGCTTCCCGCGAGTTTTTCTAATGGTCGCTTTGGGGATTCAGCCCGAAGCCGTCGAGCTAAGAGGTCGTACAGTTAGAATTCGTGCGACGCTCCCGCGCTTGTCGTACCAATTACCACTGTACCAGTAACCACTGCATCAACAGAAATACCTTTTAGCAAACTTAAATTAATCAAAAATGAATTGCGATCATCAATGGGCCAAGCAAGGCTTAGTAATTTAAGTTTGCTTTCTATTGAATACGATTAAACGCAGTCGTTAAATTTAGAAAAACTAATTAATAATTTTGCTTCTCGAAAAACCAGAAACATATAATTTGTTTATTAAGTAGGTAGGTTTAAGTTATGTATAAATGTTAGTTTATAATTATTTTTTCTTTTGATTATAAAACTTTGAATATTCCAACAATCTTATGATACGTTTTTGTTAATGGTTTATGCGTGTTTTATGCGAGTCGATCCAGCTCTCGCACCTAGTTTGTATTATAATTGAATCCTGTGCTTGTTTGCCTTTGATTTGATTTGTGTGTTTTATATGTCCTAATTTGTGTTTTGTAGTCCATGGATGGATGTAAGCACTTACAAACAGTTTCTGCTCGACAATACTCCGAGGGGGAACCAAATTCCTGTTTTAGTAAATAGTGATCCTTCATAAGCCGCTACTTAAGAAAGTTTCATGTTCACTGAGCTAGCTAAGGATTAAAAAGGCAAAGAATTATTCAAATATTAACGCGTATGAGAGTTTTGTTCAAATTTAACGAAATCCACGCAGGGTGAACAGAAGTACCATTATAGTTTTTATTCGCAACTGCGACCTATTTACATTATAAAATGTGTATGTTTAAATAAACACGATAGTTTTTTACATTAGCAGGTATTTTTCAAATAAACTAATAGCTGCTCACCATTGGATAATATTTGTACAGTTCACAATTTTTATTATCAATATTTATAACTTCTTGCTCTATAAAATGATAATTATAATAAGTTCTACATTAGACTAGCGCTTCAAAAACTTGGTTTAATCGACTCAGCGAATAAACATATTCAATTAGTTTTTGGAACATCATGGCTTTGTGTCCACTTTGACTTGAAAACCCTCCTTTTACAGAAATTTTCATGACAAGAGTGTAGCTAACTAATTTCGAAATACAAATTTTTAGTTCAACGTTTAGCAATAGAAGTATGTCAAGTTCTAACGTTCTTCCACATTTATGGTACTGAACTTACTTTAGAATTCCTCTTAGTTACGGCATTCTGTAAGTTAAAGCCAAGTACGAGCCCTTTTGCACATCAGTTCGCCCATATAATTTTTGGGGTTTGCCTTGACGAAATTTCTAACGAATAACTGGTTAATTAACTGAATAAAAATGTAAATAATCGTATTTACTTTCCAACAACACTAATGGCACAATACACTATGCAACTACTTTAGAAAACTGATGTCGCTAACGCTCGTACTCCAACCAACTTATTCAGTAAACGCACTTTTCTAACGCGTTCCGTATAATGATGAGGCACTGACACCCCATGAAGGAGCTCGCCCTGCACGGCGGAAGATCAGAGCTTCCGTATCCTCGCTTTCACACCCAGCTGTCGCGTGTCAAATTCATGACACGTGGTGATGTAGTGAGCATCACGCATTAGACAACCGCATTATTACCCCTTGTTCTTTCGAACGCATGTACCCAATTATTTAAGGCGACTGGGTAGGCCGCCCGTTAGGCATCGATCGAGGATTTAAACTCCAGACTTCCGCACCGCAGTCCGATGCTCTAACCATTCACCTACGCTGGCGCTAAAGCGTTCCGTATACTATCTAATAATTAAATGTGTTTGATTACGACTGATTGCAGAAACAGATACCCTTGTACCTACACTTTATTTTGATACCGGTTTTTGCATGAAAATTAATTATGGGCATACATAGCAAGTTTTTCACAATCATAACTTATATGAGACTCTTGTTTTACACACTTAGCAACTCAGGGTTTATAAAATTCAACACGACACATCAAACGGTTCGTGGGTTCATGGAAGTAAACAATAATAAAATTACTGGGGGATCGAGCAAAAAAAAACTTCTATTACTGACTCTTTCAAATACCCGTTTTCGTCAGCTTCATTATCATTATAGAACCCACCATTATAATACAATACGCGAGCTAAAGAAAATTGAACACTTAGCACAGAATAACTTTGCTAACCTGTTTCCCCGGGCCACTGTCGCCCCTTTCTGTAATCTGCAACCGCGCAACGCTGCTTTCCCAATGACTTCAAGATGGCTGCTGTTGCAATAAAAGGAACACACCATGCGCTAAGTTTGAGTCAAAACGCCGTTCACTAATGACTGCTATTTATTTTCAGGTAAGTAAATGTTTCACAACAAATTACAAAGACGTCAGGTCAAAACAAATAACTTAACCTCTAAGATGACCGGCAAAGATGCGAGGTTACCCCCTCGGATATAAATTATGAAGTCAGATAAGTCGTTTAATGTGGCATGCACGGTATTCTCAGCCGGTACATCACCTAATTTCCTTCTACGCGTTTGCACAAATGGCAGTCTCTCACTCGTTTTACAATGAGCAAGGTCGTTTCTAGCGTAACTGTAATTGGCACCTCGACCTCGTTTATGAAATCTTCAACCCCTGCGCATACTGTGTCTATCTACCGTGTTGCTCATTGTTTAAATAGAGTCACATATATATTATAGTTTGTATGTAGCTCTCACTTAAGTCTTTCTGTTTTAATATGTCTTGCATTGTTTTCCTAAATTTTTCCCTGTATTTAAATTGTACTGAGTACGTCTTGCCATTTAGTACCGACTCATCCCTAACCTGTACTTTTTGCTCATATCCGGTGGCAACCCTCGTCTCCTCATTACAGAAACGTATCTTTTGCCGTGGAGATTCCTTTACTGCGCTTCGTACTCCACGACAATCAACTTTTAATGGTACATATTTTCCCTTTTGTTCACATAATTTAAGTTTACTTCTTCTGCTGGGGTGCACGAATAGCAACAAGGCCAAATCTGCCTAAGTATCCTCGTTCTCAAGATATTCAAACAACACGAGCCACTATAGAGTATACGCATCGTGAGGATCCTTGCTCGAGTTCACAATGTGCAGGGCACATTAAGCCAGACAATGCTAGGTGTTTATCCACAAAGATTACGCGATCTAAGCCGAAATTCTGTGTTAACAAGAATAATTTATTTTAATTTTGACACATTGAACCTGGTGCAAACAAATAAGGTGAGTAGAGATTTTAAACAATATATTCTATTTATAATTAGTCTATTATGCTTAAATGTTATTATTAATGTAGACAACCTTAAAACACAATATACAACAAGCAAACCTGCAGATTTAATGATAAGCTGAATATCTTTGTGCAAATCCAAATTTAGTAAAGATTGTCGTTAGTAACATCAACTGCCCTTGGACTTTTCAATATATAGTGCATAAGTAACTGAATAATTATTCTTCTCCCACTGTACTGTTAGTCCAGTCAATATAGAAACATTTCTTGCAAAAGGTCGGGTAGTTTTGAATTTTTTATGTCATTTGGGTTGCTATAGTTGAGTTAAAATCCTCGTCGCACCACCGCACCGCGCACCGCACCACCTCCCAAAAACAGTAAAATTTAAGCACGTGTTTTCGTTTTTGCCGAATATTTCAAAAACTAAATGATTGTCGAAAAAAATCTTTCTTACCTTTTTCAAAGTAGAGCAAATTTGCTACAATTTAAGCCCAAGACGAGCTATATAGGTTTGATAGTTCCCGATATACCATTTTTCAAAGTACAAAGATTTTTAAAAAATGCGAAAACATTTTCAAAACCTATAAATTATGATAAATATCTCGTGGTGTATGTAGTAGTATATCAAGTATTAAGAACGGTAAGGACATTTTACCGATCGAAGACAATTTGTTTGTAATTTACATTGATTTTTGTGAGACTCCTACTGATAATAAAACCCCACTCGAACGGCTCTTAATTATTATCTAAGTTTTAAAAAGTCGGCATACTACATGTGTCTGAATTTCAATAAACAATGCACAATTTCCAAACACGTTGATTTTGAAAATAGTCGAATCCCATCTACAGCAAGTAATCTAGCCAAGCCGCAACGCTTAATACAAAATAAGACAGATAGTGGATAATAAAGCTGCAAAACTAACTTTAACTGCGGCCCTATCTGGTCCATGTTCCGCAAAACCACATCTCTGTTTTATAGTGGATGTTGTCCAAGTTGGACAAGAAGGGGTCGCCGGCGTCCTAGTTTTTGCTTTATCTTGCGGACTGTTTATTTTAACCGAAGTGATATGAGCGTTTGTCAAGTTACAAGGTTAGACAGTTAGATAAAGGTCATCTTTTGGGAGGGTTTACGCCAGTGGCTACGGCATTTATTTAGACTGGATGCAACGATTAAAATGTGGCTGATTTTCAACACGACGTTAAGTAGTTAAATTGTAAAATCGTAACTTCACACATGACTTTCAAAAATGGTTTGGTTTATAGCTCTTAAATCAGGGCGCGTTTAAAACTCCAGTCCTTACAAAAACGCCCTCGTGCTTAAAAATAGAACTGACATTCCTATTTATGTCCTATAAATTTAGAGTTTAAGAGGCACATGAACGGCAATTTTTATAAAACTGTCGTGATCTGATTTCGTTTTTATTAGATAACTAACATTACCCTTTTGGTTGCGTTAATCTACGTAGTGTAATAAGAGCATTTTCTTAAATATTAAACAACAGGCAAGACACTTTTGTATTTCTAAATTATTATTTGTCTTTCATTTAAAAAATCTAAGAAGAAAACGGCTACAGAATGCCCATTCTTGTTCTTCAAACGAACCATGTAGCATTAGAATAAGTCAAAAGCTGAAGGCTTACATCCCAGCCTGCTCTGTTGTTTCGTGAGATAAATAATGTCTCTCGCACTCTTTAGCAATCAATCTGGCGCAGAAGTGCAAGCCCAGAGAGGCTTTTTGAATAATGTGGCTTCGTGGGGTATAATTTCTTTTCGTCTCCGAAGTACCTTCAATTACACGGCAAAGCCAGACCGCAAGCAATGGCTTGCGTGTTATTATATCAGCGTTCAGATCTATTAAGGAAGCTATTAGCAGCTTAAATTGATAGCACTTAATTACACTTCAGTGACAAAACCTGAACGGAGATTGAGTTTATTTCTGATGTTGGAGTTTCGTCCGAATCGCGACCTTTTGCTGCGGCCGCAGTTTTGAAGACGAGGTTTTCCAATTCGCGATGCAAGAGACATCGTGAGCTATATAACTAGAATGATAATCATCTAATAAATTATTTATAAAAGTACTTGCCATGTTAAGCTATTCACAGCGAGTTGGTGGTAAAAGAAAAGTTCTGATTTGTATATAACTTTAATGTATTAATTTTGTGATAATAATGGGAATTCACCGGAAACGTTCATACATTACCTAGTAGCTTTGATTTATCGGTGCGATAAAATTGCTGAAAAAACAGCATGAATAATAGAAGGCAGGTTATATCAATATTACTACGTATAATTGACTAAGTGCGGATGATATTGCACCAGACACAAAACATTACATTATAAACATGAGCCTCACTTACATTTCAATATATTTTTTATTCTAGTTACCACGTAGGTAATATGAGAAACATCTCTTAGACAATTACAGAATATACTATTGTAAAACTGTAATCTTGATTACTTTGAAGTTTTACAACGTAAAATACACATTTGTTGTTAAATTAGAACCGTTTCTTGAACTTTAAAAACACCGTACCTACTACTTTTACATGGCGAAGTGTGATGGAATCGAACATTTATATCCGCTACAAAGAGGTGCCCGCATTTTAAGGAACTACAGTAAAAACTTAAAACACATCTTTCACATTAAGTTAAATAATTTGTGGATTATTTTGGTAGAATGAAAAGTACATATAATTTATATCTATTAAAATAAAACGTTCACGGATATACACGTTTTCAGCAAAAATTTCTACATAATGGTATGTCACCGTTTGGTTTGACCCCATACTATCAAAGATGTTCAAATCTTGCCTTTAAAAACTAATTATTAATGGTTTTCACTGCCATTTTAACACACGCTAGTTTATTCAAATTATAGAATCTAAAATGCTTATTAAGCTTATTGAGTCTAATTTATAAAGTGAAGTGGACGAGTGCACTGAACACAGAAATGTTTCCTTTTAATTTCCAAGAAGTCTATAATAGTAGCGACTGATTAAGAGTGCATCTGCAGAGAGTGTTGTCTGAAGATATGTTTAACGTCTGGATTACGCTCCAGCTGTTGGTTGCTTTAAAAAGTGATGTCCATATCCATTAGAGTGTCCCTATATTGTAATAACACCTCGTTTTTTTTAATATAATAATAGGGGTTTTAAATATAAAATAATTATAATTAGTTTCAATGCCTGTCAAACTCAGGGCAAATTAAAAGAATATAATATTTCTTACCAAAAATAAATGGTTTATTGCTCTTTCCTTATTTTATCTATTTGCAATAAAATAGGGCTTAGCTCCGGTGAACATGAAATAAATCTTAACTCATGGAGTCGGTTCATAAAATTAAGTAGAAAACTTGGTATGACAAATAATTCCTTGTATGTCAATTACTCTCCATTATTAGGGTAAATGCACTATTTCCAACTGACGCTATTTAACCTCTAAATTTAGTTTAGTGAACAAGATGATCTGTCAGTGCAAAATAGCGTAAAATTGAATTTTAAATCACCAAAATGTCAAGGAAGCATTCAGGTAAATACAATTAATTCTGTGACGTAGCAACTACTAACCTGGTTTTGTTTCTAGTAACGTCAAAACGGACGCTATCTAATTTACTCGAAACTGAACGGACCTGGACAACTGGAACCCGGTGCTACACCTAATAGCTAGTCTGAACTTAAACAACCCCGCGAATTATGGGGCTGCTGCAAGGGCTTCCTGTGAAATCCTACCTTAATCGGAGACCTTTCGACGCTCGATACACTTTCCAATAATGCCACGGGAATTACGCACTTGGGGAAGGCTTGTTGGTTGAAATGTCTACACCCACGGACTCCTGAAGGTCCTCTCTACAAGTAGCAGACACTATTTTTGCTGCTTACTTATGGAAATGGGCCCCCGACGTTACTCGCACTTGGACGAATATTGCTGCTGGCTAAACTGCTACACTTTGACCTCTTAACACATGGCAAACTACACCCAAAGATGCCCTGTACACTGGTAAATAACTTTACACACAAGTGGTATTACAAAAGACTTTTTACTTATAATTTTATGCAATAAAATGTGGAGTTCAATCTGCCCCCAATATCACTTTTTACAAAAGACTGTCTCGTCACTTAGCAACTGGATTTTAAAATTTTATAAAATAAATTAGGATTGATAACATGTTGACCTTATGGACTACAGTTTTGATGTCATGTCTTTGCCTAACTACTAAAATTGTCTTTTTCTTGGAATAAATGTCACTACAATTTGTTCTGCTTTTAAATCACTTTGGTTTGTAATGCAGTGATACACGTGGCGTTCCTTTTAGCGTCTCACCAATTTTCTTTCGATTGGTTGCTTTCCATTTTTCATTGATCTATTGCAATTATTGTTATGCTAGCACTGTTTCGTTTACCTTTCAGCTAATTTGCCGTTTGCTGGCTTATACACTTTTAATACCTAACGTTCATATACTTTCTCTACTTAACAAATAATTCTGTATCATTTTATTCCCATTATGTTTTACGTAACTAAGCTCAAATCCGTCAGTTACAAATTAAATTGCATTGGCCCTTCCGAACATTTATTATATCTGAAACTTTGAAAGTAACCCTTCTGAAACCTGCCTTATCTCATGCTAACTTTTATCCCTCAAATTATTAGTTACTGCTGCTCACATCAAGTGCATTTATTAATATAAAGTACTGCAAAGCAGCACCATCTATTTTATTAAAAGCACAAGTGAGCACAATTAATTAAAACTCAATAATTTGAAGTTATAACTTATGAGAAGAAAAGGCTAAAAAAATTATATAAATAATGATCCAAACAGATTTACCTGTACAACTGATTTAATGACGACACTTTTCCATGTCAGTTGGTACTACTATCCACTATTAGGCCGCTGGTATAAATGTTGGAAACGTTTCGTACGGTGGCGGTATGAATCTGGCCGGTCAAGATGAAAATGAAAAACGAGCCGGCGAATAAATCAGACGAAGCAATTCAAACCTGCACGTCTTTCAACACACGCGGAAATCGTAATTTCTGAGGAAAATAAACATGCATTACGCTAATGCATCACCGCGGGGAAAATCATAGCGCACGGATTCCTGTTTTCGGCGATTCCAGTGATCGCGGCAGTACTAAGGATATTCCAATATCCGGCCATTTGCTAAATTTGCCGGGGGTAAATAAAACGCTTATAACTTATTGGCCAAGTTATCGTTGCAAACTTCATTATCATTTAGGGGGGATTCAATCGGATTATGCTCCTTGACGAGGCGCTGCCGGGGGCCCTTTTTATTTTCCCAAGACTCGAGGTCCGACGTTAGTAATTACTTCTGCGTGGCGCGAATTATAATTTAAATAAGGGCAGCGAAAGTGGCACTGGAATTTTCTTGCATTGTCGTGCGGGATCGATAGTACAAAAGCGGGGCTTATTTTTGTACCAGCCCCTGCAATCCGTGAAATAAAGACGCGGAAAGGGGAAGCCACCCCACCCATTAAGCTCTACATCCGGTGCGTGTGTTCCGGCAGCCCGTCACTTCCACTCGCTCGAAGCCCTCAAGACCGACTGTCAATATCCTAATTACAGTTTCGGTGACGGTCCGATGACAATGTCGGTCCGATTTTTCCGTTGTCGGTTGCATATTAATTCCTCCGGTCGGGGCGGCGGTGAATAATTCAGGATCTTTCGATCGTAAGCTGCAGGGGCTTAAACCACGGCCTAAATGCCGGCAGCTTAGGTATTAATAATAAAACCGACACGAAAAGCAATTTCTATAATTATCCACTCATAATGGTAGTGTAGAATAATTGAAGCCGAGTGCGGGGGGATATTTTGTTACCAAACGCAGGCGGCTGAAGATTAATATAAATTGCTTCTTTTATCATTTATGCTGAACGCGGCCACATAATAATGGAAAAGCGGGAAATGCCGATACATTATTCGATTTGGGGGAAGAACAGACGACCTTTCTCACAATTTTGACAATATTCGTCGGCGCCAGTGTGAGAGGTTACTACAATCTTTGCGAAGATTGCCTATACAACATTGCATGCCTAAGACAACTGTTTGTACAGTAACAAGGTTCCACTTGATTTGAATCTCAAGATCAAGCGCAAAAATATAAGTTGAAACTAAGGAAACGAGATATAGCAACTACTAACATATAACATGACATTTATACTGCGTTGGTCAATTACTCCTAATCTATGTTCTGGAAGTCAGAAATATACAATAGTGATTTGAGTTAATTGTTAGAGTAAACGTAAGCCGATAACAGTTACACACAAAACGATTATACATGTGGAAATCCCGAGGCGCAAGGTATAGGAACCAGATAGACTACATAACGATAAATGAAAGATGGAAATCAGCAATAGTAAACACCAAAACGCTACCAGGCGCTGTTGCTCCGATTATCAGTTGCTAATAACTCAAAGTTCGCAAAACAAGAAATAAAAAAGCATAAGATCGGCCAAACAGTTCACAATAAATATAACAAATCACAGGTAAAAGACCTAGACTCGAACACAGTTCTAAAGAAGACTTAATAAAAGCAAAAAAAGAAGCAAACAGACAGACAACAGAAATCACAACTGGCCACGCAAACAAACCATGAATAAAAGATGAAACTTTAGCCGTAATAGAAGAAAGGAAGAACCTAAAGAAAAGAGGAACATTAAATAATCAAGCTAAAAGCAAAGAGCATACATGCTCTTTGCTAAAAGTAAATATAACACACTATCAAAACAAATACAGAGAATGTGCAGACAAGATAAAAACGATTACATCTGCAAATGAAACTGAAGAACATTCTAAAAAAACGAAACACATGACCAAAGAATATACAAATAAATGACAAAAATAATAAACCACTGTGGAAAACGTCAGCCATAACAGAAAGATGGAAACAATACTGCAACGAGCTATATTCAGATAAAGATATAGAAGAAGACGAAAATACAAATACAGAGAGTGAACTAATAGAAGAAGAGAAACCGAATATATTAAGAATAGAGAATAGAGAATTACTGAAGGAACTAGACCCAGAAGAAATTGACATACTGGCGAATATCTGCAATAAAGTATGGAATACATGAAAATTGCCCAAATACTGGACAAAATCTACGTTTGTCCCTATACACAAGAAGGGAACAACTCGCAAGTGCGAGAACTACATGGAACCATAGCGCTAATCTCACATGCCTAGCAAAGTGCTGCTATATATAATAGATCAACGGCTGAAGAACTACCTTGATAGACAAATCCCCGTTGAGCAAGCAAGCTTTGTCCAGGAGAAAGGAACAATAGACCAGACATTGAACATGAGATAATTAATAGAAAAGGCAAGAGAATTCAACATACCTGTGGTTATATGCTTTATCGACTATAGCAAGGCCTTCGATTGTGTGAGATGGAGGATCCTATGGAAAATGCTAGCAGAAATGGGTGTGCCAAAACATCTCACAAATATCATACAAATGAAAATAACGTAAGAATCGAAACTGAAACATCCGGACCTTTCAAATATGCAAAAGGTGTCCGACAGGGCTGCACATTATCGTCTAGATTATGCAATATATCCGGCGAAATGATTATGCGGTAAACAACAAAACACTGGGGGAATTTCCATCGGAGCCAAAATAATTAACAACCTCAGGTATGTTGATGATACTACATTAATAGCAAAGGACGAGCAAGAAATGGAACTGCTACTACACCAACAGAAGAAAGCCGAGTGCTAAGACTAGACATAAATCTAAGTAAAAGTAAGCTAATGGCAGTAGAGAGAGGGTACACCATTTAAATACCTTACCAAACATGGAAAGGACCGACAGCTTAACTTTTTTTAGGAGCTTTGATAAATAATCAGGGAAACTCCGAATCATAAATTAAACGATGCATTCAAATGGGACGAACAGCAATCATTAATGTAAAAAGAATATGCGCGGACAAACAAATATCGCAGAATACGGAACTAGTGCATGCACTAGTATTCGCAATATTCATATCTTTCTCAATATTTTTAGACAATAGTTGGCTATCGATTCTTAAGATGAGATCAAGTATAGATAAGTAGTATAGATAATAAACGTTTCTTGTTCTCTTTAATTGTTAATCGTTGATAACGAGGGCAGATTGTCCCTCGAAACGTTCGTTATTTACTATTTTTAATTTGCAGAGTGGCGAAATACCCAAATAAGAATATGAATTATGGAGTAGAAAGTTGGACGACAAGAGAATCACATTAAAAAAGATTTTACTCCTTTGAGCTCTGGTGCTGGAGAAGACTATTGCGTATTCTATGGACAACAAACGAAGGACAAATATATCAGTAATTCAAGAAATATGTATATAAGCGATCGACTCGCAACATATGTCGGCGACGCATTCTCCAATACTATGGCCATATAAACAGAAAGCAAGAGGATAACCTGAAAAAGCTGATGATACAGGGAAAAATATAAGGTCAGAGGCCAAGAGGTCGCCCCCCCCCCCACCAGTTGGGTAGATCAGATTAAACAAATCAAAGGGACACAGAAGACATAAAACGATGGAAAGATATCGTCAAGAACACAAACTAACGACACATGGTGAGCTATTAAAGAGAAATCAAGAACTATTGAGTTGTATCGTACTTACCGCTCTTCCTTAAAGTTATGCTAGAATAGCGGAGGACCCACTAACCACAAATATTTAAACTTAAATAGAAATACATAATCCCTACATATATTTAACCCTAGACACCATAATTATATGATGGTGGGACCAAATCTGGTAGAATTAATAAAAAGCCTACAAAAACTTCAGACATGAGATACAGACAGAGGTGTACCATTATATTAGGAAAGAACAAGACCAAACGAAGCTCTCTGGCGTGACCATCGGCAGAGATACACCAAATTGGCCCACGATTGAATTTAGTGAACCTCGAGCTTCGAGATAAGAGGCTGGATAAATTCAATCATTGGCCAATTCGACCTTTCTCTGCAGACGCCACGCCAGAGAGCTGCGGCCTTGTTCTTTCGGAGGTAATGGGTGTACCCAAAGTCCTTCACTATTTACACCGTAGACAATAGAATGGCCAAGAACTGCAAAAATAAAATAATAATGTTGCTATGAGCACTGAAAGTTGCAGAAAATAGACCTTTGCATAGAATGCATGGTATTTATGAGACTAACCGAAAAAAAAATTGCAGGACAATATGAATATATGAGAATTTGATACAGGCAAATATTATTGTAAGTGAGGGTAAAATCATGCTACTGGAAAACATGGAAAACAAATTTCATAATAGTTATTTATGTATTAAGGGCATAATCGGCGATATTGTTTTTTTGTAGGTGTTTATCGATTTGTATTCATGATAACAATAATAGCCGTTAACAGATTGCGTAACTACTGAGCATGGCAGTGTAATGGTACAAAGTTGGGCGCTGAGCTTAGGGTTACGAGTTCGAAACTGGGTACCGATTGTATTTTTTTAATTATTGAAAGATCCGGATACAAACATCAAAAAATATAAACCCACTCATTTACCTTGGGCACATTACAAAATCGCGCTAGCGCGACCGGTTTGTCAGAAAACTCAGCTGCGGTGCTGATGGTAAGGGGTTCAATCCTCACACTTGGCAACTAGCGGGCGTCCTACCCAATCATCTTTGGGTCCCGAAACCAAGGTTGTGGAAGTAGGGAAGTAAGGTGTCGTCGTTAAATACATTCAGTTCGCCGTCAGCCATGCGTAAGAGGATTGTGTTTCGAAAGAGATCATCGGCGGCCCTGGCCCGTTGAGTTTCAGACCACACTCCTACTTGGAGTGCAGCGCCCGAACTTTACAGCAAAAATTAGGGAAACCCAATCAATTTACCACAATAACTAAGCGCATGCGTTTGATATGTGATGCGTTTTGTTTCGTTATATGTCGAGAAATGTGGAAATCTGTCTTGGTCTAACATACGTTGTAGCGAAGGAAAGTAGATATAGAAAAGAATGTTATAGACAAAATTGAAAACGATAATTAAATAAATATATTTGATGTTATTCTTGTTATAGAGGGTGCTGCAATAATGGCGTATTAACTCGATGGAACGTTGTTAAGGAATACTCCCTGAGTATGAGAAAAATAAGGAAAACATTAGTTGTGTTAGCTTATATTTTTGAAAACTTTTAATTTTCAATTTTAAAATTTCCTGAGTTTCTGTTCGTTCATTGACAAAATTATCTACAAGTATTTACATTCATACTGTTATCTTTAAGTGGGTAATGTTTTTGTATAATAATAATAATAATAATAATAGTGACTTTATTGACTGAAACAAATACAAAACTAAATATATAACAGTTAAAACAAAACAAAATTTCAGTCAAACTCAGGGCGAGGTTCAGAATAGTGGCAAAAGGCCACTTTCTGCTCTAACACCTAAACCAAAGATTACAGAATAAATATAAGATGTGTCACTCGCGGCATTTACAAACGAAATTGCACTTCAAACGCGTGTGCCGACAACAAACACGTGCGCCGACAACTCGCCGTTCACTACGTTGTATGCCCGTATGCCGGGCGATCGATAAGGACTGTGAAGGACTGGCGGCAAACCGTCTTTGAACGCTCCGATTGGCAGAGTGACCCATCTTATATTTATTCTGTAATCTTTGCCTAAACCCTGCACATATATACTAGCAAGTACGAAACGTAATTTAAAGAAAAGAAGAAAAAAAAAGCATAATATAAGTAATCATAATATACATATCATATAAAAGGCTTACAATTATTGTGCTCGTTGTGATATTTTTAAGGAGGAAGTAAGGTGTGCTTTAAATTTTAATAAAGAAAGTTGTTTAAGATTATCAGATAGAGAATTATAAATTTTACAGATATTAAACGAAACAGAACGTTCAAAAAATGTAGTTTTATGAGAAGGAGGAGTAATCACATTTTTAAATCTAATATTGATGTTATGAATGTCAGTTCTGAATCTGATCTTATTATACAAATAAGGCGGACTTTTTGTTTTTATAAGTTTATGAAAGAAGCAAGCGGTATGTAAATAACGTCTATTTTTCATATTTTGCCAATCTGGATCACTTAATTTATGAGTAATTCTATCAAATTTTCGAATGCATAAATGAAACGTAGTCAACTATTTTAAACTAATTGTATACGGTTACAGTCTCTACTACTTATACACGAACCATATACCAAATCATTAAAATTAAAATGAGAGATCACACAGACTTCAGATAATAAAACTTTGGTATCATGGGTCATGAGATGCCTGTTGTAATAAAGCTGTTTTAAAACACAATACGCTTGAATAATTTTATTTATATGTTCGTTAAATCTTAGTTTGTAATCCATTAGTAAACCCAGATCACGACCACACTCAGCAACAGAAAGCTTACTATTACCAACTCTCAAATTCAGTTCTTCGATAACCTCAGCTCTATTCTTTTTCGAACCAAATAAAAGTAATGTTGATTTGGTGGAATTAATAACTAAAGAATGTTTATCAGCAAACTCAACAATCTTATCAATATCTGCATTGATCATATCATTTGCCAGCATTGTATTATGCTGCGGGAAAGAATAGTATAGTTGAGTGTCGTCAGCATATAGGTGAAAATTGCAGTTTGAAATTTGATATGCAAAATCTGACGTGTAAATAATATACAACAGCGGACCAAGAATAGAGCCTTGAGGTACACCTGTTGCTACACATTGGGAATCTGATATCTGACCGTTAACGAAAACTTTTTGTGACCTTGACTTTAAATAATCACCAATAAAATCGATAGACGATTGACTGAACTTATAAAAATGCAATTTGGCTAAAAGCAGTTCATGATTAATTGTATCGAACGCCTTCGAAAAATCCAATAAGATCAGAGCTGTGAATTGCTTCTTATCAACTGCAGTACAAATATCATCCACTATGTGCAACATAGCCGACGAGCATCCATGGCCTGGTCGAAAACCAGACTGGAGTTCCGGTAATATTTTATTACTTTCCAGGAACGACCTTATTTGAAAATCCACAACCTTTTCAAGAATTTTTGAGAGCACTGGTAGAATAGATATGGGTCTCAAGTCTTTGAATTCGAGTGGAGAATTAATTTTAGGTAGCGGCAGAACTTTAGCTTCTTTCCATGAAGCCGGAAAACAACTACGATCTAAACAGTTATTGATAATATGAGTTAAGTGCGGCAATAAAACTGGACAGCATAACGTAATCATTTTGATATTAATATTGTCAAAACCGGTGGAATTAGTCTTAATACTATCAATTATTTTTAGAACAATGTCCTCTGTAACTTGAGAGAATATAAAAGTGGTTTCCAAGTCAGCTTTCATGTTTGCCTTATAATAATCCACCAAGTTTTGATCAGGACTTTTAGATAATTGTTGTACCGATTCAGTAAAATAAGTATAAGTATTAATTTTATTCACATCAGAAAGATGATTTGGGAGATCGTTAGGTTTTGTTTTAGTGTGAATATTTAAATGTTTTAATTTTTGCCATAAAATTTTTTTACTCTTACTTTCTTGAAAGGTGTAATTTAAGAAGGCCTTCTTTTCTCTGCGAATTGCACTAGTCGTATAGTTGCGCAGTGTTTTGTAGTAATTCCAATGCGTAGGGTTTTTTGTTCTCTTAAATTTGCTGAAGGTTTTGTTTCGAAGTGAAATCATTAATTTGACATTATCAGTAAGCCAAGGTGCGGGAGGTTTTGATAATTTAACCAATTTATAAGGCGCATGAATATCGAATAGTTCAATTATAAAATACGATAAAAAGTTTACTTTTTCGTCAATATTGTTAAGTTCGTATAGTATTTCCCAAGGAGCATTAGCTAAATGTAAATTAAATAAATCTATATCAAAGTTTTTGAAATTACGATAAAGTCGTGTAGTTGGGTTACGTTTTTGAGCGGATTCAACATTAATAGAACAAAAAACTAAAGAATGGTCACTAAATCCATAGGTGTCGACCACGCCATGACTGCCAACTAAATTCGGATCCGTAACAATAATTAAATCAATGCTGGTGGAAGTGGTAGCTGTGATGCGAATGGGTTTGTCAATAATTTGAGTAAAACCGAGTGCTTCTATCACGGTTAAGAATTTTTTTGTTAATATTCTTATTCAGATTTAATACATTTAAATTAAAATCCCCCGTACAAAAAACTTCATTGTACGATGGTGAAACCAAAGAAAGACACTCCTCGAACTCGTCTACAAATTTAGAATTACTTGTGCTGGGTGATTTATAAATCACACCAAACAGAAACAGTTCCTTTTTAACAGGAACAGCGATCCACAACGACTCAAAAGTATCGTGTTTAAAACTAGGTTCTACCAAAGAAAATTTTAGATTGGAATTAATGTAAAACGAAATCCCTCTTCCTCCCGAAGCATCCCTATCTAAACGTACCAATTCATAGCCTAAAATATCACATATATTGCTTGAAACTGAACTTTTTAGCAAGGTTTCAGAAATGCCCACGATATCATAATTATTAGTAATTATCAAATCTCTAACTTCAGTTATATGAGCACACAACGAGCGAGCATTCAGATGCGCAAATTTAAAATTACTCATATATTGCTAAGAAAATAAATATAATTATTAAATGTATAACTTTGATATGATTATAATTATAAAACAAAATTAAATTATTCCGTGCTAGTACAAGAAAAGAAATAAAATCAACGGGTACAAGTGCGCCGAGTGATAGCACAATCAGAATTGCCCAGCACTGCTGCAGAATTTTATATTCGAATTTTATTGAGGTCATCTAGCGTACATATTTTTAGAATTTTATTGCCAGACTTTATGCAAATTTTACCTTGCAAGGACCAAACATTTTTTGTGGTGAATCGTTTCACAGCTTCTCTTAATATAGATGCCCTCTCCCGAGTTAAGTCCTCCCGAATGACTGCCTTAGTGCCCTTCAGTTTTTTCTTCGAATTGAAGATTTGATTGCGAACATTGCGGCTTCTAAGTTTGACAATGATGGGACGTATTCCGCCTTCCCTGCCCATCAAACGGTGGCTGCAATCTATGTCTTCCGGAGAGATATCTATAGCCAGTTTATTCTTGCAAAGCTTAATGATCTCGTCATCGGTGTTTTCCCCTGCCTTTTCGGGTATACCAAAAACTCTGAGGTTATTTATCCTTGAATACTGCTCAAGTTCATCAGCCTTATCACGAAACTTGTTATTAAGCTTATCAACTTCTTTTTCAAGTGTTATCTCTTTGGTTTCCAGAGTTTCTATTCGCTCTTCGAATTGCTGTATCCTAATACTGAATATTAAAGAAATTAATAATGAAACTTTAGGCTCCCATATTTTCAGAAATATCACAAAGAATGTTTTCCTTATTTTTCTCATACTCAGGGAGAAGGGATGCTCCAACATACCGTAGAGTTGATACGTCATTATTGCAGCACCCTGTATATTATTGTATCAAAATTACTGGCGATGCAAATGGTTGTGTAATCAGAAATTATGCTTCTGCTTCTGACATTTTTATTTTTTTATTAATCCAATAAATACAGGGTGTCTCAAAAAGAATGGGACACTGATTAGTCATAGATCCCTTAGACTATAATAAACCAATTAAACCTAATATACTTGCAAAACGTGCAAAATCCCTCCAGTCAGAAGTTATAGGACCTGGAAGTAATTTTTATTTTTATGTTAATTTCCACAACTGGAAAGATATCGAATTCAACTTTTGTCCACATACTTACTATTATGTAATGCACTAATGGAGGCATTTTCGGAAACTCCACTTGACTGTAAGAGGCGCTTTACCTATCTTTAAAATCGTTTTTAGCACTAACATTGTTACCTGTAACAGTTTTTAAATTTTAGGTTATTGATCTGAATGGTAATTAAAAGGCCTAAAAATAAAATAACGGATATATCATCATTATGTAGTGGCATTTTCGGAAACGGAAAAGAAGAAATGTTTGTCCCCTATGTCATTAATTGATTTATCATTGTTGTTTACTCGATTAACATCACTACCCATTGTTTTTGTAAGCATGCCTACTTGATAATTGCACGTTTTAGTAACAATCCAAAACTTTGTGATAAGTGTTAAGGTAAACCGTTGATTTCACGCGTATGTAATAATAGTACCTTAATTTTACGCTTTTTAATGTTCCTTCAAATAATAAAAAAATTAAAAACAAATTATAGCAAAGCCAGAACTAAAAAAATTAAACATAAGTAAACTATCCTTACAGTCAAGTCTAGTTTACGAAAATGTTTTCATTGGTGCACTACATAATAGTAAGTATGTGGACCAAAGTTGAAATCGATATCTTTACATTTGTGGTAATTAACTTAAAAATAAAAAATGAAAAATGGAACTTCAAGCCTCTATAACTTCTTATTAGAGGTATGAGCCCGCCCCTCAAATGAAAATGCTGGCTACGTCACTGTTTTTAGGTATTAGTTGCTTCGTTGCTATTGTTCTGAACCGAACTATACGAACATATTCACTCACCTTGGTTTAAAATTTGAAATATGAGTTTTCTGATTGGTGCTATGGCGTTATTGGACAGATGTTTGCAATAGTCAACAAAAGCTGCATATGATAAGGTGAAAGTTCAACATAACAAGTAAGCTTGTATTTCATCGTCATTTTTAACGGAGATATTCGGGAAATTTAATCATTTATCGTCTGCAATTCTCGATCTGGTATTTAAATTACAACAGTCTCGTATTGATTTCTTGGAAATTGGTGAGAAGGATATCCCATTATAAATAAGTAAAGGCACGTTTACATCCATGTTCTGAAATTACACTGATTGAATGACAAATGCAACAGGTTATTTTGATATAGCTTACTGTTGAATAGCAACTTCCAACAATTTTTAAACCTGAGTACAAGGGAGTCCAATTGTAGAGAAACGTACTGAAACCTACCTTAAAACTATCTCGTTCACAAACACAATTTTAAAATGCTATTATTTAGTATGTGAGTTGCAATTTAGAATGCAGATTTTTTTATTTCAAATGCTGTTATCAGCTATATTTTACCAAGGGCAGTGGACCCGCAATAATTTTGACCCGAAAGTGCGCTTCGCCTCGGGTTATTTCTTAGAGGTAACGCACTTGAGGGATATTATTTGTCAAAATATAAAGATTTATCATTGGCGGCGGTGAATTCGGGAGGATTAGTTCTTAATCAATTTTAAAAAATTCCCGCTGCTGATCATGTAAGTCAGTGATACAGCCTTGGTAACAAAACGTGGAAGTCGGTGATTATATTTGTTTGCTGCTTTCCCTTGACAACGGAACTTAATATTATTATTAAGTTCCTAGGATAATAAAATTAGCAAGGTAAGATGCAGACTTACACGTTTTGTTTATAATTGCAAGTGTTTATGCGGCATGTGACACTCACAGGTAACACGACTCACGAAAATTAATCCTGGTGACAGGCGATAAACCAAACGATTTTTTGAAACATCTAGGAAAATTTCGATAAGAAGCGGGAAAGTATAATAAGATAACTCGAAATGTATCGTCTATCAACATTTTCGGCAGACAACAAGCCGCGGCTTTGCCGGTCCTTAAATTTTTTCTTACTTAAATAGCTATTACCGAAGCGAGAAGCCATTTTTCTGACAAATTAATTTGACACTTCATTATAATAATATGTTGGTGGCACTGTACATCTATGTCAAATTCGAGGTTATCAGATTAGGTTTTGCGGGTGTAAAATAGAAGTACACATTCTTTATTTCAGTACTTTCTCCCTCAGCATCACATCTGTCACCCTTGGTGCACCGACCGATGAGTCTAGACTTCTAGTGGTAAAATCTTATTTGTCAAACTCAATTCCACCTTTCGTTCGAATAAAGCTGCGACCTTTTAATAAGTAGTACAGTTCGAATAGGCAGAGTAATAGTTTTAATAGTAAAAACCGTTACACTCAAAGCAGTAATGATATCTCCATAAACAAGTCCAAAAAGTAAATCTATATTTACTCGCGAATGAAGTGGTTCAACGTAATTACAAAATAATAAATTTTTTGTAACCCGGTTTTACGCTAAGCGTAAACCACAAACAGATGTAAACTAAAAGTAAATATTTTTTTTCTATAGCACATGTTAAAGTGTGCTTTTATCAACTCAAAACAAAAGGTCAAGTTTTACTTTAACAGCAAGGGTAGATAAAGTAGCACTTTAACATCAAGGATAGATAAAGTAATTTAATTTTCTAACTTTTGTTTAAATTAAATATGACAGCTTCGTATTATCGTAGCAACCCAATCTAGCTACTGACATTTTGAAATGTGGTTGACTGTCATTATTTTCTTTTGAAATTATTAAAGTTCTTGCTATAGAAAAAATATTGTATTATACACGACGATAAAGTTATTTCTATCCACTCTTGAATCATTAACGTCTCGACTTCGTCTCGACGTTAAACGATTCACTCGTGGATAAAATTTAACTTTATCGTCTTGTATAATAAATTACTATTATTTCAGTATCTTCCCCATCCACAACTTATCCTATCACCTGTCGCCCTTTTTGCACCGACGATGAGTCTAAATTTCTGATAGTAAAATGTTTGTCAAGCTCAATTCCACCTGTCGTTCAAATGAAGCTCCGAGCTTTTAATAACTAATACAGCTAAAAAATGCAGAGTAATAGTTAATTATAAAAACTTTTACACTCCGATTAATAGTTCCAATACCTTTACATATCGATACAGAAGTCCAAAAAGTAAAGTTACGTTATCTCTCCCGAGTAGAGCGATGTTTCTCCACGTATATAAACTGGAACCGCTCTGTCGATTCACCGTAATTACAAAATTACAAACTTTTTGGAACTGCGTTTAGCACTCGTAGCGTAAATTACAACCAGGAGTAGAATACAAGTAAATATTTTTTATTTCAGTGCCTTTCCCTCCCCACCTCGCCCTGCCACCCCCTGGACCTGGCTGATGAGTAAAATTAAGTTTATTAGGCCAAATTCCACCTATCGTTCGACCCTTTAATAAGTAGTACACCTGAAAAGATTCACAGTACAGACTGTTGCATCGACAAAATATGTAGTTCCTTTCCTATAGCCGCAACGTAAATTATACGAGTTAAGTAAGTACTGGAAATCTCTACATAACGATAAAGGATAAGGAGTAAAGACCTAGTTTTTTTCATCTTCTTTATGAGCCACCACCATTTTAATCTTTGGATTTTATAATATTTGAGCTGCGTTCTACCTACATAAGTCGTAACATTTCGTGGTTCATCCATGCTCTTCTTTCGTGGTAGTCTTCTATAGTTCTCACTATTTGTCTTAATAATTCCATTCACATAATACATATCCCAAATCTGCGCTGAATATGTTTACTGGCCACATATATATAATACACATATATTGCTGGTAGGGCCTGGACACTTCAGAAAACATTACGGCGCCGACATAGTCTCACTTAGAGTATAACGCGTCTCGTGCGCATGCGTGAGAATTCGAACTCCGCTTTTAAAAGCGAATTTTAAACTTGGCCACTTCCCCATTGGGCCGACGACGCCGCCGCGCTTGCGCACAGCTCACCGTATACATGAAGGAGTTGGTTGTGTGTCTCACTTCATCGGTGAGTTTCCCACTCATAGCCGCTAGCAATATAGTAAGTATTAGATATATGACTGGCCATACGAATGATATAAAACCCCAAACATTAAAATGGTGGGGACAAATAAAGAGGATGGAAGAAACTAGGACACCACGAAAAATAGTGGGAACCCCCTACGATAAAACATAAGGGAAGACAGAGATTACTATGGGAATATAGTGTTGTTATGAACTTAAAGTGCTAAATGTGAACATACAGTGAAAGGCAGAAAATAGTTGTTAGAAATATGTGATAACGCCAAAAAAAAAACACCCACAATTGAAACTGTTATAAATAGACTGGAGTCTAACAATCCTGGTGTTCCATTAAATACTTATCGTGAAATCTTAGTAAAGCAGTCTGTAAGCCCACCATTAACATTGCTGCCATTTGAAGAAGAAGAAAGGTTAATAAAATGAGAAACACGAGTAAACTTTTTAAAGGCTTCGATGCATAAACATTCTCATTTGCAATACTAACACAAAATTTATTTTTTTTTCTGTTTATATGCGTAGAAAAAAGTTTTTATAACTGTAAGTAGAAAAAGTTGTAACGCCCATTTCATTAAGGCGTTACTTTGGTATTCCGCTCCTTCATGCAGCCGCATCTAATTTTATTTACCGCGTGTTCCTTTCGGGCGATACAAAGCGTAGGAATTTTGCGTTCTTCCGAGTGCGCTTGGCCTCCGATAAGAGCGTGCCTGGCTCGAAAATTTTCGAATTGCGGGCTTCTGATACCAGCTTTCGTCGAAGGCGGCTGATCCGCATTAATAATTCATTTTGAAGTACGCACTGCGGCGTTTCTTCATTCACGTATAGACCGATTTCCAGCTATGGCCTGCTCCTTGTGGCTTCCTGCTCCTTGTGGTCTACAGCTTCATCATAGCATTTGTAGCTTACTGCCCCATGTGGCCTTCCGCTTCCGTGTGGCTTTTTGCTGATTCCAAGACCACGACCTTCATGCCGGCAGCTTAGAGATCATGGTCTTCGTACCTGCAGCTTTCAGAGACCACAGCCTTCATTCGGCTGCTTCAGCTTGCGTTTAATTATGGGTAATGGACTTTTGCCTAAGAAATTATGGTTAATCGAAGGCCGTCGTTCGATTAACAAACTGTACGCAACAACGAGTCATCATTTTGTGCAACACTTGATGCGTTGGTATTTTATCTTTTCTTATTGCTGAATTTTTGTATGTGCTTTGATTATTACCGCGAGGACCTTCAGGCGCTCGGCATGACTTTGTGATCGTCGGAAGCGTCAAGTAAATTAAAATAACTTTTCGGACTTTGCATTGCCTCCGAATGTCCATTTTTGTCGCGTTATGTTAGCGCGAACTTGTTAATTTTAATCTGTTGTAACATACAGCGGTGTCCCATTTTTATAATTATTTTATAATTTTTTTACTTATGTGTAATGATGTGGGTGACTTCAAATTCTATATTGTTGTCAATTAATTATTCTGCGCCTAGTTGAGTCTCCAGCTCTTTATGCTGGATATTTGTTATAATTGTTGTTGATATTAGAAGTCTATTTAACTGTTACTGGTTTATATTTTATTTGTGTATTCATGCCACGACCCTACATGAACCTGTCTCGTTTATTTTCATTTAGGTAGAAGTGCGAGGCTAACAAGGTAGATGTTGATTTGATCGGTAGCGAGATTTGTTTTTTGTGTATTGTGTTTATTGTGTACATATAGATGGCGCCCTAAATTTTGTTGCTTCATAGATTGTACTTAACCTTAAGGATCGCTGCCTAGTCCTTACTCACACCAAATTTTCTATCGAGGGTCAGAGGCAACCCCTCGTTTAAAGTTGGTACAAAGTGTGAAATTTATGGTATTTCTTCTTACCAAATGTTCAATATTGCAATATTGTGGTTAAAATTAGATATTTACATAAATAAATTATAACTATTATGCGTCATCAAAAATACTTGCAAATAAGATTCCATAAACTGTATCCCTTTATAAGTCACATTGACTTAACTCAAGATACGTTTGTTATGTAATCCACTTTATGTATACTTAACCCTGTAAAATAACTACATAATATCATTAACTCTTCAAAAACTAGCTCAGTTAATAAATAATTTTAATGTGACATTCGATTCTTAAGTTGGGACGTGCATTTTAATGATTTGTTCAAAATTATTCTATGTTTAAAATTAAACTCAATTAAGTATCTAAGATACCTTTCAACTAAATTACACATTGGCAGTTCAACACATATTTTACTTCAAAAAACCGAATGAATACTCTTCCTACTTTATTTCAGACAACTTTTCAGTCGTTAAATGATTTACCGTATGCGATCGGGTTTCTGGTTATAAAACATACTAATCATATAGATCTACAGCAATGCATCCAACACCTAATGATCCATAACAACCTTCATACTCCTACAAGTATCTAGCTGTCCACCTTGAACTTGTCCACAGCAATGGTAATTTAGCAGTAATGACCAACTGTGTTGACCTCCTATTATTTGGGTATTATTTGACTTCTTTCATATGTTAGTAAATAATACTTCTCTTTACTTTTAAATTGTGTGCTTAATTATTCAATTCAACTTAAATGGATAATTATTATTTTTTACAGAGCAAATTTCTGTCTTTTAATTTTAACGAATAATAGTAATTTGACTTGTTATTGTTATATCCACTTATCCTAGCCCCTCACTTAGTTACTAAATTTACATAGTTACTAATTTTAATACAAATAATTCACATTATTACTACCTAATTTCAACATATTTACTTTTAGTAATTAGATAAAATTTCTTATATTAAAGTCATCGTTTATGTATCAATTTGTATATACATTTTTAGGACTGAATATAAAATAAAGTTATTCAAAGAAAGTAACTATAATTTAAGTCCCATACCAATTATGTCTTATAATCGATGCTTTACTTGTTAATCAAATCAAAATAACATTATATAAGTGAACTTATATTATTATTTACCTCTTCATTCTAAACGAGGTATCAATCATTATTTTTATTCTTCCATTATTATTTTATTTTTAAATAGTTGAGTTTTAATGGTTGGATTATGTGATAACAAAACATGGAAGATATCTGTTAAATATAACCCACAAAATTTGGATTTGTAGCAAGGGCTTTGGAATAGCTCACGGACCTCGTAATCCCTGGAGAAACTTCGACATTCGAAACTGGTTATCGTCTGGGAAACTAGACAGTCGCATTAGCGTTTAAACGTTAACTGTTGTTTCGAAAATTAGTTGGTTAATTTACTCGAAGTGTAGCAATAAGCGGAATACTTAAAAAATACACTTACAGGAATATTTCTGGTCACATGGTGTGGTATCTGTATATTTTCGGTTTTTAAAAATGTAAGAACAAAGCTTTAATATAATGGAAGTGGATCCTATGGCAGCATTTGTAATAATCTATATCATTTTACACCCTAACAGTTGACTGCAGATAAGTTCAATTACATTAATTTGGTTATTTAATTTTAAAAAACAATGAACATACCTACAATTCAATAATGGCCCGGTGAATGGAATAAGTAAAAAAAGCCTTTTGAAAAAGTATGGAAACCATTCTCGTAGATATTGTAACGCAAATTATAATTTTTTATATGCCCTTTATTTAAAAATGTATATTTCATACTTCTCTGATTTACAACAAAATAATTTCAAATTTATAAAACTAACTCTGAACTTCGTACTCGATGTTGCTGTATATTAAATGAATTTAGAAGTAGAACAACGGCGACACCGTACCTAATTACAACTGTAATTATTTTGATTTAGGTAATCTGTACGGCAGCTCTCATAATGTTTTACTTACTGAAATAAACCTTTGAAATACTTAATCAGGAACAGATGTTTTAATGTATAATATTCAAACGGCACCCACAGAGATAATATTGGATGCTAAAAGCATATTAAAATCTGATATGATATTACAAAACAGTGGTGCTGTATCGCAACGCCCGAGGAATACATTTGCGGCAACTGAAAACTGTTTCGTGGACACAACGAAGCTTTAATTCGGGCAATAAATTAATTTATCGCCCTAATTATTATTTCGTTTATTCCGCACATTCAGCAGCCAGTAATGCTGCTTCTCCATGCACATTATGTATATCACATTAAGCGTTGTACATTTCGCACACAATCGCTTTGGCTGGAACAGTTTTAATGGTGCACATGTTTACATGGTTTATTTGCGCATGTAGTTTTAGTATAATAAGCCGCTAACGTTTTGCAAGTAAAATTTAAATTAAATCCTCGCTTGCAATAAAACTAAGCAAAACAGACGGAATTTAAACCATGCTTGCGGCGTGCAGCGCACCCACGAACCGTTCATCTTTCACATTTCTCAGATTGCGAGCAAAAGGTAGAACAGGTGAAATAATAAAGTATATTTTTGAATGCCAAATATGACTCCTACTGAAAAGCTGTGTATAAGCCTTCATTTTCAAAGGCAGGAATGGCTATTTCGGTTTGAAATATTTCAATTTAAATACAAACAGGTCGGTGCATTAAAGTGTAGAAATATTATCAGCTGTCTATTATAGTATTCATTAGTTAAATTTCAAATTTCATATCCATCCACTGCAAGTCCCAGCAGGTATTTGCAGTAAGAGCGATCCTGGCAATTTCATTATGTACGGGAATGACATAGGGACATGAAATCAAATATTGGAAAATTGTTACTACGGAGATTAAAGCAGTTTCTGTCACTGCGAGTGGATTTTGATTAGTCAGTCCTTACTGAATTTTATTTTCATAGATCAACAGAACCTAACAGACTTTGTACATAATTCTAGTTCGATTCCTAGGGGCTTTTTGTACAGGGTTCCTAAAATGCATGGGTATGGTATACCCATGGGTTTCTGGGATCAAATTAGGAGGACGCAACTTACCTATATCCAAATCTCGTTCCTTATGCTAATAATCTGCTTCAAAGTTCTTTTTGAAAAACTAATTTTCCTTATAAAACCAGAACGCTTGAATCTATTTGGCTTATATTCAGTATGCCATGCACCATCGGCCTAAAACACCTTTTGAAATTATATTGGTGATTATCGGCCCATTACTAATGAATGAAACAAAAGCGTCACGACACATATCACACAGTCATTTTTCAATGGCTAGGCCGATAACCTTCTATTTTTTTCCCGAAAAGATAAATTCATTAGTAAAATTGTTTGTACCTTTGTAAATTTTGATGTCTATTACGATTTAGTCACAACAAATTCCAGTAACGGCGCCCGCTCTTTTTTGACATGCAGGGTTAATGTAGTTGTTAATGTACGCTAAAACACAAATGAGGAAAAGACAATTTGCTAACTAATTAGTTTTAATAAATTTACAGAAAATGCTCAATATGGCCGGCACGTCCCTAGATGCAAAGGTTAATCCTACGCAAGAATTTCAACTGTACTCTGCAGCATTTCTTCATTGTTTCCAATTAACTGTGGTGTTTGTATCCCGGTCTAAAGTTCATACTGTGTGTTTATAGAAATCGAATACACTTTGTTTTTTAATGCTCCCCCAAAATAAAAATCGCACATATTTAAATCTGTTGATTGAGATGCCCAATTTGCAGGAGCGTCAGCCCTAGGGATGCCCGACATCAATTTGTCAAAAATAGAAGAACTACCTTAAAAATATAGAAGTTTCAAAAAATATATAGAAGAAAATTCAAGTAGGTAATAATTTATTAACAAAAGAAGGAAAACAACATCATACTAGTAGTATTCGTCATATACCTAAATGTAACAAAAATAAACACATCATACACCTACTTAAAACAAGGAAAATAAAATGGCACAGTTAATAAAAATAAACATATTCGAGTCAACAATACATTTAACATAGCTTAAAAGTATTGCATATTGCAACTCCAACTAGTAGAAGTAAACACAATTTTGTTGAAAAATCAAGACTAGTGCAGGAAAGATTATGTTTGACATTGTGGTAATTGGTAAATAATACTTAATTCTGCTGCACTAACTAAATCATTTTCAGAAGTGTTCTCTTCTTTTAATACGAAATTATTAAGAACGATATTATTCCTCATAGAAGCAACAGAGAGTTGACGAGCCTTCGTTTTCTGATGTTGCAAAATCTAAGTTGACATAAATGAAGGTTCGATGAGTCCTCATATTAAAAATAAAAGCCTACTTCTCTTACTTCTTGATTTTTAATTGAAAATCCTTGTGGCACAGAATGCACCTTGCTTTAGAGTTGCCATTTGATACACTTTTTATGAAATTATATTTACCCTTTTATTTTTATATGAAGAGGTGCATTGTCTTCGTTTTCGAAGCATCGAAGCTGTGTCACTATCATTTTCACTAGTGTCAGTATATTACTCTTTATTACTGACGACGACGTAGCCATATTACTTGTTTTTAAAATAAAGCAAAGTTATAAGAAATACTAAAATATGAATATTAAGCCTATACCACACCATCAGTTAGTTTGACAAACTAAACTGTCAGTCTGTTTTAATGACGTCACAGTTGTAGTTTGATCAAAGTATTCTTTTTATTTTTACTCTCCAGCTCGAATCAAATACAAAATTAGGTTATCTGAATACCGATGCAGAACAGGGAGTATTATTACAGACAGTCCGAGACTAACTCATGAACGGACGAACCACCATGGGAGGAACACTAATATAAATCATCAAATAGTCATTTTAATTCTCTCATATTGTTAATGCGAAATATAGAAGATTTTGCTTCTATATTTTAGGTACTTAGAAGATAGGAGATGTTCACGAAATATAGAGACTTCTATCAAATATAGAAGGTCTGGCAACCCTATAAGTTAGCTCCTGTACCGATTCACTTGTTAGAAAACTGTATGTGAAGATAATGAAGTAAAATTAAGAGGCGCTCCATCGTGCAAAAACCACATATCCCGTTTACAGTCTGATGGCAAGTCTTCCAATAAACCTGGAAATGTATTTTGTAGAAATTTTAAGTAATTGTCTCCATCATTTAGGCGATTTGGTAAAATGACGATAACTGTGGGAAACCTGCCGTTTATTCCTGACCAAATGGGTATTTTAATCTCGTACTGAAAGTGACGTTGCTCGATAACATGTGGAATTTGGTCAGCATACATGTGTTCATTGTGTAAATTTATAACTCCTCTCCTTGTAAAGCACGCCTTGTCAGTATATGAAAATTAATTTTTTCAGCTCTTTTCTCTTGAATAAACTAGCAAAACGCAAGACAAGCCCCAGGATCAGCTAGCAAAAGCTCTCGCAAGGTTTGAATATGGTATGGATGTAGCTCTTTAAAAAGTCTGTGTGCTACATACTTCTAAACTCCTGCTTCAAGTGCCAGGCATTAAGTACTTATTTCAGGAGTTCCTTCTGCTGTTTCCATTTTTTTTTCTTCTACATGCGGAATATGAATTACACGAGGAAGTCCACGATCAGCAGTAACTGGTGCAAAACTTCCTGTTTCGCGAAGGCGTCTTTCAATATTTGGAAAAATTCTACGATCAAGAATGCGACGATTCGGAAATCTTTCTGTGTACACTCCCACACTCCTGCTACAATTTCCTTCACAATATCCTAAAACCGGCATAGACACCATACTACCATTATTATGGAAATGATTAAATGTTGATAATTACTTAACAATTCTCTTACAGATACCTGAGAAGTGTGCATTACTAGCAGATTGCATCTGTATTGTGACATGTAAGGTGCAGCCATTGAAATTTTATTTATTTGTGGCTAAACCATAACAAATATCAAAACTTATGAGACAGAAAATTTTACTAATGAATTTATCTTGCCGAAAAAAAATGAAAGTTATTAGCTTAACCCTTTAAAAGTTACCCTGTGATATGTATCGTGACATACGCATTTCATTCACTAGTGATTCGTTAATAACCACCAATACCATCTTATAAGATACCTTAGACTCGTATGGCATACCATACCGCATATAATCCAAATCGATCAATGCGGTCTGTTTTTTATAAGCAAAATTATCTTTAAAAAAAACTTGAAAGCGGAATACTAGTGTAACGAAAGAAATTTGGATATAGGCAAGTTGGGTTAAATCTGCTAATTTTGGCCCCAGAAATTCATGGTTAAGCCATGTCTATATATTTTAGAAACACCCTGTATATACCCATTGGTAGGTCATACATCTGAACATAGATTTTATAACGCCCCGTTTCAATATTATTTCAAAAGCGACTTTCGGACAACCTTATAGCTACATTTTGTAGCAAAATAATTCAAGTTTATCGCAGCAACCGCTTGCATTCAGAGATAAACACCCGCAACATTTTCGTGTCGAGGCTTGTTTCTCGCATTTCGATCCGAGTAGGCTGCTAAAACAGCAGAAGAGCTCAAATAGTATTGATTGTCCGAGAGGCAGTTGTTATTTTTCAAGCAAGCGAGCCGCTTGCAGCATTTGTTTTGCGGGCGCGCTTTCAGCGTTGGTAAGAAAACTCATCTAATTTTATTCTTTGGCTATTAATTTTCGTTACTTAGGCAGGATTGCTCTGCGCTCTTCGATCATCGAAATCGCTGAGTCTTCCACAATAATTAGGCCGAGAACATCGTTCAGTAAAAATGCTTCCTAGCCTATTTTCGCTTTCTCATTTCTAATATTTAGGCCGGCTAGTATGGGCTATTACGGGCTCTCACAAACGCTTAAATTCAGCAACCTTGAACTAACGTTTTGGTTCTTCCTTGAGTCTTACCAGTTTCCCGATTTCGCTTCTGTACGTAGCCAGGAAATCCAGTTATGTGCTGCTTCCTTTCGATGCTAGCTTTTTTTGAGTGCCGACCTTGGGATTCTGAGAATCTTGCGGTAAGGCATCTGCCTTGAGTCTTTATGGAAAACTGCAACGACCAGGATTCCACTTGCCGATCGCTGGACTTCTAAATCAAGTTAAATTGTAAGTATGTCAGTTCCTACTAAGATCTTAGCATCTCAAACTGAGCATGTCAAATCAATATTTTGGCTCAATTGTTTATTACCGGTGCAGAGCGAGTACTTAAAAATCATTCAAAATTGCTGAAATAGCGTGTACACTATATTTCAGATAGTGGCCTTGGCGTTGTGCGTTTATGTCAATTACGATTGCACAGGTGTTAGCCTGAAGTTGTAATTTAAGCTATAACTAGCGAGTTTGGAAATGTTATTTGACTTGAAGTTTTTAACATGTGTGTTCTGTTAGTTTAGTCCTGATATACAATTACATGTATATGTAAGTTGGGTGACGCCAACCTTGGTTTATTTGTTCTTAATTGAATATTAAATATTCTTTTGACTGTTACTGTTTGTATTTGTTGTTGTTCTCATTACTACATTTAGATTGAGGTATTCAGCGAAGCTTACAAGGTAAGTGTTGATTTATTTTACTAACTAGGTTTGTTTTATTTGTTGTGAGTAACGATATGGCGCCTAATTCTTTTATTAATCTAAAGAAAATAATCTAATGGCGTCAAATCGCACGAACGGTGTGGCCAGTTAACAGATCTACGAAATGGATCCACGAAATGGATTTGTTAACTGGCCAACTCGTTCGTGCGATATGACGCCATTAGATTATTTTCTTTGGTGATATGTAAAGTGGCATGTCTACGCCGATAAACCGGAAACAATTGAGCACTTGGAAGCCAACATTCGTCGCGTTATTGATACAGCCTGATTTACTGCGAAGAATGTGTGAAAATTGGACCTTCAGATTACGTCATGTACGCGCCAGCTGCGGCGGTCACATGCCCGAAATCATAGTCAAACAGTAATGCCATAAAATTATCTTTCAAATAAAGCCAATTTCATGGATATTAAAAACATTTTTCTGTGTTTTATTTCAATTTAAAGTTCTCCGCCTCTAAAAAACACCCTTTACTTAATGAGAAAGTATTACATACGTATCGCTAGTTGTTACTGTTGGAAGTCACAATATGTAGAATTATTATGATGTATAAGTTATCACAAACTTATTAGTTGTATTTGTGTATACTTTAAAACTGACGCACTTAAAACATTTGGGAAATATTTCTATAATTTTCAATATAGAATATATTTTGAATTCTTTGTCCTAACAGTAATATAAAGACATCTCATAACATATTTTAGTGTAGGCATGCAGTTGATTACAGGTACAGAAAGTTTAGCAAAGAATCACACCATGGTTTCTAGTTTCAATAACCGCTGTATAAAACTTCCAAAAGAAGATATGTATTAAACATCGCAGTGCCGTGTCCATTAAACTAATTATCAACTATTGTCGCTATTGTCAGTGAAGTTGCTTATTTACCATGGCATAAATTCACTTCGCAAATGCACTATGCTACTTTGCTTTTAACTAATTTAAATTGTAAAAAGAGAATGAGCAGCTTTGCCCATTTTCGCTTAAAATAATTTAAGCTATCAATCGTTCTCGACAATACAAAACAGATTTATGTGTGGAAACTTTCCAAAACACAGCCATCCGGTTTTACGTTTACAAATTTCATGGCTGAACTTCCTAGCATAGAATATTTGTACGTAGCAGCATACGGGGTCACGTTGAGAGCATAATTAACATTATCGCCAGGATTACTGAAATACCTCAACTGCAGCTTGATCTTTTAGGCGCTTTAAAACCGCCGGGAACGTGGAAGGATATAAATATTTGATAGTACCCTAATAAACAACTAAACAGACTGTTTCGTCTCGAAGCAGGTACTTGAAAATGTAAAACTGCGCTTAAGAACGATAACAAAGCACTGAAACTTGCTCCATATCTCACTTTATTTCCGGTTATCTTTGCCAATAAAATACGGATACAACCACGAAGTTGCGTAATTCTGCTTCGAAACTGTTCCAGTTTATTCGGCCATATTTCCAGTTATCTGCAATTATCAAAACTAAAGTTGCGGTCAGGAGTTATGGTTTGGACAACGATTAGATGCGGTCCTGGAGTTCGGGAGCTTCTTGGGTTCTTGGCGATAATTCCGCCTTCGCGATTGGATAGCAGGTGCCCCCGTTTGATTAGATAACTTACGATACAAGTTCGCGATAGTTCCCCGGGTGATAGTCTGATATCGGCAGTTAACACCAACATACTTGGGGCCAAGACCAACAATGCGTATTCAAAGTCTCGTCTGTTGCCACAGTGTCCTTTCCTAAGTGTAGATGCAGGACTTACAGCTAAGTGGAAACATTTGTACAAACAGTTGCTAAAACTAAGATATGTAAAGCGGAACTCTTAACAGCATTACTTTTGAAGTTGTACAGTTTCGAGCAACAAATTGAAACAAATATACCTTATGTATGTGCTTACGTGTACATGCATTACCAATTTGTTGACTTCTAACAAAGTTACAAGTAGAAAAGTATAAGAGACGAGCATGTGCTTATATTATGAAGTTGCTAAGTAACAAAAAGTTTTCGATACCGAATGTACCTGGAATATTGATAAATAACTCATAATTTTAACATAAATATGACCTTCCCTTGTTATAGCTGAATATGTAAGCTGGCATTTTAGCTTCCTTGCCAACTAAATTTAGTGACATATAAGTGTCACACAGCAGCAATTCAGCTCCGTATAAAATGCTTGCATATAAATTATTTCCATCGCCAAAGAAATGTGTCAGTCACATCTCACTCCTTATAATTGTAACCAGATATAAATACATTCTAATCTCACTACTTATATATTAAATGCGCCATTTAAATCAGTTCTCTATCAAAATCTACTAATAAATTTCGCAAAGACATTCCCATTATGTATAAATTACCTCCGTATAAATCTCGCTAGCTATGTATGTTTAAATTATAGCACTACGTAATGGCATTACTCTCAGAAACCTGACCTGACAACAGAGCCCCACTCCGTGTAAATTTCGCTCTTCATGCCGTTCTACGTATGATAAGAAAGTGTCTGGGCCGCAATATAGTAGAAGTATTACTATTACAACGTTAGTCGCGTTAAATACATGCTATTCTGATTGAATCACTGCGACTACCTAAATCAGGGATGAGCAACGCGAGGCCCGCGGGCCGCTTGCGGCCCGCCGCACTTGCTCTGTTCTCGTTAAAAAAAATCACACTTTAGCTCTAAAACAATTAGGGTAGCCAAAAGTTTAACATTCCAAACTTAACATTGAAATCGCTATACTGTGTTGTGCAAGTCACCGCCTGGTGTATAAATTAATTTATTATCTAAAAAACTTAGCTAGATTGGTCAAATAGTATCTATTCAATATGCACCTCTGTATGTATAAGTTCACACCATTCCCAAGGCGTGCAAAATTATTATCGCCATTGTTACAGTGACTACAATACCACATTCCCACTGCATATAAATCTCGTTCGGCATAAATTCACGCCAATGCCCCCATATATAGTACATTCCCAACACCGTCGAAATGACAAAATTCACTTCCGTATATATATATCGCTAGATACAAATCGACGCTATTTTCACTATTTAGAAATTGTTTCACTATTCAAACGTAATGCCAATATAATGGTTTGGTTAAAAAATGCAACATAACGTAAATCTCGCTAGGTATAAATTTACACAATTCCCATGTGTGTAATTCAGTATCGCTAATGTTAAAATTACTATGATACCACATTACCAATGCATATAAATCTCGTTCGGTATAAATTCACGTCCATGCCGCGACGTATAAATTTCCTACACCGTCTAAATGACAGAATCCGCTTCTATCGCTAGATACAAATCAATTCTATTTTCGCCATTTAGAAATTGCTTCACTATTTAAACAACCAACGCCAGAGTATTAGCTTTCTTAAACAAAATCCCACTCAATGTAAACCTCGGTAAGTATAAATTCATACCATGACCGGGTGTGTACTAAAAATATTATCGCCACTGTTACAATTACTATTAAACCAGATTTCCACTGCATATAAATTTCCTTCGGCAAAAAGGCAAGACCATCCCGCCATGTATAAATTTCCTACACCGTCTAAATGACTTAGCAAACTGCTGCTTCCGCATAAATCTCGCAATATTAACTTGGTTAAACGAAAACCCAATCAAATATACACCTCAATATGTATAAATTCACATCATTTCCATAACGTGTAAATTACCACCACTGTTACAATAGCTATCATACCACATTCGCACTGCATATAAATCTCATTCGGCATAAATTTTTGCTCATGCAGCAATGTATAAATTCCCTACGCCGTCTGAATGACTTACCTAACAGAATTCGCTTCCGTATATATCTCGCTAAAAACAAATTCACTCTATTCCACCATTTAGAAATTACTTAACTCTTCACACGGCTAGTAATAGCGTCTTCGCTTAATTAAACAATATCCCGCTCTATGGAAACCTCACATAATTCTCATGACATGGACTTACATTATTATCGCCATTGTTGTAATTACGCTGATACCAGATTTCCAGTGCATATATATTTCGTTCAGCATAAAATCACACACATACCGTCACGTATAAATTTTACATTGTGTAAATTACTTAGCAAACAGAATCCGCTTCGGTATAAATCTCGATAGATACAAATCTACGATAATCCCAGTACCAGAGAATTAGCTTGGTTAAACAAAATCCCACTCAATGTAAACCTCGTTATGCATAAATTCACGCCATTACATTACATGCAAATTATCATCACTGATACAATAACCATGATACAACATTTACCCAGCTTATAAATCACGTTCGGCATACATTTCCTAGAAGTTCTCTGCATGATGTCATTTTTGACAGTGGTTCATCTAAGGCCAGCCTGATTAAGGTCTTCTCGAAATGTTGGATTAATTTCGGGTCCGTACCGATTATTAAGATGTTCTCTGAATGAAGTAATTTTTGACAGTGGAGTAGACCAAAAACTCCAAAAACGTCGTGACATAAACACCCGAGACAGTGGAAAAGGCTCGATAAAACATCTCATAATAAATTTCCTACACTGGTTCAACAATATCGCACTCAATGTAAATATCGCTGTGTATAAATTTACACCATTCAGTACGTATAAATTATTCTAACTATTTAGTGACCTTAGGAGTTTGTACGTGACTAAATTCGTGAGGTGTAAATGTAAGCTGTTTTCTTTACTTTAAAATTACCTTCACTGCCTAAATGGCCGGTTTAGATAAATTTATAAGCACTAGAATTAGAGTAAATTTACACAAACCGAAATTAAATGATCCTTATCGGTACTTCGCTTAAAATATGTGTGCAATTATACGCAGTGGGATTTCTAAGAAGCGCAATTTCTACTGTGTACTAAAATTTGACGATATAGGTAGTGTATCCCATAAAAAAATCAACTTACGACAGTGACGAAAATTTCAACAAAAAATGAGACTGAACAATTCATAACATTATACGAGATGATTTCATTAAGTAACAACCGACTTCCGGGATTGGACCGTGTCATCATTGAGATCGAAAAACTCAACGTTTTGCCCACTTTCGTAAGGGGCTTCATCAGGAGAAAAAGCAAAAGAACACGGTAATTCAACGTGTAAACCACGCCAGAGGCGAAACTCTTTTGCAAGGGAAGGGATAGAAGAAAACAGGAAAATTGAATATAATATTCACCGTTGTTACTTTGTTTTGTTTGTAATTTCTAATTTTATGTTGCTTTATCAAATGCAGTGACACATTTAGCCGTATTATCATCTCACGATTAAAGCTGCAATTAATTAAAGTTACTATTAAGCCCCATAGCAACGATATGTTCTAATTTAAGTATTTGTTATATACATTGGGATGCGCATAAAAGCATCTCTCTCCTTGTTTACTTTATACATGACAGCATTATAAAAAACAGCAATTTCGAAAATTGTGCTTAGTAATTAGTCAAAAATCCGAATCTGTTGGGTTTTGTATGAATGTAATAGTTCGCAGACATTTGCAAAGTGCCTTCAATTAAAATTAAGCTGTGTCGTGTCCCGTTCTAAACATTTAAAGAACTTGCTAACTTACAAAACTGAAAATGACTTTTGTGAAATTGTATATTACAAGTTTATTCCCATTAAATAAAGTGAAACGGCAACCTAAAATTTGAGTAGTTACATAAACTGCACACAAGTTTCCGACGCCTTCTAAATTTTAAATAGGACATGTGAAACCGCCAGCATCATTCCAATTTTTAAAATTCGTATGGAAACGATATTAAACCGGGGAAACAGTATTAAAACCTGAATAATAAATGAAATAAAATGATCCCGTCAACAAAAATGGAGATTCACGGTCGACTCAGTTTGATATTCGCGGTTTAAGCCTTAATAAGCGTAAACGTGGCTCATCACGATTTTATAGCCCACAAATTTCAGACAACAGGGCTAGTAAAAAATATCCAAGTTCTTACAAAGGATTACCTTGGTCGCGAAGTAAGCGTCGTGCAAGCTCAGATTTATGCTCCATTAGATCGCTAATGCAGAAAACCCTTAAAATGTATTATATACAACTGACTTTTCCATTTATTAAAGTTTATTTTACGTAAAAACAAATAGAAGCATCGGTGTAAAAAATAAAAACAGAGTTTAAATTGAAGGTACGTTGTACATAAGCTTGTGTGATCTCTGCACTTCATGTAATTATTCTAGTTCCTCGTTTCATATTATTACTTCTGCAACAAAGCTAATTTCACAATAGTTCATCTCAACACGGATAAAATAATCAAGTTGAAATTTGAATGCTATTTATTACACGAAGCACGCTCAAATGTATTTTTTAATTTTCGTTTTAACCAGCGAACACATTATTAAAATGCACCTGAACCATTTAGTTTTAGAGCAAGCAGAAATCCTGCGATTTACATGAATTTCAATAACTAACAAACATGTCAAGCAGCCCTGCTCCATATAAAATATTAATGTGGAACGTGCAAGTTTATAGTGAAATAACGCATGTGAAAATTAACAACAAATTGAGAACGGAATTAACCAGCTGTAGACGGAAAAAAACGAGCAGATACATGTTACATATCTTTCTCGGCTGCTGTAATTTTTAGTAGGGCATAAAAATGATTCCAATTTCAAGTAGTATTTGAAACGAAATGCAATATAAAGGAAACGAAATTTAATTACCTGGTTAGTACGTTTGCCAAAACCATTACCGTCTACATAAGAAAGCGCTTTGTGACTGCTTCTTTGTTTTACAAATTTTCAAGTTGCAAATATATTGCTCTGAATGCGAAGCATCACGGCGAACTAGAAGTTTCACAGAAAACAGCTCCTTTTAGTAAATTAAATATTCAGGTTTTACAAGAAAATTCCGGTGCTGCTGCGTATAGCTACATTCTCCAGTGTAATTTTATGTTGCTTACGGACTCGAATACTTCTAAAGTTTTAAGCAACTCCGGCTGTGATGTTACGCCATTAACTATAAGAATAGCGGGCCTTAAAAATCACAATGAAGAACTTCCAAGAAAATTTATATTTGTTTACAACGCAGACACTACAGGTCTACTACCAAGTAATTAGCCTTAATTACCAATTAAGTTACTACAATAACAATATTGTAACTTTTTATAATATAGGAATAGGAAACCAGAGCTACCATGGATTAAAATTATAAATGGAAGATTAATACAAGATAAAAGCAGTATTCACGAATGTTGGAAAGAATATTTTAAGAAATTTGGAGGTACGGAAAGGACCGAACAGCCAAAATGAACGAAGATGAAGAGATCGCAATGGAAAAAGTAAAAGTCACCATAAACACTTTGAAAATGAGAAAGCAGCAAGAGTGGTGATATTAAATCGAAAATGTTAAAAACGATTAATATCTGTAATTAATAAATTAATATTATTAGTGTGGATCGAAACGAAGATTCCAGAACAGTAGCAGACTTTTATCATTAAGAGTGGTAGTAGTAGTTCGAATATGAAGCCACGACACGTTAACACAACCTAAATATTCACAATATGTTAGAATTGAGCTAACCAGTATTTGAATATCGAACCACCGACGCATAGTATGGAGGTATGGAAACATTCCAGTTACTCAAAATATCACCATTCAAAGATCACAATACAGAAATAAAACTATTTAAAACATCCGCATATGCAATATATCGTCTACCATGGAAGCACCAGCAACATGAAAATACCTAAATTCACCATGTACGTATTAAAACCATTAAACTAACAATCATTTAACTAGTATCAGGAATATTCGAAGCTCGAACTTTTGACAACAGCAAAACTAAATATAGAACAGTTTTCAATATTAAAACAATTCAAGTATCTATAACGTTAAAAAGGTCATTTCAGCATTGGAGGAATACACAGGGTGTTTCATAACCTACGGAGGAGACTGAAACACTAGCTAAAACACATGGTACGGCGCACATCCAAAGGAACATCTTCGAAGAGGTCTGGTAGAACTTCTTGCGGATTTTGACCACCCCATATGTGAGAATGATGGAAATTGAGAACTGAGAAAAAACTGAAAGTCGAAGAAACAATAATGGGAGCGAGGAAAGGGTGAAGGGTCTCCCTACAGAATTGGGAATGGAGACCACAAAGAAGATGACGAACGAAAATAAAGGAAGCCATGCATAAAAGGGGATTTGAGGATCTAGACTGGGAAGTTAGAAAGAGGTGGAAAGTAGAATGCTAGAAACGGCAAGTGAACAGAGTCTAATATATAAAATCTTGGGCAACAATAGTGATATATTTCTAACATAGATAACAGTAATAAACCATTTAAAGGATCGACACTCAACTCAAGCACAGCATTTGTTCTTTTATGGCTGTTATTTTCCACTAATCTATTATTTGTTGTTTATATATGTATGTTCAAACTATGTTTGATCATGGGTTTTAAGTAAATAGTGTGAAATAAACTGTAATCAAGTAAACACAAAAGTTCACGCAATTAGTCCACGAAAACTGCATAACTTGCGCCAGATAAGATATGTGTCAAGTTTCTGTGTCGTGATAACAATTAAATGTAAGCGACACATGCAATCAAGCACCAGTTCCGTATTTACAAACAGACGTTGCACTTTTTACATGTGTAGTATATTGTATGTCAAAAGCACAACGCTGCGATTCTGCAATGCTAGTGGGTCAACATAACAACTCAAGCATTCAGAATTACGTTAGTTTAAACATATATGATTGTAATTTTTAATAATAGGTCGTAAACACGGCATACATTTATTGTATATATAGCTCTGTGATACGTCTTAAGAATTCAATATACCTTTAACCACGATCGTATATTCATTGCTGGGGACGAACACAGGCTTCAAATGTTCGTAAAGGGTTGGCATGGCCTGGCCTTCTCACCCTGTCTCTTAACAACAACCTAAGCTCCACATCTCCTGTCAAAAAACTAAACTGGTTTTACAACAAACATAAAAGGTGCTTAGTTCCAATTAATCTTGGCTACCATCTTTTACACTGTAACACGAGGTATATAAAGTCGATAACGTCCTAGAGCGTAAATAGCGGCCGTTATGGACTACTTTGTAAGGAACATTTTTGAATTTAGCTCTTTTCCGCATCTGTATTTCAAAGATTAGTACTTTTCCCGTTTCAACTAAGCCGAAATTGACACTTTAGCTATGTTTTAAAGCTCAACCCCGTTCATTTCCAATCCTAGCGTCTTCCGGCTCATTTAATCAACGGGCTACGTTTTATTTAAGTTTAGATGTGCTTGCTTGCCGCATTAATGACGTAAGTCGGCTTATCGTGTTTTTATTTCTGTACTGGAGGCCCATTGTCTACATTTTCAAAGTCACGTACAAGTACTGCACAACTTGACGCAACCCGGACGTTTCTGTATGAGTTAGAGAGAGTAAGATAAGTAATGCATGCGCACGTTCCCTTTGGCTTCGACATTCAACCGCCTAACTTGGAGGAAGCAATAAGTGTGATCGTGTGATCGGAGGCCATGCGCCTTCACCGGACGACGTTGATATTAAGTTAAACTGTGAATGGGTGTTATCGATCAAGTTTTTGGTTACTTGAAAAGATGATTGGTACAGTTATTAGCCGAGGTTTTTTCGTATCGTGGAGTTGGCAAGCTCCGATTGACGCGCTTGGAACGGATAAGTACGTTATTTAAAATTGTAATATAGTTCTAATAACGGTTGTGCTCGTTTCAATGTGTAAGAGATAGCGTAGGCTACAATTGCTACTACAGGAAGGTTAGGCCTTGGCCTTCTTGCTCACAGAAATTCCTCCACCTTTCCATACCCTCAACAAGTTTCCAAGCTTTCAATAATTACCCAACATATTGACCTGGTTCTCTCAATCAGCAATCTACGTTCTCTGAATTACTTCCTACAAAGTGCAACAATTGGGCAGACTTCAGACAATACGATTTAGAGAGTGACATTTCTCTAGTGCACTTGGTATTTTTGTACTCTAAGTTCTATAGTTCATGATCTTTGATTTTTCAATTAAATTACTCGTAAATATTGTGTAGTTAATACGAGGCTCTTAGCCTATAGTAACAAGAAGTAAAAATTGTTTACATTTACGGTATCCCTCAAAAATAAGTACGATTATGCAAATGAAACAAATTGTAACGAAATACAGCGAAGCCCCGACTAGTACGAATAATTAATCCCGCAAAATTATCCTATTTGCTATTACAACCTATAAAGTATGCTAATTACTCTAACCCTAATGAAAATATGTGATACAAATTTTGTACGCGTTGGTTATCCGTTTATTAACGTAATACAGTGTTGCCAAGGGATAATAGAATATATTTATAGTCCTTGACACCGAAAGGTAAACCAAATTTTGACTCGAATATTGACGATTACTAGGTTGGATCTTGTATAATTTCATAATTCGGCTATGCTCTGCATCTTAAAAAACTATAGAATTGAACAATGATATAATTTAATATGTCGCCAGTTCATCCTATAATCCTTAACAATATTTCGGTGCAGTGTTGGCATGCAGTGGTTTTTGTCATGGGATCATTGACACGCCCGGTTCTTAAGACATATTAGTTTAGTTTTCGTAATCTGTTAGAATGGTGCTTTCAGTGCGGGGGCATAAAACGCCTATAATGTTTCATTTCACATTCAAATGTGGCAATAGCTAGAAATTTATACGTGAATCTTACAATATTAAAAAAATCCGGTACCAAGTGTCGAACTTGTGACCTTAAGCTCTGCAAGTCAGCTCTGTACCATTAGCAACCCAGTTCTGTACCATTACACCACTATGTTATCGTGATATCCTGAATACAAATCGAAAAACACATACAAAGAAAAACGACCAATCTCGACCAAAAGCTTTCCATTAACAGTCCACAAAAATTGGCGCATGGATCATCCTGATAGGTTATGTCATTTTCGCGATATAATGTTTACATCCATCCGGCGGGACACCTTCACTAAACTGCATTTTCCGACTTTCCTTTAAAGCCAAAGCGGTTGCTGTCTTCACAGAAATTACGCAATTTCATGAGACCTTTCATATAATTTTGGTTTAGTCGCGATTGATTGAGCAGATGTGACAAAAATTGCAAATTAGTAGAAATGGTCGGACTCGAAAGTAATATTTACTTTGTAGAAATTTAGATTAATACATAACTTTTTGTAATACTATTCCTAGTTTGTGATCACAAATGTGATATTGCTTGACAAGTGTGGACCTTTACACTCGACCTGCAGAAATCAAAGAAATTAGCGGTACAGACCAGAGTGCGGAATTTTAATAAAGTTTCAGCCCACGAAGTCGACGGAACAGTGTTCATTTTTTTGGTCACATTCAGTTGCCAGTTATACGATCACGTTTAAGGGATAAAAAGTACATCAACGTCCAGCGGAGCGCCATTTGCGCCGATATGAAGTTATACGAGGCTCTAATAGAGAAGTTCATCAGCTGTCAAAACCACTTGACCAATAGTAACAATGGAACGAATTTCCCGTCCGAATGGTCATCGAATTGCTTTCGAACCGTCTCCCCGACGCATTATGTGCGCTCCTCGGGCGCTGAACTTTTGACAGCGTCTATTTTGCACGTCCAGGCTCTGTGTGCGATAGATAAATTTTCCGGTGCATGATCCTAGTTTGCACTCCGGTATTGATCTCGGCTCAAACGCTCTTTATGCCACCGTATTGGATCGCGAATGGCTGCTGACGCGATGACGCGGAATGGAAACTTCAGAAATTAAAGAAAATAAATCTGAAGTTCTCATAACAAACAGCTCGGTTCAGGCGGGCGCGGATGGATTCGAAGGCATCACACGATATAAATCTATAAATTTCGCGCTTCCATTCCGCAAGTGGGGCGCGTATTAATGACGACACGTATAGCACTTCCCGGCATCGACGACGGCGACGTCTCCAATCCGATCGGTCCACTTCCGGGCCTAAGCCTTTTAATTTCATTTCGCATTGAGGGAAAGATTCGGACAAAGGGAAAAGGAACAGGCATGCCAGATGTTGGTAATTACGGTTTTCGTATTACCAGCTGAGAGCGGACATGTGATTTTCCACTCCATTAGTTTGGACGGCTTTCCCTGTTACGCGAAGGTTCACATGTGGTTTTCATATCTACACTGGGGTTCAGGGGATTTGTTTAATTCTTACTGTCACGCGTGGAAGAGATACAAAAGAGGTGCACATATTACAGTATTGTGACTAAAACAACAGTTCATAAAGCGACGGCCGTTTTGTAATTCTACCATGCTAACCCTCACCGCTATTTATCTACAATATTGTTTTATTGTTGTCAAGAATATAATTTTTATTCTGAATGTAACTCCTAAAATCTCGGGTTTCTCCATAAATGTTGTTAGAGAGTAGATTTTATGAAAAATTACAGAAGTATTTTTAAAATTTGTCAAAACTGAGATCAGATATTAAATTTAAATTCGTTACGCCGTGACGTTGACTTTATTTTTATTTTTACTAGTTGTGGATGCAAAATTGTTTATATATCTGCACAATTCCATTGTCGAAATGCAATGCAAATAAATTGAATGGGGAGTAGATTGGTGTTCCATTTTTATCGCAATTGCTGCACGTGCGAAAACGGAGTACGGGTGCCAACATTCGCGCATGAAGTTCGTTTACTTTAGAAACCGATTTCAGCGCAGAAGGACTTTTGCGTTCGAATATCCATACTACACTTCAAAACGTGTACTAACAAACAACAGACAAAAGCTTGAGTACTCCCTCGCAATTAACATCACCGTGCATAAGGGTCGTTGTTAAACGTGTCCTACGTTAAATAACTGAATGCGAATAAAATCGTCGAACCTGATAGCCACTACAAATGTGCTAACAAAGACTAGAATGTGAAAACTATTCGCCGTACACAAGACACTATAACAAGCAAAGCTGGAGAAGATTTATTCTTTAATGATCTACTTAGAACCGTACTGCAATCCGCGAGTAAAACGCTACTATAAGAGTCCGGAATATACCCGAGAAGTATTCAAGTTCTACATCTCCACACGCACTCGAAATGGGTAGACCACGGTGATAATCGTAAAGAAAAGTGCACAAGCTGCAAGCGGCGACCCTGAGGAGCCACAGAACGTGTTGACTCGAAGTTTTGTGGTTAATCTGCCCTCAAAGAACTGCAGGATCGGAGTTTGCAGGCTTTTCCCCAGTTAACGGTGTAAACTCGTTTGGGAGAAAGGAGCTCGGAGGAAGTTTTTTCCAGCGTAGCTGGACGGCACACCCAAACGGTTTATGAATCTTTTCTCTAGGTGTTCCTCGTGATAGCATCAGAACCCCAAGAGGAACATATATTAAGCAGGGTTATAAAGAGGCCAGAAAGTGGAGGGTGGCCAGAGGTAATTTGCTTCTGAAATATTCTTCGACCCTAGCAGTACTGCGGATGAATATTCAACACATCAATGTTGATCGAAAATTTACAAAATATCGCACCATTTTAAATCCACAAAACTGCACCTCCGAAACAAACAACACAGTACCAGAAACAAGCTGTCATTCCATCTGCCTAAGATGGCTACCGGAAACGGCTCTCTATATATGGGCAATTTTTTCCAAAAATGCCAAAATTTTCCTATTTTAGAAATTCGCACAAAGATAGACCAGGGGCTAAGCAACCAAACGCACATCACGAAAATTTGGCTACATAATTCACACCATTCCAATTAATGGAAAATAGGTGAAAATTCAAGGCAATTCGATTTTAAGTAACTGAATTTTAATTTGAGAATAATTTATGTTAACTCGTTCATACCATTGGCATAGATTTTACTAAATAAATCATTAAACAAAATAAAAAGACTTAAATACACTTAAACCTATTTAGTAGTAATATTAGTGAACAAATTTTTGAAATATTTTATTCACCTCAGACATCAGCATAAATTTCAACTTGAGATATGAATTCATTGTAGCTTCTACGAATTTCTTCTATCGATGAATAATAGGGCACGTTGTTAGCTTTTGCCTGTTGCTAGTCGTCTTTTAATGGTTCATTATAGGCAATATGGTTTAATCGCCTCCACAACTAAAAGTCAATAACAATCAAATCTAGGCTGCCAGAATAGTGCGTCATGATAAGATGTTTAATTCATGGCGACAATTTTATTCATCAGAAAATACAATAGACTTGTGCGTTTTAAATTTAAAATGCCATTTCCGATTCCCATACGAAAATCCAAAAGTTTGAGCTCGTCAAGTTCTTCTAGGGTTTGCCAACTTGAGGTTTAAACGGTTTGCCAGGTCATGCTGTGCTTATCTTCTTCTAAGTAGCATCGTCTTTAGTTTTTCAACATTTATAAAAGAGCCAGTTTCTAAAATTATCGTGACCAACTGAGGTGCAGCAACATGAAAAACACTTACTCATGGAAATTAGAAAACTCAATAAGTCAAAGTAATGCTAAAGGGTCACTTGTCGACGTTTGAGTTGAGCCATTCCAGATATTTCCATACGATTATATACATTGTTATGACTTATGACATACCCGGCTCAGCTTTATGTTGTATTTATGAATTTAAATATTATTAATTGATATTTTTAGTTAATTATTATTCTCTTATCTCATGGGTAGGGTTTTTACATCCTGCCTACTTTTTATTTGAAAATGTAAATTTATTTTATAGTATACTGGCTTTATTCCATAAATTGTTATGGTTTCATCGAATGCGCTCGTTTTTTAAGTTACCTATTTAACTAATGGAATGTCTCTGTACGGGATTTTTGAAGTTATGGGAAATTTCTTTATGGCAACACTTATAGTGACCTAACTTCAATATTTCTCATGCGGTACAGATTTAGTACGCTTATTTTATAACCAGCGTAGCTCAATGGTTAGAGCATCGGACTGCGGTGCGGAAGTCTGGAGTTCAAATCCCAGATCGATGCCTGGCGGGCGGCCTACCCAGTCGCCTTAAATAATTGGGTACCTGCGTTCGAAAGAACAATGGGTAATAATGCGGTTGTCTAATGTATGATGCTCACCACATCACCACGTGTCATGAATTTGACACGCGACAGCCGGGTGATAGCGAGGATACGGAAGCTCTGACCTTCCGCCTTGCAGGCCAAGCTCTTTCATGGGGTGATAGTGCCTCACCATTATTAGTAGCTTCAGCGTACTTATGCGAACGTTTTGTCCGTCTGTCTGTCTGTCTGGATCGCCTGTAACTTTCTAACGGCTACAGATATCGAAATTTTGAAAGGGGGCAAAGTTGTTGCTAAGGTCCCGAGCACCTTCATGCGCTATTTGGTTTTGGCGAAAGTGGCGATTTTCCACTTTGCAAAATTTCCAAGCATTGTAGCACAGTGGCGGCTTGTCCACTTGGCGCCATCTACAGAAGTTCGGTGGTCACGTTTTGAACTACACATTCTGAAGCTACTCTTTAGACCTGTAGTTGAGCAGTTTATTTTATAACCAATACATCCGCTATAACTTACTGATGTTTGGCTTATGTGACTTAACGTAAACAAAGCTACTGTAAACAAAACGCTCACGAAGGGCGCCACAGAAATTTTATCACTTAATTTTAGGAAAATGTACTCCAGACCTTGGAATCCTGTCCTGCAGAAGGACGTTTAGGCCTGTATCGGCCCACCATCAATTCCCTCGTTGTCTGGGCTTCTTGCTTATGGTTATTCTGCCTTGCAAGCCTCCTAAAAACTTTCTAACGCGTGGCGTGTAGGATTATCTCTGCACTTCCTTCAATATGGCTTAAATCTCTGCTTTTGGCTCCTCACAGCTATGGCTCTGCCATGATGCACGAAGATGGCTGCTGTCCTTGGGCTTCCAAGGACTCCGCTTTTTTCAGTGGACCTTCAACTGATTACAGATAAAACACCCAGAACCAGATCCTCACATCTAGACAACTTTTTCATCTGCAGAGGGGCTAAGAATAATTGCAAACTACTGCAGCCTATCCACGACACTGCACTAACATCATTTAGGACCTTTTTTTGTTTTCATTATTTATAAACGATATTGGACTATGTTTAAATTCAAATTATCTTTATCTACGACAGTGTGTTTATAAAACGACTGTTTAATAACATGTTTTCATTAGTTTACGTCGTCAGTAGTAACGTGTTTAAAAGATTTCATTAGGCACGTTGTCAGTAGCAACGTGTTTTAAAATTTTTAAAACACTCAAAATTACGACCGGTTGCTGGTAATCCTAATTTACATTTTTTTATGTACTTACCGTGTTTTCTAGATTCTATCGTAGATAAAATATTGTACGATACACATGCGTAAAGCATCTTTAGTCACTCGCGGGGTTTAAAACGCTCGCTCACTCGCGTTTTAACTCTACCCCACTCGTGACTAAAGAGTAGCTTTACGCACTTGTACTGTAAATTACTATTTATTTTCAGATACAAAAATTTTTGTTGAAAAAATATGACTATTGTAAGTCATGTTTTTTCGTTAGAAGATTTTGCAGCTAATTTTGTTGTTAATATCAAATAATAAAATCCTCTGTTTTTTTACCTTTTGTTTTCTTTTTAATGTTTATATATGTTCCAAGTCATAAAGTGGTTATAGTTTTATACTATTAATTTCAGTTTTAAATTGGTTTAAGAATAGTGTAAAATTTGATTTCACCATTTGTTATTTTTAGTAGTTTGTGGTATACTAAAAGAGAAACATTATTTTTTATTAAAATTATGTAAGATACTTAATTAATCTTACTTGGTTAGTTGTTTGATTTATTTCTCTTTTTTATTTCCTCTATTTTTCCTCTTTCTTAGACCTGTTATGGATGTTTAATAGGTACGAAAAGTTTGAATTATATTATAAATTATTTCTGGTGTTATTTATTTGGTATTTCTGTAACTTTAAAAGTGTAGGTTAATAAAAAAGGGATTTGTGTTTTTGATTATATAATTAGTTCATTTTTAATTTTAATCATGGGTTTATCATTGTTAATTTAACAAAGTGTATTACCTTTTTTAAGTTAAAATGGTTGATTTCGTATTTTTATTTTGATTTTCGAATTGCTGTTATTTGCTAATTTTCATTTAGTATTTTACATTTTTCTCATTTGTGTTGGTGTTCTTCCACCCTGGTTTTGAGGTTTTTTAAGTTGTTTTAATTTCTATATATGTATTTTAGATACAAAGGAGTCCTTTATTTTGTATTATTTTCACTTGGTTTTTTGTTTTTTAGTTTCTTGGTTTTTTATTATTGAACCATCTGTTTCGGGATCACTGGAATAAATAACACCAGAAATAATTTATAATATAATTCAAACTTTTCTTACCTATTAAACATCCATAACAGAAAGAGAAAAAAGAGAGGAAAGAAAAAAGGAAATAAATCAAACAACTAACCAAGTAAGATATTCTATTAATTAAGTATCTTAAATAATTTTAATAAAAAATAATGTGTCTTTTTTAGATAACCACAAACTACTAAAAATAACAAATGGTAAAATCCAATTTTACACTATTCTTAAACCAATTTAAAACTGAAATTAATAGTATAAAACTATAACCACTTTATGACTTGTAACATATATAAACATTAAAAAGAAAAAACAAAACAAAAGGTAAAAAAAAACAGAGGAAGTTATTGTTTATCAAATCTAACTTATAAAATGTTTCTTATTTCTAGATAAAAGCACACATTTAAAAGGCACAAAGCCTAAATAATATAGCTGTAACAAATAATTAATTTTTAAAAAGGTCATCTGTGGATTGCATTTCCTTGGAAAAGGAGCTGGATGCTCCGGCGCAACGGTGTACAGTCGTTATGATATGCATTTGAATATTGATAAGTGTACGCATATAAGGTTTAGCAGAAAACGTGATGATGCTCTCTTTCAATATTACATTAACGATGGAATTCTAGATAATGTTTCAGTTGTTAGAGATCTGGGTGTTTTATTAGATAGATCCCTATCTTCTGTTAATCATATTGATTATATTGTCAGCAGAGCTGATACTGTCGGGTTTTATAAAGAGAGTGACAACAGGTTTTACAGATGTAAGATGTCTGGTTTTGTTGTACTTGTACGGTCAATATTGGATTATAACTGTATTATCTGGTCACCTGCTTATAATATACATATTGACAGGATTGAACGCGTTCAGCGGAAAATTGTCAAAGCTCTTTGTTTTAAGGTTTACATAAGACATGAAGATTTGGATTATAAACAGTTGGTACAATATTTTGGATTTCACCTTATGTATATACGAAGACAGTATTTTGAATTATGTTTTGCTTTTAAAGTATTAAATGGATTTATAGCCTGCCCGGAGATACTGTCTGCTTTTAACTTACATGTTCCTGCATTCAATGTCAGGTTACAGCATATGTTACTACAAGAGTATCGCCGTACCAACGATTGTAATAATAGTCCGCTGCAACGAATTGTTAGAAGTGTTAATAAGACAAGTAAAGCACATATTATTGGAATACCATTATTAGGCATATAAAATCCTTATTTGATATGTAAGATGTAACCCAGCGACCCATGCATTTTTTTTTCGTTACTGTTATATTATTTTATTTTCTTTATATGACAGATATTAACTTTTGTTGTATTTGGCTGTTTTTTGAGTATATACTTCTAAATGGTATAATCCTTTGAACAAACATAAACATTATTATTAAACATTATTATCATTATCAAACACGCCATTTCCTTGTAAAATCGGTATTTATTTTATATTTTTGGCTTAGGTTTTGTGGAAAGCCAACCACGCACACACTTTGTTGCGCCCCCACTTGATCTTACATTGTTTCTTTCTGTTTTTTATTCTATGCCAAGGCTAATGATTACAGCTTCAAATAGAAATAAAACCTTAATATAATATTTAAAATACTTGAAGTATTTTAATTCCTATCACAAATAATTGTATTATTAAATTGCATTAATTGCAATATACGAGTTAAATAAATTCTTTGCTATAGCGTCAGCATGTTTACTTTCAGAAGTTGCTAAAGCAAATTTTAACGACTGAAATACACCTTGAACACTGACAAATAAATATTTCTTTACTACTACTGCCACTAAATTTTATCATTTTTAATAAATATCTGAATAGTTAACTAATTAACTTTAACAGCTAAATTAAAAATAACATGTGTTTTAAAACAAGAAAAATATTGCTGCTCTTTTTTTTTGTAACTCAAACTGTGGACACACGGTATAATCCAGAGCGGGTAATGATATTTACATACACTCATTTTCCTCAAACTGTGGACACACGGTATAATCCAGAGCGGGTAATGATATTTACATACACTCATTTTCATCAGTGAGTCTCTTAATTTTACCTAATTCTGATTCAGACTCCGATTCACTCAAATAAATTACAATAGGAAGACTATTTAAGCAAGATTTATCATCATCGTACCCAATCCTCCGTAATAAGCTTTTTTCAATGTTCCAAATTTTGCCACACATTTTATTCAACAAATGTAGTAAGAGGTTTTCGCAGTACGATGGGGACTCTGTCGGTAGACGAAAGACGCGAACTTCTGTGCTTGTTATATCTCTTCAAAAGCCCCACACCATTTCGATAGAAATGTGTCCACAATGGTATGGGGCTAATCTATTATGTCCACAAGTGTTCAATAACATTCCTGCTATAATCCTCGTTAGTCAAATATGATTCTATCATATCAGAAAATGTTTCATCCGCACGCCGTATCAAACTCAAAATTCCATTTATTGCAAGCAATCGCAACATAGCTTATTGCAAAATTGTAATATTACCCGTTACGGATTTTTTAATTCTTAACACTGAAATTACCAACTGTCAGTAATGTCCTATAGAGTCTCACAAGAACTACGTTGAGCCTAGGGTTTGGGAAGACTCGGGCATTTCGGACCCGTCGAATCTGAGTCCAGGTCCGAGTACTTAATATTTATGTTCAAACATATCTATATATAATTTTCTTTTGTTTAATCGATAATTGATTTTTACAACAAATCAATATTATAATCATTAACCTTTAAGATGAAAAGAATATACAAAACAGAATTATTTATGTGCATTTTATTTGAAAGAACTCGTAATACTCCAATGCAAATAAAAAGTAAGAAACACATTTAACAAATAATATAATATAGTAAAGTGTATATAATATAAAATAATAATGTTAAAACATAAAAATCCATTCACTATAAGTACAATTTTACAAGTAGGTACCTAATATTACAAAAAAAAAATAATAAGGGTTGACTCGGGTCTCGCCGGGTATCGGGTCCGGATATTCTTAACTGGACTCGGCGGGTCCGAGGTCCGAGTACCCGGAACCAAAAAGCTTTAGTTGAGACCTCTATAATTTTCCCAAAGTAGGCCTGTTTAACAGTCCACAGTTACAGTTTACTAGCTCACCTATACTAATTCGATTAACCAAGACCTTTGATTAATAGCCAACAGTTAGTAAAATCAGCTTTCGGCAAATAATTATAGATTGTTGCCCTCCAACAGATCGATTAAATTTTAGATTAAATTCCACTAATTGACCAATTTTAATATTACTTAACTTTAGGAGTGATTTTTAAAGTTTATTATGGGTTAAGTAACTTATGGCAATGAAAAGCTACTGATATATTTTTAAAGGAATCAAGTGTCATAAAATTGGTAATACCGACAAATGACGTATCGAAAGTATGATACATTCGTGCACAACATGTCTCAATTTTGGTTTCTCTCATTTAAAATACAATATTCTTGTTCTAATTAGCTTGTTTTAATTAGTTTAAAATGCGTCACAAAACTGTCTCAATTTAATTTTTTTAGTATCATCCGTTTCTGTCAAGTAAATATTCAAAGCGAGAAATCGGATATATAGACAAACAACCAGTCCCAAACTTATAACCATGTTTTAAACTATACAGTTTGATAATATATCTTTGACAAAAACCAAGGATTTCGTGTCACTGGATGCGAATACTCTATCGATTATCCTAGAAAAATAAAAACGTCGATTTATAAATATAGCTAGTAATGCACATTTGAATATGTTTTACTTCATCTTGATCGACTCCTACACCGAACAGTTATATTCTTTTTCAACCAATAGGAACCGCAACCCAAAGACATTTTTTATTGTTATACGATATGTCTTTTTGTTATCAAGTTTTAATAATTCTATATAGATTAGCCTGAGCTGCCTTACCTTAATCTAATTTAACTTGGAAAAATACAAATTCTTAATCACTTCTTATTTCTAAACGGGTTTTAACACTATAATTATTCATACATTATTTTTAGCCCATTTTAACTTTCGGTGCCGAAGACCATTCACACAACGCTGGAAGTGCAATAGAGGTTATGTGTCACATGTAACTTACATTACGCTCCTCCGCATTCAAAAACACCACACATTCGACAAACCTTGATTTAACTTAAAGCTAACTTAACTATGAGTTCAAATCCATCGCCACTTTGGTAAAAGCCTCGGCCACGGCCAGATTTAAACCCATGACCATACGGTTGCTAAGCTGAGTACTTAACCACTTAACTACCGTGGCGGCCTAACACTATATTTATGCTAGTTACAATTTCAAATTTACTATAAATGACTTCAAATAACTATTACATGCAATGTTTAGCATGCCAATTAAAATGTAGGTAGGACCAAAATTACAAACAAGAAATTCAGGTATCTTGTTGCGTGAACAGTGTATAAGGGCAATAATTTCAAATTAGAAAAACTTATATTTAGACTCGATTAAAAAATACTGACATCTAAAATTTACTGCGTCTACAGTAACTTTTACCTGCTGTAACATTCACATAATTTACAATATAAAAGAAAAGTATAACATGATGGTATGTTTACAATGTCATTCAATCGTAATTTAAAGTGTTTTTCTACCACCCTACATACAGGAAGTGTGTAAGTGTGTTCCAAATAATACAAGAGTAATATTGGGGTAACTTATGGGAAACATAATCCTCCTCTTAATTCTGCACCCCTCCTATTCAAAATTCACAGTGAAGACATTCTAAGAAGATATGCATCCAATCTCAGATATGCTGATGATAACACTTTAATTGCAACAATTTATATAAAAACTATTAAATTGGCTTAAATCGAATCACAGTCAACCTTACGGTTTAGAAATTATCGGGGCAAAACAAAAATTTTAGTTAGTGACTTAAGGATAATCATAAGACGTAAAAGAATTAGCCAACTGTAATATGGTGAATTCGTTTGTACAATTAGGATCCTGACGAATAGCGTTGGTACAGATGCAGAAATTCGAAGAAGAACAGGAATAACAAAGTGTATCATGGACACATTATATAGAATCTGGCAAGACCTAGGAATAACTAGAAGTATAGAGAAGCGCCTGGTGAAAACCCTCATATTTCCAATTTTCTTGTACAGAAACGTGGAGAGTGAAAGAAAGTGCGAGGAACAAAATTACACGTTGGAGATGTGGTGTTGGCTAAGAATATTAAGTTTCTTGGCAGGAAAGAGGATTATAAGCTTCAATTTTACAAGAAGTTCATGGTACCCTGATACCAATTTAATTACCTGCATTTTCCATTTCATGAGCTTTAACAAAGCTCGAATAAGGAAGCAATTTTCGCCTTGTTCATCTGTTTGTTTAATCCATTAGTTGATGTGGTAGCCGGTGCCAAAATGTTACTGCGCCAGGCAATTTGTGCACTTCCGTTTTCTTGGCGTTGCAACCAGAATAATGGCGTGTTAAAAATGAATTTTCTGTCTACCTCAATCATCCAAGCGTTATGAAGCAGTAACCTCTCGTTGGTGGTTGTATTGGATTCCTCGAGTGCTTGGGTATATGACCGCCTATTGATTTCAAGCCTGGAGATAGTTTGTGCTGTTTATTAAATTTTGGGAAAGTTATAACCTATGAAAGCACATGTTTTGTGATCGCATATTTTATGAGATTTGAAAAACAGGAAAGATTCTGGAAGCAAACCATTTCAGTGTGAATTATGTTTCTAATTTTTGTGTCTGCTTTATGCAGCCTTTTAAGAACGGGCTACAACTTTTTAAGTATGGGCAGAAACCAACTCTTCGTCTGGGGATTCCTCGTTGCTCAACGATCGTAGCTGTGAAGCGGCTTCTCCCCCATGTGCTGTGGTTGGTAAGCTCCAGGCACACCTCCAATCACGTCGGAGGAAGTTGTGGCTCCCGAAGCGACCTTAGAAAGCCCCTTTCGACCAGAGCGGCATCCCGTCCTCAACAATCTATCTTCGTCGGAGAAGTCCGAAAAAGCTAATTACCCCACATTCAGGTTTAGTCACATAGATTGTTAAAATAAGTTGTGTTGCTAGCCTCACCAGCTAGTGTAGCATATTTTGTGTGCGTTTCAAGTAATCTAGCCCGGATGCTGAGTTAAGCTATTCTTTAGTCGATATACGATACATTATATTAGTTGAAATTGCCGAGCTAGTACTTCGTTTGAACTGCAATTCTTTCCCCGTTGTATTAATGCAACGGCTTGTAAAAGCGAGACGTTTTTACCTCGGAGAGTTATAGCAAGCGATATAGAGATCTCTATTGTGCTCCGAACGATTCACTACAATATTTTGCACTGGGAATTTGTTGTATAAGATTGACTCCGCAGCGGAGTGTTATAAATTTAGTAGCATATTTTCTTTTGGAAATAATGAATGAATAATTTAGCTATAACTTTACCTGCGCTGAGCGAAGGAGACAAAGCACACCTTTGGTTCCTTATTTTAATCTGTGATACCTTGTGATATACATCTTTATTTTTGTGTATTTATTTGCCTATGTGACTTAATTAATGAGAGGGTGTCGTATTTGTTATTTGCCAATCAAACCAGTAATTACGATCGTATTTCAAATGTAAATTATCCAACTTACTTCGTTATATGACTCTATTACAATTTTGTGTTTTATTGTTATGTTGTCCGTTGCTGAAGTTTGAGCGAATTTAGTAGTTCAACGATTCATACCTATGAAGCTGTGCTCGGGTCCCAAACTGTTTGGCGCCCCTACGGTTTACTGTTAGTGGGAAGGTAAGTTCAACCCAGCCTTCTCCTTTGAGCTAGTCCGAGGCCTGCTTTCGTTTACGAACGGCAATTGTTAATGTAACAACACAAAAACTATCTCATATAGTTTGCCTTCATATTCTTCGCTTATTCGGCCACATAACTAGAAAAGATAGGTTATGGAGCACCTGGCCATTCCGAACAGAATCGAAGGCACACGATCTTTTGGTAGATCTCCACAAAGATGAACTATTCAGAAGGGCCCTGAACAAAGGAACATGGCTCATAGTTATACAAATAGCACCGACAAAGAATAATGGTGAGGATCACAACTGTCAAGAACCTATTAAAGAAGAAAAATATGACGCTATTTATAAGAAAAACTAAAACAAACCCGTGAGAGCTGGAAAACGTCAAAAGCTATCAATTTATTTTATTCCAATACAGAACGGAGACGATCGTACAGAAATTATTAACAATTAAAATTTCAAACATACACACTTTTTTAAACAATTCAATAAAATCGAGAATATTTAGACGGACTAACGCAGCTTGTAAGGAACGTAACGAATTGGAACCTTATAATCGCCTTAGAAGTAAGTTTAGAGCATTGCTTGCAACGGCAGTGACACTTGTAATTATTGTAAGTTTGCTGTTGATTAATCCCCGACTTGCAGTAAAAACCTCTTAGCAATGGAGTTCCAGACGCAGCGTCGTTCCTTCTAAATCAAAAAAGACTTGGATATTCCTCCTCTATAAAATAATAAGAGGCTTCAAGCATGCTGAACGCTTTTCGGCTTGTTTATAAAAGCACCAATCAGGACGGAGTTAGCGCCTGCGATACGCATAATCAAATTTGGTCGGAAAACATTAAGTTAAACAAAAGATCTGGAGATACAGGGACGTAAAAAACACGTTTTATGAAACACTTGTTGGAGAGTGCGACCACATTTCCAATGAATGGAGTGGAAATGCCTGCAACCCAACTTTAAAGTTTTTTGGGGCAAACAACGTATTGATCGCAGCGACAAACAAGATTGCTGAACGGGAAACAACTTGAAATCTAATTAAAATGAAGAATGCTCGACATTACTACCTTGTGGAATAAGTTATCGAGTACGCGCGCTAAATAAACGTCCAAGAAGTTTAATACTTTTATCGCGTAACTGCCATATTCAATCTTGTTAAACTTTTATAGGAAAGTTAAACAAAAATGACTGAGCTGCTGCGCTTCAGTCAATCATTGGCGCAACTTCGTGTGGACCTTTTAAAATTATACTTTGGCCTTAAACGTAGTTTTTACTAACACATCAGATACATAGAAATTTAAGTGACGAAATATGTTTTGTCACCAAAATTCTGTTGAGCCAAAAAACTATGAAATTACATTTTCTTGGAGTAAAACAGTCGCTTATTTTGACTACACTGAATATTCCACCTAAGAATCCAAACAGCCAAACTTTAAAATCGATTGTATGCACGCCAAGCAGGTAGTGCTGAACTAAATCGCTAGATTTCACGATTGTATACTAGACTGTCACTCGTCTTACAACCAGATTCTACAAATAAATACATGAGCTTGATATAATAATCAACGTATGGGTATGTAGAGTTATAATGTAGTTTTTTTGGCCTTAGGAAAATATGTATGAATTGTATGCCACATAAATTTAATTAGAATTACAGACTACAGGCATACCAACACAGACTCATCATCATAAAAAGTAGGTCTTTTGATAACCACCTACCCTTTATCTAGGTATGCACAATGGAAGAAATAAAAAACATTGATCGTGCAATGAATCTTCTCCTGAAGGGAACAGTCGAATATTATGTAGCTGACACCCTGCCACGTGCAGCGTCCATAAATTACCTAAGCCTAAACCAGCGGGTAACTAATTTTGAATGTAACGCTACGCGCAAGTTAGTAACTAGTGCTATGAACAGGATAATTAGCGTCGCGACTGACGGATTGCATCTGTGATCGCAATGTAGATAACGCGCAATTTAAAAACTCAAATTTCGACGACCTTATGCCAGTGGAGCCTTCGAAGGTAAACTGTAGGTAGTCGCTAGGGGACGCGTCTAAAATCCTTTAGCGTCCCTCGTGCCAGGCAAGACACTAGGGCAACAGGACATAACATTTTCACCAAGAAGACCCCAAGAGGCTAATAAAGCAATTCCACTTCTCCGGAATAGAAACGAGGCACAAATCCTGAGTGCGCTTTCGAGAAAGCGAGAGTTCTTCCGGCCACCGAGAAACAATAAACCCTCCACTTACGTAACTACCCAGAAGCTGTATAAAGACGGACACGGAAGCGCTAGGATTCATTCAATTCTAGTCTGTTCATCCATTCGGTTTACGATTTTCGAGATTCCGTTGTGGCAAGTCGTGTAGCACGTTTCGAAGTCTGCGTCAGTATTATCCGTATTGCCGTTCACATGAACCCGTCGGTATACCAGGGCGCGTTTTAATGTCAACAAAAACAGTTGTTTAATCATGCACTGTATATGTATATTTGTGTATCATCCTATATGTATACTAGGTGGTTCATTTATCTTGTCCACCTTTACATGTGAGTATTGGAACCCAAATTATAAATTTCGCAGAAAGTGGTATGAAATAAATTAGGTTAGTCTTATAGATCAAACACATCTATGACTAAAAAAACCTTCTCCAAAATTATTTACCATCACGTAAAAATAGGACCATCTCACACGTAAGGTTGGACAAGATAAGTGAACCACCTGGTATATTTATGTGTGTCAATATAATAAATGTTGTTAAAATCAAAATAGTTGCTGCTTTCTGATAGTATTGTCATTTTGAAGTACAATAGGTATGAACATCCTCACTCGTAGACCAGCAACAAGTAAATTCTTAAGAGGTTATGTTAAAATGTACGTCCCAGGATGGTCACATATTTGTATTGGTAACACTTTTGACATCTGTCATATTGATATTAAATTGTTAACCTTTTTAAGCTAAATCACACAATAAATCAGAGACGTACTCAACATTGTAGTAGGGCGCATTTCAAAACAGAATTTACGACACACACACACACAAATAGCAACAATAACAATAGCAATAACAAAATAACAGAATTAACAAAATCAACAGCAATTTTTACACTTGAAAACAGAAAGAATCCGTCATATGACGTTAATCACTGCGCAAACGAAATCCCTCTACCCACCGCTACTGATTACTTGTCAATTAAAATATAACCAAACTTTGCATGTTTGACAATTACTTCTGTTCACATATTGTAAGCTGTACGTGATTTTTGTCTAAAGTCACTTCGATGAATATTTTTTTGAATCGCGTATACATTGAGCGTTTGTTTGTCCATATGACTAAGCTTAATTTGTTATTTACATAGATACATACTTTTATGTTACGTTGCGAACCACTTCAGTGGTGCAGTGGATAGAGTGCCAGGTTTGAAATAAGCAAGTCCTTTGATCGAATCCATAGATAAACAAAGCTTTTTCTACAGTCCAATTAAGTGATTGGTATTGAGCCGGATGATCACTAGACGTTGGGATATAATTAAGGCTATTTTCCTCTGGAGACTGGTCTATGAGTAAAGCATCAAGATCCCATACAACATATATACCTACAGGTGACTTAGTGTAACTACACGTGACGTAGCACAAACAGCTAAAGTTGCGCGTGAAAATATCCAATATCCAAAAAAAATGTATAATTATTGCATGGAATATCGCTAACATTCTTGGCTGATCTTAGTAGTCTTAATTGAGTTCGTTTAGTTGATAGAAACAAATTGACACCAACAAAGTTATTATGTCACAATAATAATGTAGAACTTAGGCAAATGTATCTATGTACCAAGTTCTGTTTTAATTAGCATATTTTTACTTCGATAAATATAATTAAAAACTCACCATACACATACAGATCATCTATAATTCAGCCATTAATAAGAAGGTTGCTTTTACCTGGAAAAGAAGAGAAATAAATTGTAGTAACAATACATTAATTAATAATATACATGTATACAAAATGAGATAAGCCCTAGTTTTCTCTATATAAATTTCGATTCAGTTGTATTTGAAGGAATTTCATGCAGATTTTTCCCACTTTCTGACTAAAATGAATTTATTGGAAGAACCCACAGTTTTGGAACAAAACTATTTATAAAACAACGAATCAGTACATCAAGCATTCTCAAAAATATGTAAGAGTACTGGAATGAATTATAACCATTAAATTCGGAACACCGGCACGATTTAAATTTCCCAAAACGTGGAAACTTCAGCCTCCATCCAAAACTGATGCTCCAAATGCTCAGATGTGAAGCGTCGTAGAACAGAGGGGGCCTTGACGTATGAAAGGCTTTAATCAATGACGAAAATTCATTAGCTCCTCTTCCCTCAGCTAATTTTGATAAGATAACTTTTACGACGGCCATAAAATATTTTATTTCGTTTTTAAGGGGACGATAAAGGCGCCTTAGAACGTCTCAATTAGGGGTCGACATTAATTATTGCTATTATAATAAGTGATCGCTTTTTAATGATCCCACCTGTTGAAATTGGCGGGTGATTAGTTTGCCTTGCGCTTGTGAAGTGATCGAAAAACTTCCCCAATTGTTCATCCCGGGAATATTTCAAGCTTGTTTTCTATAAACAAATATTTCAAGTGTGCTCGCTGAAAACGGATCCAATGAAGCACGCGAATTTCTGGTTCCAGCTAAAGTTTAATACTTTTCCTGGAATATTTTCTAACTAATTGCTTCATTTGTGGTAGCTAAATTTCAATATAGCAGGAATTTCATTTACATAAATTATCGCAGTAACTTAATCTCATATATTCCACGAACACCGTTTTGAAAGGTGATCACTTGTAAATAGTAATTACATTACAATATGGCAAAATAAATGACTACAATGACACCACGTTCGCTTTTATTTGTTTACTTTGAACGTGACCTTCTTGATTGTCCGGTGTGTTTGATATCCATTTCTTAAACTTTGTTTGTTTGTTATGGACAAAGTCTAGACATGCGGAGTACCAGGTACCTACTGCTTTGGTCATATAGTCGAAGTCCTACTTTTGGCGAGGCTAAGAAGTTTCAACCCTTTTACATGATACACATCGTAGTAACATGAGAGCCACGGCTTTACAGCACTTACGAGTGATGGAATTCTGTAGAGGTTTTCATACATTTTGTTATTTTTAAAAATCTCACCGGGACCGGGAATCTAACTCGCGACTCTTAAATCAGTAGCCACGTTGCTTGCCATTGAGCTACTAGCCCCAGCTCATTTCTGAAATTTAACAACAAATTAATAATCGGATTACTAAATGTCGATATGATTAATGTGAGCAACGCGTTTATTGTGGTACAAATATTCATCTCATCGACTTCAAATTTGTTTTTATTTTCACTTGCTTCACTATAGTACTTACCATTCACAGTAAATCAATAGTGGGATTCAGTTTTGCCAATATTGAATGCTTTTCGTTGATATAATGTTTGCCTTTAATTCAGAAGTTTTGCTGGTTCTCCCAAAGGCACCCCTTTCAGCAAGCAAGATTGTATGTCAATACTTGTACATGTGATTAGTAAACATCTATGCATACTGACGAATAGTAAAATTGGTTACAAAAAGTAGTTGCGTGTTATGACAGTTAAAAATGTGGGTGTAGAATACGCTCTGACGTACATAAACAACGAACTCAGCTAACAATACCACAAATTCAAAACACCTCTTACTATTCTGAGGATATTTTTTCTGCGATTCACCATTTTAACGCATGCATTTAAACGAGACGAGAAAACATTTTCAGGAAATAGTCAGTGATTGAAACTACAAAATTCTAAATGCCCATTTTGGCCAAAAATGAGACGTTTTAAAAATATTTTAGGAAGTTAATTAAGTCATCTTCTATTATCCCAATACACACTTTTATTTAATATGCCATACGATATATGTTCATTTTTTCTGACAATTACTCATAATATTATATAGTATATACAGGGTTTTCAAAGTTAATTCGGCACTATTGCTAACTTCGTTATTATTGGAGCTACAAAGTCAGTTAAATAGGCAAACTAGTAGTATTTTTTTCGCCAATTACGATGGTGAAAACGGAATCAAAATCGAACATCGCGTTCGCCGACTTAACTTTGAAAACCGTGTATAATATCAAGCAGAAAATGTTGTCTACAGTTCGAAAAACTAAAAAATTGGAGAAGAAGGAAAGAAAAATAAAACACTTTTTATAATTTGGTTGTGTAATGTATGTATTTTCTCAAATAAAACAAGCTAGAATTGTAGAATTATTAACAGAATTGGTTTTTGCATTACATCACTTTTAGAAGCAGCCATTTCTATTACCATATAGCTTTACTGTAAGGTTTAAAAACAAGGACTAAATATTGAGAATTGATGAACGGAGTTAAATAAAAAATAAAGAAAACCATGCAGACAAAAACTAAGATGTCCACAACAGCTAGGAGAACATTAAGAAGAAGGTAGTCGCAATAAAAGCCCTGAGTCAGTCAGTGCGACTTTCACTCTGATGATACAAGCTGCAAGGTCTTGCGAAACGTTAGTGAATATGGATGCACAAACAACAAAACGGCCAAATCTGCCTAAGTATTCTCGTTCTCAAGATACTCAAACAACACGAGCCACCAAAGAGCAAGGCCATCGCGCGGATTTTTGCTCGACTTCACAAGGTGCAAGGCACATTAAGCCAGAAAATGCTGGGTGTTCATATACAAATACTACGCGGTCTAAGCCGAAATTCTATGCTAAGGAGAATAATTCGAGTAACCGCGAAAGCCTCAAACAGTACATTATTTAATATACAACTAACGAACCTCCCGCGAAGGAAGTCGCGTGTAACAGCTAGTATTTGATAAAAGTGTAATTCAACACCGAAAGCAAAATAAATAATTACACGTACACTCGTCGTATCTGCAGATTACTGAGCAACCTCGTAATAATTCTAAATATTATACCTATATTAATCATCGCGTCGTTAAGAGTTACAGTAAAATGCAATATTGCCAGTCAATATTACTAGGTACTAGAACAAGCGATGTTTATGCCAATAATAGGATTCCATAATCATACCAATGAAGTTTTGATGTTGATTAGTATATTTTACCACGGAGAAATTTACATAATATACAAATAATAAATAAACTCTATGACGCACCATTGCCTATGAAAGGAGGTAAATATTAACATTTGCAATCCCTGAAATGAGCTACATACACACACCGTTTTTACTCGTATGGTTTAAAAATTGCTTACTGTGGCGAACATAAGGATATTTTCATTTTTATGTATTGTAATGGTTTTTAGTGTTAGGGTTTGATATTAAATTTAAAAGGTTAAAAGAACACAGTATTAAATTATAAAGATCAATTTAAGTATGAGAAGGATATCGAAATTATTAATATGTATTTGGTAAAGAAATGAATAGTATTTAACATTACTAGCTTGGTAAGAGGGTTTTTACTGGCGGACAAAAGGATATGACTGGCGAGCCAGTCACCTTCTGGAGCCAGTAAAACCCGATACCTTGCGTGTATTGTTGAATATTTTATTTGTTCCTCATATGTAAATAAATATAAATTTACCATTTATTCACAATATCAAACTGACAAGCAACTAAATTAATCAATATGACACATACTAAGGAAGACAACTCTGGCTTTGCACGCTGTCATTTATCTATGAGCACGCTTGTAAAATTTTACTGGTTAGCAAGTAAAAAATTTACAGGCTAGCCAGTTAAGAAACATTTTCAAGATGAATACAGTGACTTGATAAATTGATGTTTACAAGTGAGGAACAAATAAATAGAATTAAAATTCCATTGAATGATGCTATACAGGGTGTTAGTAAATAAGTGCGACAAAATTAAGGGGGTGATTCTGCATGGAAAAATAATGATATTTTGTTATATAAATGTATATTCGCAAATGCTTCGTTTCCGAGCCACAGTTAGTTAAAGTTTTTCTTAAAAATTGATAATTTTTTTATTGCTCTGAAACCGGTCAAGATATGCAAATGAAGTTTAGTGGGTTTTAAGAGGTACTTATAGCGCATTCTTTGATATGCAATTAAGAATTTTATATTCATCATTGGCGCGCATACGGGTAATGATCCCGATGTCTTATTTTTTGCATAAAAATGGCGCTACATACAAAAAAATGACAAGAAAGCTTTCTTGTCACAAATTGAACGAGAAATTCAAAAATAATTTTTATTTTGAAATATCTCAGTGGCGTACCATTTTTTTCTATAAAAATATCGGGTTCATTACCCGTATGCGCGCCAATGATGAATATAAAATTCTTAATTGCATATCAAAGAATGCGCTATAAGTACCTCTTAAAACCCACTAAACTTCATTTGCATATCTTGACCGGTTTCAGAGCAATAAAAAAAATATCAATTTTTAAGAAAAACTTTAACTGTGGCTCGGAAACGAAGCATTTGCGAATATACATTTATATAACAAAATATCATTATTTTTCCATGCAGAATCACCCCCTTAATTTTGTCGCACTTATTTACTAACACCCTGTATAAGAAACGGAAAGATTCTAAGATAATTTAATTAGTACCTATCTGAAAGTGGAGGATTAGTGACAAATACCTATTCGAGAAATATCATTCAACATAGTGGGTGTTAAAGAAATATGATACAGATTATATAGTGTTGGACTTTAAAATATATGCGAAACAATATCACTAAGGAGATAATAATAATCATGAGTTTGTAAAATAATTTGGTACAAAAAACATGTAATACCTTTGTAAGAGGATAAAAACCCTTTATAAAAAGGTTTACTCTGTTTGGAATGTAAATGGTTGCGAATTAAACTAAGATTTGCGAGAAGAGAATTAAAATCAAATTTTAAAAGATTTAAAGATGTGGAGATGGTAAGGAGGAAGAAAATGAATGTGGTGAGAGTGCCATATGTAATACAGTTATAATCTACAAAAGCAATTTCTGGAAATAGATGCAGAACTAAGTTTATTATGAATCAATTACAGCATATGAATTGGATAGCTGGAAGTGGTTTACATCAAGATTGCTAGCAGAGCGAGCGTCTTATGGTGTGGATAGAAGGTTTTTCTTCTAGTGGAGTTCTAATTCGCGCAAGTTTGTTACTGAAGTGACATCTAGTAACTTGCATCTAGTCGAAGTTCGTGATACTAGATCGTCGGTGGCTTGAGAATTTTGTAAAGAAGACGTGGAAGGCGTTTGTTGCTGGTCAGTTTTTGGCAGTTCTGTTGGAGAAAAGTGGTGTCGTGTTTGGCTGGGAAGTCGTTGCGGTTCCTGGTGTTTGGTTGAGTTCGTACTGGGATTTGTCTGGACGTTGGGAGTTTTCTGTGAGACTACCAAATGCATTTGGCTTGGTAAAGGAGAGTATTGAGGTCCATGGATAGGTGACTGGCTATAGGTATTTATGTAAAAACTGAAAGAGAAATATAGAAAGAGTGAAGTGAGGTAATTTTAAAAAAGGGGAGTACTTACTATTTGATATTTGTTGAATGACAAGTAATGTAACGAGGAGGTATTTGTAATTGATTTTGCACTTGCAAAATTTAAAGTGACATTGACAGACGTACAAGTTCTCACGAAATTAAAAAATGAATTTTCAGGAATAAAAGCAATCTTGATTATAAGCGAATCCGACCTGTGTTTTCAGTTACGAGTAATAGTCCAGTCTGGAGAGACGAAAAAATGCCTTTGCTCAACAAAAAGTGGAGTATGAACGGTTTTTATATATGTTGTTCAGGTCGGGATCCTGATGAAAAATCCAAGTTTTCGACCTTGGAGGGGCGCCGCGCGAGCCGCCATCTTGGATTAAAGGTGCTAAAAACTGGTTTTTTCCAACTAGCTCCGCAACGGTTGATCCAACGTCAAAAAAGTTCAATATAAAGTTAAAGAAGAGAAGATTGTTGACATTTTTTGTAGATGAATTTTTGTTGTAAGTGTAATATGTAACGAGTTACAGCGGTTGAAAGTTGAACATTTCACCAAAATATCGTTAAACTTTATTTTTGTTGGTACATTTTGTCAGAACAACTTACACTATATTGTTTGTAATATTTTTCCACATCAGAATAACGTTCTATAGAGAAATACAAAATATGATCAAAAATTATTTTCATCTAGTATAGCTATGGAATAGTTAATTTATAAACTCAACTATAAGTCACTTATATACTCGCACATGCAGTCGTTGTTTTTGATGGATATCCGTTTGATCGTGGCAAAAAAATACCAAGACTGCAGAAAGACTTCTCCGATCGAAAAAGCAGATGTCTGCGGATGTTATTTTGGATGAAACAACGCCGGTTCTAGTTTCCCAAGAACGATTTCTAGCAAACGAAAAGAATAAAGTCCGTCTGTTTCGATGCTGTATTACAGTTAAGCAGGCTGAAGAAGATGCTGATGTGTTGATTGTCAACACGGCGATTTCTTTGTACTCAACATTTGATGCTGTTTTCGCCATTGGAGAAGACGTCGATCTTCTAGTTCTGCTGACGATATTAGCAACATCTACCTTCGCAAACCTGGGAGAGGCAAAATCGTTGAAAGAGTGTATTCTGCAAATAGTTTTAAATATGAAAAAGTAGCTGAGAACATTTTGTTTCTCCATGCGTTTAGTTGCTGCAATACAACGTCGTCCGTCTACAACCAAGGAAAAACAATGACATTATAAGCATATTCAAACATCACGATGCCAAACCAGATGATATCGCAGATGCTGAAGCACGCTTTCTCGTTGCTTTGTATGGTGGCTACATGGAAGAAAATACCTTGGAAGAAGTCCGTTACCAAGAAATTCAAGTGCAAGAAACACATTTAATTTTGCTTCTTTGCCACCAACGAAGGACGCTGCACGGTATCACGCATTTAGGACGTATCACCAGGTCTAACAGTGGTGTGTAATTGAAAAAAATGCACGAGACTGGGGCTGAAAAGTTGGCACGAATGTACTCACTCCAGTAACAATGACAGAGAATCCATCACCCGAGACTTTATTAAAATTAATGCCATTGTAAAAAAGAATGCGGCGGAGCATGTGGCTGCAGGAAAAGTGGGATGAAGTGCTCTATTCTGTGTAGATTCTGTAATGGCCAATCATGCGAAAATGTACCAGAAGTTCACATCGAGAATGGGGACGAAGATGAGGACATTTCATCACTGGAAGTCCCAAGTCTCAGGAGCAATGACTTCGAAGATAACATTGAGCATAAAGAATCTTATAAAGACGTCAACATCTACCGACCGGGGCCTTCAAAAATTAAAAAAACTAAATAATATAATCGCGAACACGAAACATCACTAAACTGGGTCATCTGTGGTTTGGGCCCACTGGGGATACCGCAATAAAAAGAGCGCCTATAACTGTACCTCATGGTGATGTGGAAATGTGTTTACTATACGTTTATCAAATTATTATAACTACGTAACGAATAGCCAGAAGTAATACAAGAAAAAAATTTAAAAATGAGAAATTACACAATTTTTTAGAGAAATGTTCATCTTTCCGCCGCTGTAACTCCTTTCATATTAGCCTTACAAAAAATAGTTATATACAAAAAATGTCAAGAAGTTTGTCTTCTTTAACTTTGAATTAGACTTTCTTGGCGTAGGATCAACCGTTGCGGAGTCATTTGGAAAAAGCCAGTTTTTAGCACCTTTAATCCAAGGTGGCTGCTCGCGCGGCGCCCCTCCAAGGTCGAAAACTTGGACTTTTTATTAGGATCTCGACCTAAACAGCATATATAAAAATCGTTTATACTCCATTTTTTTGTAGCAAAAACTTCTACTGACTGGACTATAAATGTTTTCTACCAGAGCTAGAGATATTTAATAATATTGATCATTCATAATTTGTAAAAGGGTAAATGAGTTACTTAAATTCATTTTGAAAGAAAATTGATTGAAAATAAACTAAAGTATAGTAAAAGTCAGAGGTAATAGCTAAAGAATAATAAATATTGTTATAACATAAAACCATTTACATACATAAAGACCATTATAACATAGTCAATTATAACAGTATATTTAAATAGCTTTCCGAAACCGTTCCTTATGATCTTCATAAAAAGTATGTTTATTTTTTATTACTGAAATTTATTAATCTTATCTTTAGAAATGTTTACAAACGTTACTTTTAATTGCTGGTAATTACCTTTGTCGAAAATTATGCTGGCAAAACCACATAAATTTATTTTCGAGTGTAAAACCTCGCAACTATATTTTTGCTAATATATTGTTTACAATATAAAATAATTAAATATAATATCGCATGCAATCTTGTCGTAAATTTGCTAAATTGGCAAGTGTATCATAATCATAAGCACTGCAATGTTAGTGTAAAATATACGTTTTCTTCATTTCCTGGAAAATAAATATTTTTGAGAAATAACGTTTTAACTTGGTAGTGATATGTGAAAAATAATCAAATACATACCTCCCACAGCTTTGGTTGTCAAAACTAAAGTTTTTCTTTTCTCCAAATTGTCAAGACGTATGTACGGATATATGTACGAAACGATCATTCAGCAGTTACGGCGTTTCCAGTTATACAAAATTATTCAAATAGTTTCATTTAAAACAAAGCCTTATGTTTTAAACAAGTGTTTAAAACATGTTATGAACTAACATGTTTTAAACATGTTTATTATCTTTTACAATAAAGAAAGTATTGGATTCACGACAAAAATTCAAAATTGAGCTTTCAACAGATCTTCACGTTTTCGAGTCCCCTGAACCTAAAAAACATGTTTCTGTTCATTGGTCTGTCTGTGTGTGTATCTGTGTGTCTGTGTGGCTGTCTGTCTGTCTGGCTGTCTGTCTGTCTGGCTGTCTGTCTGTGAACATAAGCGAACAAAGCGAAAAGAGGTATGGCGTTGAAACTTCATATATAAGTTTTGTATGCTATCTAGATGCGACAGCAAGCTTTTGAAGAAAATCGCATAACCAGAAATATGGTGTTTACTCTTGTAATTTTTCAGTTTTTTTCGATTTTTTCAAAAACGGATATAACGATCTTTTTAATGAGAGATAGGTGATTTTCCAGTTGAATACCTCTAAAATCGGTTTCTTTTGTTTTTTTCCTATTTTTTTTATTAACTCCTATTTTAAATAGAACAGCCGGTATATTATTACATTTTTAAATTCAGTTTAAAATTTTAGAGAAAATTTGTCTCTTGAACTAACGCTCTATTTTGTACGGTTTTTGTAAAATTCGCTATTTTTAAAATTTTTTGACAAATGCTTAAAAATTAAAAATCAAATTTTTGACTAATTATAAGATCACTGTAAAAGGAAGATGTGTGCGTGTATGACACCAGATTTTTTCTAAATTGTTAGTTCTAAATTTAATGAAAAATAAAAATAAATCAATACTGTAGATAATACATATGTATTTTAACGTACTTACACAGTAATATAATCATACATATAAAAAAAGACCAGTCGATCTTATTTTCGAGTGAACTATGTATTTCAAAAGAAAAATTGTTCGACCCAAGCTGACGAAGCAACTGCAGTGTGTAACTGTATCACTAAACTGAAAGTGACTTCATTAACATTGCTCTTAATAGCCATCCACCATGAAACAGGTTTTAATTATGTACCGAACGACTTCCAGGATTGGACCGTGTCATTATTGAGATTGATAAACTCAACTTTCGTCCACTTTCATAAGATGTTTTATCAGGGAGTAAGCAAAAGAGCACGGTAACTCCCTGTGTGAACCATGCCAGAGGCGAAACTCTTCTACCGGTTGGAGGGCAAAATTTATAGGCAAATGCCATCGCAGTTGAGTGCAGAGGGCGCTGGGTGGGGCTTTGAAATTAGCGCTTTCGATTTGGATAATAGAAATTTATTTGAAATGGATCTTATGACCGGTATTGCGTTGGTGTTTGGCTATGTCTGATGAATAAACGACACCCGACCTGTGGCAACGCTAATGTTCAGAGATACGAGCTTTTACTGAACGTCCCGTTTCACCAGTGTATAACAGAATTCATTACAAGAGCAACAAACACATTTACATGATATGTTGTTTAATTTATATTTGCATTTTTCAGAGTGTCACTAAACTCGCCATTTCTTGGCTACGTTTTTTTATATTTTGCTCTAAGGCATTTATTTTTGTCTCATTTTAGTTTGATAATATAACTCCAGATGAGATCTAGTCTCCTTCCAGTCATGATTCGTATCAATTTTTAATAAAACTCTTTAGTCTTTCACTTTCTTAACAATTTTTAAAATGTTGCTTTACTTAAAAATGTTATAAAACACTGCGGTCTGCAACAAATGCAAACACTAAGTGAATGTTTACTGAACTTATTCATAATAGTGATTCAGTTTCATAGGGGATTTTCCTAATTAGATCAGTTATCTACTAAATACAAGTAGAGACATCCATAAAGTCCAGAATTAAAACCAGTGTTTTAAACAAAAAACTAGTTTTTTGTTTGAACAAAAACATGTTTCAAACAAATAATACAGTTTAAAAAAATTTTTTTAATAAAAAAACATGTTTTTTGCCAACCATGGTTTATGATAGCAAGTCTTCATATGTTTATTTTATATGACAGCCACTGCCATGATTCATTACTGATTCGCAATCTGAAATTCATTTTTAAAAAAGGACAACTACTAATCCGATCGTTCTCTTCATTTCAAGTATTGACGTTGGCAATTATTTTGTCATTGGCAATATCTGATATGGGATTAGCTAACTTATCTTCTTCATTTTCCTTTTTGGTCTAGATAAATCCTGGCAAGTCCAGAAAATCCATCAGCTGAGTTAATTTCTATTGTTCAGAACAACAATATCAATTTCAATCATTATTCTTTGGCAGTCCATCGGAAACTTGTACTTTCTGAACAATATCTAAATTTTGGAATATTCAAATTAAAACTGGGAGAACTTTCAAGAATTACTTTCAATCATATTTAAAGGTTGATTAACTCGAAAAAATTGTTTCAAAACGTTCGATGGTTTATACCTTATATGCGATATGTAGCCAAATCAATCTCGTTTCTGTTAATTCCAAAGCGGCCATAATGAGTTTCTTTACGAACCAATCCAATCATTTTCCCACTGAAATATCCAGAGGCCCCACCTCAAAGTCGCGCCAATTTAGGGGATGCATGGCGAATTTCTGAAAAGGCTTGGGTCAGTAAGTACGAATGGGCAAAACCGTGGCTTTTCAGCCGATACAATACGAAATACAGGTTCCAAAGTGGCTCTGATACATTATGGAACACTAAGAGCATGCATTAGGATCAGGAATTACCGATTGCGGCCCATTGTGTCGGCGAATTCAATATTTGCAGTCGGCGAGTCAAAGCCGCGGGAAGCAAAAAGGGCCGAGAATGCGCTGGCTTAATTACACGCCTAATCTCTTTTGTAGGACTGTTGAATGTCCCGCTAATGATGTGCAACGTGACGCTAAGAAACGAGAATGTCGATTCTCCCGGGTCGACGATGTTTGCACATATTTCTGTTCCTCACCTGACCATTCTTGGTCGCGGGGTGCACTGATTTTTCCGTGCGTGCTTGAGATTTTCAATTTGCATTATACAAACGAAGCTTGAATTTTTAATGGGACGTTTTTGAAGTGCTTTACTTTAGAATGGTAATTAACTTCTCCTTATCCCCGACTTGAGTTTTCATAAAAGTCACAATTTTCAGGTGGAGCCCGCCGCTTGCAGCGGGATAATATCAGTTCCTAAGGATTAATCCTGAAATAGAAACGGTCCTGTTAAAACATCTACATGAAGCGCGATTATGAAACACGAAACTGGAAAGCCGCATAGAAAACGGATTTTATTTTTAATACGAGCACTTCGTCCTCGTGCGAATTCCACTGCAATTCTTTAATTCATGGCTCTCCGGAGCGAACCAAAGCAGTACAATTAAACGTTAAGCGCTTTTTAGTTTAATTAATTTCATTTTTCTCCCCGGAAAACAAAGAGGAGTAGTTAGTCACGAAAGAGACCTGCGAAAGCTTTCTTACGAGTCATTTATAAAGTTTGGAATATAAACTGTTGGTATTAATTCAATTCTCCTGCGAATGGCAAAGGCACAGGAGAAATTTCCTTGATTATTAAATTATGAAAGTCGAATTTGTGATGGGGTCGAATTGCTTTTGTAGGTGCGCTCTTGTGTAAGCCGAACAAGAGTATATAAATTTAATTCGGAATTTGTTCTTTCACTCCTACGTTCCGCAGTAAAGTGGTTATGATATCACGAACGTAGGACGTTACGATGCCTAATTTACAATCTAAATTTGCTCTAATTATTTCCCTGTCGCGCTACTCAAATTCGAACTCAAATGCTTCTAATTAATAATTAAAACTCAAAACTTTTTAATGCCTAACAATCAGTATATGATTAAATTCTAGACTAGAATAGCATTAGAGAAATTTTAAAAAGTAGATAACTCATTTGAGAACCTTGGGGAACACCAATAGCAGTCGACGACGCATATTTTGTTGCACATACTTTTACAGCTTTAAAACGATTTTATTGTGTTGCTTTGAATAATTGGAGGTTAGAGACAAAAGCATGACAACTATTAAAACATCTATTAAAAAGTTTTAGTTGGCTTGAGCAAAGCTTCAAACCCTGTTACGGTTCAAAAGACATTTATAATTATTTATGTAATTATTTGCTTGGGATTTCCATGCATTTATATTCCTAATTAATTTGTGTAAGGTTAGGCCTCTCTTGATGCATCGGTGTTAGTCTGGTAGCATATTCAAGGTTCCCCCTATTTTCTAATTTTGACTTCTTATCTTATTTCGGCTATTTGCTATTCTGTGCTGCTGTAGTGAGAATGGCGAAGCGAATGACATTTTGAAATCATTTTTGTATTTGGAAATTTTCGCTATCATCCTGAGTTGAGAATTCACGTTTTGGCTTTTCTGTACCTCGGGGAGCATGAAGGATGTCAGTGGAAAAGGTATTTTGGTGATTTCTCAGGAGCAGATTTTGTTCAGACTATTACCTGCAGAGCACATGTCCACTTTGGCAAAGATGGGGGCTTAACATCAAAACGGTATGCCTAACTTTCTTTTGTACTTCATGCGTAGGATTCTATTGTGTTGCATTTAATTGTAGCTCCCCCTTCACGTACGGCTGAATTCCGCAGCTCTTTGAATTTGCGAACGCAGCTCCTTCTTGAGCTTTTGCAAGTTCGACCCGCCTAGTTCTTGCGACCGTGAGAGCTCCATTCCTGTAACAGGTTCGTAGTAACATTTGAAGCCGCAGCGTAGGAATCACATCATACCCTTGTCGACGAACGCGGAGCAGTATCGCTGCCCGATATTGGAATAATCACCTAACCTCTTCGAGGCTTACCGAGAGGTTTTCCTGTACGCCTGTGAGCTACCAGAGATCTATTTAAATTAGTCTTTTACTCTGCCTGCGTTAGAGCTGGTCTCGCATAACCTGTAGTCACGGAATTCGCTTTTGAATATGTTTGTGTGTTGTGTTAGCCTATATTTATTTGGCAAATATTAGATGGACTTCCTAACGACATGAATGTAGCATAAACATGATACTTACCTAGTAGAGTAAATTTTACCAGTTAATTAAAGATACTTGTTGATAAATTTATTCTGAAACCTAGCTATTTACATGGTATCTGTCAAAGAAACTTGTGGTACTGGATGTGTCTCCCGTACCATCCACGTCATTATTATTTGTATTATGGATCTTGTGAAGCAATGTTGCATGCTGTTTTGAAAAAATTAAACTTTTGGGTAATCACGTCATGCTAATCACCGTTTAACAGGGTTAAATTACTCACGTTAGTTCCGTACTTGCAAGATATACTTTAACTGAACTCAACTTGCGTGACGCATTGAAACTGAGGATACAGATTAATTAATTACTAAGGGTATTACGAGTTATATTCAACTTTTAATCAAAATTTAACTATTAGTACTTTTTCCGCGGTCATACGCTTTACTGTGCGGTTCTCTGGTAATGCAAATTTGCCGTTCTTGATAATCAGTGTGTAGTTTCATAATCTACAGTAAAAATTCGTTCATTCACGCTTTAATTATTTAAATCATGTGTAAATATTTTGGTGAGATTATTATACCTCTTATGCTACTGTGATACTTTGGAACTGGTTTTCCCTGTGTGTGTACATTGTATATTTGTATATGTACTGCATATTGCCGATATTATACTGCCTTGACATATTTGCCTGTGTATCTGACTTGTGCCTTTACCGTTTCCTTTAATTTTCAGGTTTGGTTACTAGCGCCTTCTGTAGTGTACCTTTTGATTAGCAAAGTGCTGGGCACCCATATTTTTCTTTTCAGCTAAAGATTAGAGTCTTTTGTTTTATCCATGACCAGCTCCGACTGAGAAGTCGGCTGCCTTTGCTTTTCTTCTTTTACAGCCACAGTGACGGTAACAACCCTCAGAACAGGAAGAGTCAATATTAATTCTATGTTTGTTCGATTAGAAAAGCAATTACTTTGCTACTTATAGTGGATTTTTATCAGTATCATTAACTTTTAGTTTCTTACAAGCAAGAATATTTCTATTAAAACATATACGATCAGATGCATTGCTTGTTGTTTGAGGAATTTCAAATAAAGCCCTTCTATTATGGGCGCTCAGTTTTGAAGAAGATAAATCATTAAGCTGCAGAGGAATTCTTTACATTAAACAAAAAACCTATTTTCACAGAAGGGCTGCAACTTCACCGCTTCGTGTTTTACGCTGTTGGAGTACCCTCCCACCGTTGATTAATTAACGTATATGAATATTAATTCATACGCAGGAGGGCCGATTTCGTGACTTTGATGGATTTCTTTCCGCGATTTTATAGGGAAATTTTAAAATCCACACTTCTTCCGTTGTTTTCGCCAAGAGAACTCCTTGTAGAGCAGGCACGTTGTTACCTGTTAATTGCAATCAATCTCGAGTTGAAAACGCTGTAACACATTGCTTTCATAAAAATGTGTATACTTTGACAATAAATTCTAATGATGTATAATTCTTTACGAGCATAAATTAGTTGGTATAGTGATAGACAGAAATATAAACTCGCCGAAAACAAGAGGGTTGGACAATTTCAAAATCGTGCACGGTTGTGAAGCTTGATCCCTGCAACAAATTTGTTATTTTTTCTCATTTTCATCACATGTGTGGAAATGGGGCACATCTCCGAGGATGAATATTAATTAATGTCCAGGCGTCGCCCAGGTGTACACCAGAAATTTGCGAAGCAGCCCGGGACTTTATTTTTCAAACTAATTCAGTTAACTGCGATGTTTCATTAAATTTAAAAGCTTACGGACTGTGAACCTCCGGTCTGCCTTCTCGTTGGCGTTGGCTTGGTGTTTCTATTTTTACGTCGTTTAGGTGAAAAATTAATTACGCTATAAACCGCGGGATGTCGAAACCGGCTATAAAGGAATTTAACGAAGTTTCGCGTGCAGGCGCAGATGGGTATGAACATGAAAGATAATCTTATTTTCTGGTTTTTTATCCATCACTTTTAATAACTGATTTTCTATCGTACCAAGTTGACAGACTCGCTCAGAGTTCGTCTGCTTTTGAATATAAAGTGACTTATTATTATCACATTTACATTTTCTTGTCACTGCAACCCGGACTGTTCCAATATTTTTCGGCTGCGATTCACACTTCTTACAAATTATTCCCTTTGTTCTCTCCTTTTTCTTCGGACGGTCTATTTTCCCACGACTACAAGCTCTACTGGCACAGACGACTTTCACAGTTCTACCGGGAATAGCTGATTATAATCTGATTGGTAGATACAAAACTAGCAAGTTAATTAAATCGTTCGATGAATTCAATCAAGTTGAAACATACAAATCCTCTCAACATTGATGGAATTATTGTTTGATTAGCAAATCATTTCACTATTCCACGCGTATGTGCAGCGTTCCTTAATTGCATTAACAGTTGGGTTCATGAGAGCTTTATATAATTACATGCATCTGTACGTGCGTTTCAGATATCTGCACACGCTACTCGGTTTGCAATCTTGGTAACTCTCGGATTGCTAAAATAAAAAGCACCCAGTGGAGGTGCAAAACTAAAGGCTTTATTGTCTTCGCCGCCACGTCAATGCTTTTTAAGCTTTAAAACGAATCTCGTTACATTTCCTAATGACTCCCTCTTGTTAAGGCCATGTTTCGTATTTTTAATGGCGAGTTTTATACGTTTGTCTGCCGCTAGGAGCGCCGACGAGTATAAAGGGGAAATCTTTAGAAGCGTTATTGTAGCTGCCCTGAGTAATTGGGAGGCCTCGTGTTAGTTTTCTCTTAGGAATGAGACATGGACGTGCAGCCGATGTATACAATAGAGAATAAACATCAAATTAAATAAGGTTACTTTATACCTTTTACATCTGAATCATTCAGCACGTGGAAAGGATACGAAAATCTTATTTCATAGTCTCTAAAATCGAGAACAATAATATTTTATCTCCTTTTTGCCTATTTCATAGTACAAGCAAATTTTATTGGGTGCAACTTTAGCGTATACAAGTGAAACAGTAATTTTGTCAATATGTGTAAATCCATAAATCCAAAACCACGATATAGAATGCATATGCTATTATAGGTGCTCAGCTACCAAGAGAAACTTTCTCTTAAGATTTTTTTAAGGTTTATGATTTGAAGTCGGCCAATATTTTGCAATAGTTGACTTAGATTCATTATGTCAATCGCTTGTCTGCATCAGAAATCCCTACACTTTGAGTGATCTTCAGTGAGCTCACTCCCTCTTCTTAGTCCTTAGTTAGAATACTGGTTGGATGCAGATACCCAGTGTTTATCTTGGCGAGCGTTCTCTTTACATCTTTATAATTGTACTTCCTGTATCTTTCTTAACTTGCTTCAAATTTTCCTTCATTTTCAACGCCTTCAATTTCTCCTTCAAACTTTTCGTAAGTAGTCTGTTTCTCCGTAGGATATCCTAACATCTTGATCTCTTCGTCTCGTGATCTTTTTAGTTTTCTCTAATTTTCTCAATATCTCTTCGTTGGTCGTTCTGTTTATCTTGTTGGCCTGCTGTATCCTACATTTATTTCTCTAGTACTTCGTTCATCCTTTATTACAATACTTCCCAGGTAGGGGAATACGCCTATTCCTATTCTCGCGACGTTTCCCCCGTCACCACCACTTTTGTTTTTCGTGTATTTATTTTAATTTCCTATAGTTCTTGAGAGATTATATTGTTACGATTTGCGTTCTTGTGTGATGGACTATACGCGGTTGCACGAATAGACTGTACTTTAGTTAGCCATAAGCAATCTATAAGATAAATAATTTTAAGGTTGCATTTCGTAAGCAAATTTGTCATATAAAAGTTACAACAGGCGCCTGAAAGCCGGTAGTTAGAACTTGCCTTTCTCTGGGAAGATGGAAGTATTTGAATCTCACTGAAGCACAAGGGTACATTTATGCAGGGTTTACCTGGCAGGCCGAAAAATTGGGCGAAGCTAGATTATTAGTGTGATCAGAAGCGCAACAATTGTCACGGCACGGCATCAAAATTAGGCTAAAAAATACGTGACGGTTGGAGCAAATTCCTTAGAGAGTTGTATATTACAGATAATTTGCGAGGTGTTGACCGCTTGACAAATTTTGGCGTGCGAAACCTACAATTTTCAAGAATACATAGCAGTATGAAGCTATTATGCATTGTTACGTTCATGTACGTGACTTAGAAGTCCGAAATTAAGAGTTGCTCTAAAAGGCCTATTAGAAATTTTGAGAACGCCTACCGAGTTTTCTTGGTCAAACTGAACTGAGAATTTAGTAGTTAATCAGTAACCTTATAAGGTTATAAGACTTAAATTGTTTTTTCGACGACTGACATCGAAAGTAGATTTTTGTCACTGTCATTTGACAACAGAAAGTTGACGTTTGCCGCTGAGCGTGCGTTTTCATTACTTTGCCGCTCGCCGAGCGTTTTGGGTTTCCGCGTGAACAAAATAGGTAGCCACATCCGAATGTTTCCTTGACAACGACCGTCATTTGTGGAAATAATCGCGTCACATGTCATAGACTGCGCGAGTAATGTTAACTTGATTGTCAATTAATTTTTGCGATAAAATGAAATTTGATATTTTCCTTTAATAATATGCTCAGTCGTCGAAAAAATAGTATGTATATTTCGAGCTAAAAGTGTGCTTGCCGCTTTTGCATGATTGCTGGTTTCGACTTCGTCTCAACCAGCAATATTCATGCGCAAGCGGCAAGAATACACTTTCAGCTCTTAACATACAATATACTATTGTAAACGGCAGAAAATAAATGCAATTATTTGTACTTACGTGTTCTTATTAATCTCTTTAGTCTTCGTGTACAAGTGCATTTTGACTAGAAAGAATGTCAGTCACCCCGACTTTAGACGAATTCGCGACAATATCCATTTCGTTGAGGATATTTTCTATATCTTCTTTAATTCCCGCTAGTAGTGCTATTTCGTCTGCATATCGTATGATATCGGTTTTTTCCGAGTATTTTTACCCTCCACTAGCGATTTTTTTCTTCTTAATTTAGCCAGTGATTTTAGTATATATTGAAGAGTAATGGCGATAACGAACAACCCTGGCCGACTCCTCTGTTAATTGTTGCCTCTTCAGCTACTTTGTTACATGTTATAGTTGTCTGGTATTTATTCGAGATTTGAATTATTCTTCTGTGCTTTTGATTCCGATTTCCTTTAGTATTCCGAAAATATATTTCCAATTTACTTTTTTGAAAGCCTTTCCGGCGTCGACAAAATCTATGAATACATATCCAATCTTAACGCAATCGTTCTACTATTAATCTTCAAGCAAAGAATACTTCTCATTTTCTTTTTTCTCGTCGGACCCGACCGAATTGGTCCTCTCTCAAGTTCTCTTCTATGGTGTTTCCTACCCGACGTTGTATTAGTTTAATTAGTATTTTTGATGTCTCCACACTGCTTATACGGTAAAAGAGGAAGGATTGAGTAAGTAAGATGCTAAAATCTTCACATACTTTTACTGATGTTTCTTTAGAATTGGTAGTATTTAACATAGAGTAAAATCATTGAGAAACTCTCCCTCGTTATACATATAATAGATGAGTTTAAATATTTGCATGATTGTATATTGGATAAGGGTTTTAATTATCTCGAGACGGATGGACTTCAGTCCTGCGGTTTTGTTTTCGAGATGCTTGAAAGCTCTTTAAATTCTCATTTCAGCACTGGATAGTTCTTCCACTGATATTAGATTTTCTATGCATTCTTTCCATATTCATCTGATATTTTTGTTTCTATTAGACATTCGCCCACTTTGTTTTCTATCCAGTGGCTACGGAACTTCTTGTAGTTAAAGAATCTTTTCCTTTATTATTTCCGTTGTTTCTTCGTAGTTTTCATTTAAAAACTTTTCTTTTACTCTCCAGATTCTCTGTTCATTTTATTTATCAACTCCTTATATATTTGTTGCCCTATTTCCTTTGAGGATTTTTAATATTTTCACATAGGTTACTTCTTTTGTAATTCAGAGTTTCCTTTGCGGTTGTTGAATTGGGCTAACCATCTCCTATAATGCTTTGGTTGTTCCCTCCTTGAGTCATTTCTATTGATTTTCGAAATCGTCAGTTTGTTGTACACTCGTGAAAATTACTTCAACTTTTTGTTCTAGTTTTTTAAAACTTCTTCATTTTTTAACTTTTCCCACTTTTTATTTTTCTTTGTTTCCCTTTTCTTAAGATTTCGTCTACACCTCACTAGTACTAAGTTGTGATCGCTGCCAACATCTAGTTCCGAATAGCTCTTGCAATCTTTACCTGGTTTCGCAATATTTGTTGTAACTGATCTGGAATCTCCTTAAGTCCCCCGGGCATTCTCCACGAATATCTTCTTCGTACACGATAGTTAAATAATGTGTTGGCGATAGTTAACTAATGAAGGTCACAACATTCAATTAAACTCCCCCGTCTTTCATTACTCTTACCTACCTCATCTTGTCCCACTTGCCTTCATTTTTTAGAGTATTTTTTTGTTTTACTTTCATATGTAATCAAGGATTTCCGGGATTGAACCGTGTTATTTTTGAGATAAAAGTACTCAACGTTTCGACTATTTTTATTAGGGACTTCATCAGGATCGATGCAACAACGCACGATAACTCAAAGTGTCAACGATGCCAGGAGGGAAACTCTTCTACTGATCGGAGACAAGCAAGCGAAATTACGACAGAGGGCACCCTTCGTCTCGATCCAGACT
>OW679197.1:30378206-30659165 GCA_940337035.1 Agriotes lineatus | reverse complement strand
AACCTAACTTTTAAAACGGTTGAGAAAACACAAACGTCAACCGCCAAATTTGATCCAAAACATGCATCATGTATGCATGCACAGAAATACTGTTTGAAAGTCACTAGATCGTTTTATCTAAAACACCTTTCTTTAAATTTCTAAGCCGGGGTCGGTAGCTCAGTGGTAAGCATACTGGCTACTGATCGTAGGGTCGCGAGTTCGATTCCCGGTCCCGGTGAGGTTTTCAAAAATAAAAAAATGCAGATGAAAGCCTCTACAGAATGCCATCATTCGGAAGTGATGTAAAGCCGTGGGTCCCATGTTACTACGATGTGTAGCATGTAAAAGATCCCTTGCTAGGGTTGGAACTCCTTAGTCTCGGCAAAATTCTAAGTAGGACTTTGACCATATGACCATAGCAGTCGGTGTCTAAGGTACCTGGTACTCTGCATGCCTAGACCTTGTCCATTAACAAACAAACAAACAAACAATTTAAATTTCTACTGCTGCTTCAAAGCACTCAAAGCATAGCGTGGAGTATTGTTTGTATCAGATATAAGGAACAAGTGTTAAGACACTCAAATATGTATACACATTACGTATAGCAAATATATGAACATTTCCTAAATGATGGTTTTTGCATATTAAAGCTTCGAACTGATCTTTAGTAAAAATGTTTTTGAAAGCTTTTTCGAGTTTCTCGTTTTTACTCTTTCCATTGTGTACCTAATTTCTTGCTCAGAATTACGTTATTCTTTTTTAAATTGCTAATTTGTGTTGCGTGTGGGTTCCTAATTTTGAATGGAAAACGCAATCCTTGCTTTGGTATAGGAATTCATACGTGGTTTGAGTAGCAGATTCCTGTTTATTGCTATTTTTGTCTTAAAAGCAAGGTTCAGCGGAAAAGTCGTCTTTAGGATGGTAGAAAATGTCATTTTCAAGTCTGGTTATATGATATGAAAATAAAGTAGGAACGACAGCACCTTTTAATTTCCTTCTGTCATCGACGCGTACTTTTTCCCACTGGTTTTATTAAAATGGTCTATTTTTGATATGCTGCTCTTAGATCTTGGTTTTTAGGATATTTTTTATAGAAAACCTTGTTCGGATTTGTTTTTGCAGCCAATAATACAGCAACCCGTTATTTCAGGAACTTAGATAAAAGTGCAGCTCAATATATATGTTTGCATAAAGAACACAAAAATTACTACATTTTCAGTGACAAGTTTTGACTTAAATGAACAATTTGTCAAATTTGATTAATGGGAAACTGTTTCTAAGGCAATGAGTATTCAAATGTACGACGCGCGTGATCCACCAATCACAATGAATTCCCTCGTTTTCTCAACTCTTTTGTAACTATATACAGGGACTCTAGATGTCACTAAGGTCACTAAATCACGTTAGCTATAGCGTAGCTAACGTGATTTAGTGACCTTAGATGTCACTACAACTTGAATCCAAACCAGTGGTCATATATGGCAGAACTAATGTTAGAATCTAGTAATTTCCAAGTTTTGTATTGGTAACACTTTTGGCGTCTTATCATATTGACATTAAATTGTTAACATTATTTAAGCTAAACGACTCAATAAATCGGAAGCGTACTCAACATTGTGGTATGGCGCATTTCAAAACAGAATTAACAACACACACAAAAATAGCGACAATAGCAATAACAAAATAACAGAATTAACAAAATCAACAGCAATTTTCACACTTTGACTTGCACAATATTGCAAGATAGTCCAGTTACATTAGACGGACAACCGCAGCATTTGCCGAAAAAATCCAAGTGAGCTGAAATTTTGCATACACCTTTATTTTGACATTACAAATAATGTCTCAAAAGTTCCCATCGATATCGCGCTTGCGTTTTGAGTTATTCAAGGTCAAATGTCACAGAAATAAGTTTTTCGCAAATATCTCGCTTTCTATGGGTCGTATGACTTTTTTTAGTTATTACAAAAAATGAAGGCTAGGAAATTCTCTACAAAAAAGATTATATAGTTTTTTTACATACAACTAACTGTTAAGTAAATAACACACTATTAAGTTTTGCAGACGGGTTTTACTTCTTTTTACGATAAAGAAAGTATTGGATTCACCCCAAAAATTCGGAAATTGGGTTTTCAACAGATCTTCACGTTTTAGAGTCCCCTGAACCCAAAAAACATGTTTTTGCTCATTGGTCTGTGTGTCCGTCCGTCGGTCTGTCTGCGAACAGAATAACTCATAAACGAAAAGAGGTATGGCGTTGAAACTTCATATATAAGTTTTTTGTACTATCTAAATGTGACAGCAAGCTTCTGAAGAAAGTCGCATAACCGGTGTGTATTGATGTGAGATAAGTGATTTTTCAGTTGAATGCCTCTAAAATTCAACTTGAAAATCACTCATCTCAATCAATCCACATTAAAAATGTAATAAAAATGTAAAGTTTGAAAAAACTCGTTAGAGCCGTTTTTGAAACACAAGAGTAAACATCATACTTCCGGTTATGTTTTCTTCAAAAGCTTGCTGTCGCATTTAGATAGTACACAAAACTTATATATGAAGTTTCAACGCCATACCTTTTTTCATTTTTGAGATATTCTGTTCGCAGACCGACAGACCAATAAACAAAAACACGTTTTTTTGGGTTCAGGGGACTCTGAAACGTGAAGATCTGTTGAAAATTCAATTTAGAATTTTTGGGGTGAATGCAATACTTCCTTTATCGTAAAAGGAAGTAAAACCCGTCTGCAAAACTTGACAGTGTGTTATTTACTGAACGGTTAGTTGTATGTAAAAAAGCTATATAATCTTTTTTGTAGAGAATTTCCTAGCCTTCATTTTTTGTAATAACTAAAAAAGTCATACTACCCATAGAAAGCGAGATATTTGCGAAAAACTTATTTCTGTGACCTTTGACGTTGAATACCTCAAATTGCAAGCGCCATATCGATGGGGACTTTTGAGACATTATTGGTAATGTCAAAGGTGTATGCAAAATCTCAGCTCACTTGGATTTTTTTGGCAGGCCGATCCTACTGTAGCTGGCCTAAGAGATTTTTGTAGGTATAGATCAGGGGTCGGCAACCTTTTTCGGACGGCGGGCCATTTTCAAAATTATTTTTTTTATGCGGGCCGCACGTTCAAATGTAACTTAAATAGTGCTTTTATATCATATACGGGTACAAATATTATTAAAAATAAATATAAAAAAAAATTATTTTTTATTGACATGCTATAATAACAATAATGTTAGAGAACCAAAATTTTACCATTCTTAAAAGGGAAAAAAAAGAAAATACAATTCCAATTAAATATGTATAAATATGTAAATATAAAATATATAAATATAAAAAATATAAAATATTGTAGTGAAACGTCATACAGCTGTCAACATGAACGCACATATGAACATACAGTAGCAAACTGGCGAAATGAAAGAATTAGTGATGGGCCTATCCGGAATGAATAATCGGAAAGTTTCCGATTGTTCAAAAAATTGGAAGGTTCCTATTATTTCGGAACTTTTCGGAATTCGATTATTTTACTGTTCGGTGCACAAAATTCGGAACTTTCGGAATTCGATTAGCAGTTTTGAGTTCGTGCGTGCAGTGGTTTAAAAGTTATTTATAATTTCGGTTTCAGAGACCGAAGCGGGTACCCGAGTTGTTTTTATTTTTACCTTTGATATACGACCAATGTGAGAAGAAGGAAGTATTTTCTGCATTTTTAGTAACACTGTTATACTAAAACATTATTACAGTCATGGCAGATTTTATGAGAAAGAACAGGCGCGACTAGAACAGACGATGCGAGATATAATAGCGGAGGAGGATGTCGACAACGCGTTTTATGATGATGTGCCATCGTCTGACGAAGATAATTTATTGGAAACTAGGAAAATGAACAGTGACACTGAACAGAAAATATCTGATTTTAAAGACATTAGTGAACAAGAAACTAATGCCATGAGATATCTAATTATTTTTATGGAGGTGGCAGAGGGGTGTCGGACTGCGAGACCGGTGCGGGTACTGATGTCTTAGAATTTTGAACGGGTACTGGAGGGTTAACGGAACTACTGTACTAATTTGAAAAAATATTTTATTTCCTCATATCCCACTGTGCGACTCAAACTCATAAATTGTTTTTTAAGATACTGCATTGCTAACTAGCCTCTACATAGTTACAAACGAGTCCGGTAGATAAAATTTACCGGCCTAGACCAGTAGTAATAGAACTAACTACTACTGGTCTAGGCCGGTAAATTTTATCTACCGGACTCGTTTGTAACAATGTAAACGCTAGTTAGCAATGCAGTATCCTAAAAAATCTTGTACGATACACGACCGGTAGAATTCTGATGGCCTTGCCAAACATACAGGTCTCGCCCTACGGTTCGACCTGTAAAGTATTGGCGCGGCCATAAAAATGTTGCTACCGGTCTAATAACGTAAATAGCTATTACTGACCGTCCTACAAACCCAAACAATAGATACCAACGCAGATAAGGGCTTACGGCGCGACGGCGAGTGCTCTCATCGTAAATTTGCACGCACTTCATCTTCCTTCCGCTTCTTGTTATTTCGCTCGTTTTCCCTTGCTTGCATTTACGGAATGTAAAATAATCGGATGATATTCCGATTTTATAAACATTCCGAAATGGAACATTCCGATTATTGAAATCATCCGATTATGCCCATCACTAGAAAGAATGCTACACTTGCTAAGCGAGACGTCGTATTCGCTGGGGAGTGGGGATTAAACTTGCGCAGTAAAATAGGTTTCCCACTATGCTTCTGTTTGTCGCGCATTTTTGTCACCGGCCACATTTCGGCACGCTTACGCTCTAAGTTTGTTGATTTTTCCTAAAGTTATATTGGTGCTTTGGCGGGCCGCGCAAAAAGTTGCAAAGGGCCGCATGCGGCCCGCGGGCCGCAGGTTGCCGACCCCTGGCTATAGATTATAGTACAAAACGCCACCATAACGATGCAATAAGCGTAAAATTGTGGGTTGAAGATACGAAAAGTCTATGTGACAAGTGTCCAGTATTGTTATACCGGGTGACCATAAATATCTGAGATCTCGGTAGCCATGGAATTAGCTACTTATAAATGTTGGGATAGTATTATATTTCAATTACAATAAGTATTGGTATAGTATTCCAATCAGAAATTGGAAAGCTATTTAAAATCAGGCCAGCATTGAAAACAGTAACGCCCGTATTCATAGTCGTTCGCCAGCGGATCGCCGGCGACTCGCCAGAGTTTCGTTATGAATAGTATGTTGGCGGCACTGTACGTCTATGTCAAATTCGAGGTTAGCAGGTTATATTTTGTGTCAGTTTCTGTCAAAACTGACTGAAAACCTAACCTGATCACCTCGAATTTGACATAGACGTACAGTGCCGCCAACATACTATTCATAACGAAACTCCGGCGAGTCGCCGGCGATCCGCTGGCGAACGACTATGAATACGGGTGTAAGTCACTTCGTAATTTAATTCATAAAATTACTGTTTGATTGTCATTCAGTGACACTTTGATAATAACCTTCAAATTTGACAGATGCATTGGGAAGTTTGGAAGATATATACGCTTTTCAAAATTCTGTATGCCACTATACGGTTTTAAAAACTCAACTTGTACCTACTTAAATCATGCACAATGTTACAATGCCTTAACAAAACAGTTACATGTACAATTTGCAGACGAACTGTCATTACTTGAAAGCTGATTGACATTAGAATATTATTTACTGATTGTATGAAACCAAATTAGACATGACTTGCACTTTTCATGGTGTACTGGATTTTAAATAGCTTTCCAATTTTTGGTTGGAATACTATACCTATGTAATGTAATAAAATGCAATAAGAGGAGGAGAATGTGCCCCGGATTCTGCAGTTTAGCCTACGACTCGATTATAAGAATCTCCTGTTCTAACTCATTACTTATTGCAATCTGTAATAATTTTTGACAGATAGGAATTTTAGTTGTCATGACATTAATGACATTTAGTTTAGTTGTATTCATCGCTTTAATAAAGCGGTGTTGATTCCAAAGGTAATGTGATATCAGATATTTATGGCCACCCGGTATAAAGAACAAGGTGTTGAAAGTGATTTAGGGCTTCTTGATATCAACGATTTTGCTTTGATAATAATGACGTCTTTTCAAATTCAACAGTTGCTACAATTTGGTTACAACAAAATAGAAGCAAATTAAAGACGTATAAAAATTTAATAAACCAACAATTTTTGAAGAAAAAAATATAATGAATGGCCTTTTGAATAAAACCAACACCTTGTTCTTTATACAGTGTGGTCCATTAAGTGTGCAACAAATGGGACATTTTTTTATTAGTTGTACAATCGAAATTTAAATACCGCCAAAAGTTAGTGCATGTTCGATAACCATATCAGATGCTCTTAGAATGGCTTCAAGTCAAACAATATACAGGGCAGGACAAAAAATATGAAATTTGTTCAAGAATAAAGTTACCTTATTTCAAAAAATATAGCAAAATTTTATTGAGAAAAGTTGTTTACAATCGAAAGTTATCCTCAAATACAAAGTCACGGCCTCCTATTCGAATTTTGATTCTTTTTTGTAAAATTTTGTATTATCCTCGTATGATACATATTTTTATTATTCTGATTTTATTAAGAGTTTTTTTTCATATGTAAATTATTATTAGTAAAGCATTTGCCTTGTTAAAAAGAATATTTGCGAAATTCTAAGGTTCTGTTAAATATCGTTGCAACAAACATGAAGTGGACGCTTACCTAAAAAAATATAAATCCAAGTAAATTTTACAAATACGCTTCAAGTTGCTAAAAGTTATATAAAAGTGATGTGGTTGTGGCTACTTTAAATACATATAAAATCAGAATAATTAAAATATGTATCATACGGGGGTAATACAAAATTTTACAAAAAAGAATCAAAATTCGAATAGGAGGCCGTGACTTTGTATTTGAGCATAACTTTTGATTCTAAACAACTTTTCTCAATAAAATTTTGCTATATTTTTTTAAATAAGGTAACTTTATTCTTGAACAAATTTCATATTTTTTGTCCTGCCCTGTATATTGTTTGACTTGAAGCCATTCTAAGGACATCTGATATGGTTATCGAACATGCACTAACTTTTGGCGGTATTTAAATTTCGATTGTACAACTAATAAAAAAATGTCCCATTTGTTGCACACTTAATGGACCACACTGTATATATTTATATTCATCACCTAGATTTTTCATATCTTCAACTCACAATTTTACGCTTATTGCATCGTTACGGTAGCGTTTTGTACTATAATTTATACGAAAATCTCTTGCGATATTGTGCAAGTCTTTCTTCTATAAAAGTAGGATTTGTTGTGATTCCTCTTTCGTCAAGCCAGCATCACGAATATCATTTAATATGTGCTCAAAAGTTACACCTTTGCCTAAAACACACAAAAAGTTTACAGAGCGATGACAGTTGTAATATTGTTTCTTACTGCCATCCGCCAGCAATTTAGATGAAGTGTGAAGCACATACGATGAAAAAGTGCGTCCTTCAATTTGGTCTTTCAGTGAAAATAATAAATGTAAACTTTCACCACACTTCCAAACATAAACGGCACAGATCGGTTACGTCACGGATGGCATCGGCAGGTCGGCACCACTCGGGTCAGAATATGCAGGGTTGCCAGACTGAATGCATGCCCGTTTTAAAAATGTACTTTTGGAGGAAACGGTTTCAGAATGTACCAGATTCGTAGAATTGTACCAGGTCTGGCAACGCTGCTAATATCAAGACCACGCCCAAAATCGAACTACACATAGACCACGCGCATGCATGTTTGACCTTGGGAAGTGTTCTGCTTTATTATAGAGTTATGATATTACTTCATTTAACCTTCTGCGTTTTTCTAGTTCCAAAATGCCAAACTCTTCCCGCAGGTTTTGTGATGAAACGTGTAGAGGATAGATACCATATTTTTTAAAATAAAGAAATTTCAAAACTTTTTTTGAACTCGTTCTATCAGATTTATGTAATATTTATAATGAGGGGACCAAACTACAGAGGCATATTCCAGATGACATCGGACGTACGCATTAAACAGAGTAATGTATGTATTCAAGTTTGAAACATTTTTTGAATTTCTTAATATGAATCCAAGCAGTTTATAACTTTTGTTAACAGTACATACAATATGTTTATTAAAGGAAAAATTGCTTTCAAATAAAATACCCAAATCTTTAATTTCGTGAGCTGTTGTTAGTGTTCTACCATCAAGATTATAATTATAGTCAATTATATTACGTTTACGGTTGTACCTAACAACAAAACATTTATCTATATTAAACAATAGGTGATTAGTTTTGGCCCATTCCATTACTCTGTTCAGATCTTCCTGTAGCCGACAACAATCATTTTTACTTAAAATGGGCTTATATATTTTAAAGTCGTCAGCGTACAGTAAACCTGTAGAATGCTTGAGAAAGTTGGGAAGCTCGTTAATTATAAACAGTAATGGCCCCAAATTAGATCCCTGTGGAACACCCGATAATGCGTTGAATGCTTTTGAGTTAACAGTATTGTAAGTAACATATTGCTGCCTTTCCTTCAGATATGAGGACATTAATGATAAAAGCGACAAAGATAAACCGTAATTGGATAATTTATTGAGTAAAACATCATGATTTACTTTGTCAAATGCTTTTGAGAAGTCGGTATAGATCACATCTAGCTGAGCACCGTTAGCAAGAGTATCAGAAGCATCTTGTGTAAAATTTATTAGATTAGAAACAGTTGATCGTTTTTGAACAAAACCATGCTGAACGGGTGATAAATAAGGAGCGATATGCCAGAACAAATATTTATATAATATTGCTTCAAAGATTTTACTAGGAGTTGACAACAAAGCCACTGGTCTGTAATTTGAGATGGAAGAACTTTCCCCACTTTTAAATATGGGACATATTTTTGATAATTTCCAAATTGTTGGAAACTGAGAAGTTTTAATTATCATATTAAATATCACACAGAAAGGGTAGGTAAAATATTCTGCACACGCTTTATATATATAGGCTGGCACTCCATCTGGACCGGCCGATTTCTTTGGTTTTAAGTGTTTTAATGCTTCTAATACGTCATTCACAGTTATAGCTAGCACATGCAACCTTTCATAGTTACACTTCTCATTCTCCTCAATGTTGTATGACGATGCCACCCGGTCATACACCCCCTCAAAGTAATTAGCAAATGCGTTAGCAATATCTAAATTCGTGAAATAATCTTTCTTGTTTAATTCCATAATTTGATTGTTTGAATTTAAATTCCTTTTATTCGACTTTACAAAAGTCCAAAACAAATTCGGTTCATGACTTATATTTTCTTCGGCATCCGTGATATATTTTCGATATGCATCGTTGATGTCTTTTTTTAGTTTAGAACGCAAAAGAGTAAAATTTTGTTGAATGTAAGGACTGTTATTTTTCTTCAATTGTTTTCTTAAGCGATCTTTCCTTTTGCAGTCATTTATAATATCCCGCGTAAACCACTGCGGGTATGTTCTCCTTCTAAAGCAAGTTTTTGGAACATATACGTCCAAAATTGAATAAAGTTTTATATAAAACGCATTCACTGCCTGATCCACATCATCCACCACACCCAAATTCCAATTCATGTCTCGTATGGCACAATACAAATTCAAAAAATCAGCCTTTTTAAAATTATAACCACCACTATTACTAGCATCCTTTTGTACTTTTTTATAATCAGAAATTTTTAAATTACATAGGAGTGATGGATGATGTAAATCCTCTTGCACCAGTGACATGCAAGTGCCAGCTCCACTTACACTGATATTTAAATTTGAAATTACAAAATCAAGAATAGCATTATTATTATTTTCAATTGTGTTACACTGTCGCAGGTCAAAGAGCTCAAGAAAATTACGAAATAAGATACACTTTAAAGTACCGTCACCCTCCAAATGAACTCCCGGCAAATTAAAATCCCCCAGGAGGGAAGTTCCGTGTAAAACCGTTTACAGATTTTTTGTGTACATTAGAAATTCGTTTCTAGCTTTGACATCTGTCGTGAACATTAACCGTTATGATATGTTAAACTCAAATTTCTAGGAGGGGACAGATCGGGAAGGAAAATTGAAAGAAAGATATAGGAATATAATGAAAATGGGATCATGGAACGTTTCGCTCCTGGCTCCAATTTGGAAACCTTAAAAACATTAGAAATGGAAAAAGGCCAGTTCACGTAATAGGTAAAAGTGAAAGCAGATGACCTGAACAAGGTGACTTCTGGAGTTGAAACTACCGAGTAATACCAAAGAGTACTGTAAATATATTACTCTTTGGTAATACGTACCCAATCTATACGAAATGGAAATGCTAGGATAGGGATAATACTTGACAATCGTTTTGGAAGCCAGGTGTAAGGATATATCTAAAGATAGGATAATACTTTAGGGTTATATTCCCACAACAGACCGACAAAATGGCGAAATCGGTGAAATTACGTATGCGTTAGGAGATCAACATTTTCTCATTATGGGAGACATAAATGCTAGTATCCGTCAGATGATAAACGCATAGAGGATAGCGATTGCCAACACAATATTCCAATACCGTCCTCATAACATCAACCTGGATAATGCCAGGAGACATCAGAAGACAACAGTAGATTATATTTTAGCGAAATAAAGATTTTTAAATCAAGTAAAAGACTGCAGGAGCTACCCGGAGCTGAATATTTGACAGCGACCATAACCTGGTCGTGATGAAATGTGGAATAACTTTTAAAAGCACTAAAAAGATAACAAGAAATGAGACTACGAAAAAGTACAAAATGAAGATATAAATGAAATATTTAATACTAAAATAGAAGACATAAAATCAAAGCTAGTTTTATAAACGATAACGACTCTAAAATGGAACACACTAAAAATATATATCTGTGGATCTGAACGAAGTCATTGGACAGGATAAACTACAAATTGCTAGAAAACCACGGATCACTATAGTCGAATTAATACAACAAAGAAGGAACTACAAAACTTTTTTGATGCGAATTGTAATTTTGTATGAAGGTTGAAATTTTTAATGCTTTAAAGAGTGTTTTCTGTAGCTGTTAATCGTTATAGTGAATTTTGCAAGGTTTTCCTTACTTGTCATCAAGTATGCAATATTGAATTAACCTTTAAACCCTGTCGTTTAGAGCGAGCGCTCTAATTTGCAATATAACCCGCTATATAGCAGAATCCCCGGCTAGGATCTATCCGTGTCTCCGAAACGTAATGTATATATGTCAGAGCCGACACCTGTTCGGGCAGTAACGATTTGTCTTCTGGTCAGCTCTTTGATCGATACAGGGTGATGCGGTTTGGGCTCTAAGCAAATGTTATAAAGCCCGTGCCCTTTGTTAACACCAAAAATTACAGTGGTCTGCGCACATGACTCTGAATGTAACATCAGACAGCAGTGTGTCATGAAAGTTTAATCCGGAACGTGCTCGATTTCTAGCTGCTGAATTTTAAGTATTGCATTTCTAACTTGTTATGGTTTCGGGGCAGCCGGGGTCATATTAACATACCAACAGCCGTGTGGTTTACCTGAGAACCGCCTCCCCTACACCCTTGAATGTTTGATTGCCCATCTTTAGGTACCTAACGACGCCGTTCTTAATATGTGCATACGTAAATCCTCAATTCCAAAAGCCGTCAGCTTTATGTACGCTGATTACTTTTAGACTTCAAAAACAATATTAGTCCATTGATATCGTGTATCATAAAGCTTCCGATAAAGTAAACAGAAAGCTACCCTGGCTTTTAATGACTGAAAATAGATTCGCATAACACATAGTTATGTCAGCACAAAGCTTATGCCAGAATACTAGAATGCCAACGCAGGATCTGTCGTCACAAAGCAGCAAAGATATAACAATAATAATTAATCAAGGTGCCAGACAAGGGTGTCCTAGATCACTTATTGTCTCTAAAATATATATCGACTATGCCATATAGTAATGGCAATCGAAACTAAAAAAAGTGTTTATGTGTAACTGCGTTCTTTATGAAACTATTTAGCCAATAAAAACAATTACATTAGGAGAAATGTCAGCTAAAATTTGTATTTTATAATAGTTACTTTGTTAATTTATTTTTCAAACAACATTTTTGAACCTTATTTTAAGCATAGAAAGTATTTAAAAAAACCAATAATGAGTGGTTAAAAACAATAATTTTCAAATAAAGGGGGAGGACAAGTGTCGAGTGACAATATTTGTGGGAATAATCATCGTCGAGTAAATTCGATAAGGATTTAAAATTTGCAACCCAATTGGGATAAACACCAAGGAAGGTTGGCATAAGTAACAACAGTGTAAGTAAATTATTCAAAGCATGGACCAATAATTGTAGCAATTTGTGGATGAAATTGAATTTTTTGATCGTTGAGTAGCAATCAACTAATACGCCAAAAAGGATATCATTACTGAACAATAATAACCATATCCGTAGTGTGGAAATGTTAACAACAAGGTTGTCAAATATTTGCAGTTTATTATCGGTGTAAGTGAGGTTTGCGATCGTTGGAGAGTAAATTGAAGTTACTTTACTTTGGACTCCGTTTATTAGGTTGAAGCATATTACTTCTAACAGCTGTTTTCAAAATTAATTAGCCCATAAAATGGCATTTTATTGTACTAGTACAAAAATGATAAAATAAATTGGATAAACGGTCATTCAAGCAAATGTAACAATAAATGTACACATAAACTAACATATTTCTATGAACACATTTTAAACGTTTATGGTAATAATAGCAATTAGTAATATTTCAAGCATATCAAGTAATAGTTTATAAAATATTCCAGAAATGTGCTAGTTTAATTTTTGCAAATTGTATAAAATAGCATTGGCCCTTGATAATAATTTGTAAAGCGGCATTAAAAATAGTGTTAGCCTTAATTTGAACAACAAAGTGCAATCAGAGAAGGCTTGGAAATAATGTAAAACAATGTAAGATCAAAGACAAACGATTGGGGAAAGGAAGCCATGCTGTGAAATGGTGTTCATTTTGGCTTGCCCAATGAATAATTATTAATAGGTGAATTCAGTGTGTTTGAAATTAATTCTATATCCTTTGGGTACGCTGTAGTAGGTTGCATTAACTCGTGGCTCGTGCATCAAGCGCTAGCGATTTTTCCGAGATTGTGTACGAGGTTCGAGCAGTGTAATTGGAGCCCTGTGAGCTAGAGGTAGGCTGCGATCTTCGTGGAAAGCAGTTAGAGCCCTAGGTAAGAGACAACGGCTGAATTGGAGGCATTTTCGGAGCGGTCGAGCTACAGGAGTGGTTCTACAAGTCATCAGCGGCTTGTACCTGTAAGCCAACGGAGAAAGAAGGGCCAGGAATCGTGGGACTTGCGGGGGGCTCGAGTTAAGCTCTAGTTTCCATAGCAAAAGCAACAGAAAGGTTAGAAAAGTTTATCCTAAAAGACTGAGTTTAGTAATTTCCAAGTGACGTCGGTTTTTGTGAACTTCCAGCAGACGCGTCAGATACCACGATGTTTCAGTTGATAGCAAATGTATTTCCAATAATTTATATAAGTCGAGGTAATATTTGCTAGGCTGTAGAGACCCGAGCCTTTGAGACATTTATTTAAATATTATATATACCCTTTGAGAAGATAAACTCTTTTATTTAAATAATTAAATACTCAACAATTTATAATATCCACTATAATTTTTAAACAAATTTGAACCTTAGAAAACGATTTGTAAGCGAAGAATCAATGATTAATTATTATACCAATCAATATTTATAATACATTTTTTGTTGTTGTAACTGTTCATCATGAAAAATCGCTCAATATTCATGAAGGCACTCTACTGCCAGTTTTTTTCTGTTAGAGAAGATATGTCAAATTCATAAACTCGATTTTTTATTTCAGCAGTCAAATATAAAGTTTTTAACGAATAAATATGGCTTTGTATTTCTATTCGTACATTTTTGAAATGCGGGTTTCAAAACATTTTAGTTTAAAAAAATTAGTCAAAGAAGCAGCTGAAAAAGGAAAGCAGAACATTCCTGAACTAATAGTTTCCTAATAGCGTTGTTAATCGTACATTGAAAAGCGTAAAATCAGGAAGGAGGTTGTGCTACTACATGAAAATATGTTACGTGCAAGGACTTCCATGCTTGCATGGAACTAAAAGTATAGGAACAGAATATAATGCTTTTAGCGTGATATGCAGCAGGCCAGGTCTACCAATCATATTTGTTACATCTTTATATGGTGCACTTTGTGAACTGGCTAGCATCGCGCCGTCGTTTCCTACTGCCACAAGCGATACCTTACCCAATTAATAAAATCGACTGGTTAGGTCGACTGAAAAATAGAAAGAAATAAGTAAAAAGAGGTAGATAAGATATACAAATTTAATTCATAAATTGCATCGTTTCTGATAAATGTAAAAGTGGAATTATTTGCTTTTAATTGGCTTTTCGGTATTTGCAACATCTAAATTTTATATATTTATAGTAAGTTATATTGATTAAGTTAAAAGCGGTTAAAGAAAAAATACAGCACACATATTGTTCATGGCATTAATTGAGCATTCAACGTCGTGTTGCAACAGACCTGCAACAGCTTTAATACATTAAGAAGAAAATGAAATTTTCTACAAAATAGCATAGCAGATATAAATTCCATCCCTTTGTTAAAATGTTATAAAACCGCCAGGATAAGAAGTATTATTTAGATCCTCCAATAACTACACATGAAGAAAATTTAAAACTATATTTTTAAAAAGTTGCAGCTGCAGCCATTCGAAAATGCAATTCAACAACTAATTTCTCTTTAATAAATTATAGCTGCAATAAATACTACATTTTGGTAAAGAATTAGTATCAATCCGAGCTACTATCTTTAACTTATGAAAAAAGTTAACTTATTTACCTTATATATCCAAACTGAATCGTCAACAAACTGTAGCTGGAAATATTGGAGAAATATCAAATCTAATTTTTGGGTATATTACGAGTTTGGAAAATAAATTTTTCCACGACCGGGAGTAGAAGTCGGTTTCTATAGCATCAAAATTGTGACAGAAGTAAAACATTTATTCCCTAGAGACTAAATAAGACAAAAATTTCCCTAGGGAGTTTTCATTATGACTAATACAACAATTATGTCAAATTCAAGGTTATCAGGTTAGGTTTTGCGTCAGTTTTGACACAAACTGACGCAAAACCTAACTTGCTAACCTCGAATTTGACATAATTGTGGCCTCTTGTCATAATCTCATAATGACTTACAGCGCCACTAACTTTAAAATTTACCATAGGCTACTAATTTTAAAATAATTGTAACTAAAATGTCATAAATGACGTTTAAAAAATACAGGTTTTTCGTTTTAAATCTTCCTGCAACGTGAAAAAAATAGTATATGAAACTCGGAGAGAATGCTATTTTGCTTCAGTGCAATTTCTCTCCCTCATTGCATAATATACTATTATCTACTCCTACTGCACAATGGCCATGAATTATGATTCATAATTCACGGTTTGCAGCCAATCATAAAATTCTATTTTCATTATTCAATAGTTTGCAAATTGCAACCAATCAGAAAATTCTATTTTCATTATTCAATAGGTTGTAGCCAATCACAAAATTCATTCTTATTATTAAATGACTTTTGAAGTTAACAGCTGTCACAAATGTCATAATTCTTAAATATGAACACAAGGCTCCTATTGCATAGGAGTAGATAAAATATCGTATTATATTCGCGATTATGGCCATTATTCACTCAGATGACTTGCGCCACAAGCCGAAGGCGCGTGGCGCAAATGTCATCTTCGTGAATAATGGCTGTCATAATCGCTCATATAATAATATACTAAATAATGAGACTGTTTCATTCCCGCCTACTGTGGCAACTTTATAGCCCGCTACCAGGTTTGACCTTGGTCATCCCCCCACCGCAACTCCCAGTACACGGTCTTGCAATGAGTGCAATGGAAATCTTCCAGTCTGGGGTAGTTGCTTAACAGCAAACACCAATGTGTGGTCCTCGTCACGAAAATGGAATCGCGAAGTATTGCACAACGGTATGCCATCTTTTTTATGTGATACTCGGTGGGAATGCCACGACAGCGTATGGTAAGCTGCAGCAGGCTATTGAAAATGAGGTTATGTTATAAACACAAGCCTTGCATTGGTATAAAATGTGTTCTGAAAGCAGAACCAATATGGAAGACGAATACCGCAGTAGGCGACCATCAAAAACACGGACAAATGACAACATAGCCAGAGCAAGCGAACTTGTACAGTCCGATTAAAGATTAACAGTGAAAATGATTGCAGAACTGAACATGAATTGGGAAACTGTTCGCCTGCTACTAACTGAACATCTGGGAATGAGAAAAAATGTGCCAAAGTGGTACACCGCCTGTAGAGCAGTTTTTCAAGTCGAAAGGGAGATCAGTGCTATATCAGCCTCCGTATTCACCTGCTCTTGCCCAGTGCGACTATTTATTCCCAAAAGTCTAATTAATAGTGAAAGGACATCATTTTGAAGCATCGGAAGCCATCCAAAGGGCCGTCTATTGCAAGATAATCAATACTTTACAGTTTTAGAATGGTTACATTCAGAGTTTCAGATATGATAAATGTTCGGAAGAGCTAATGCAATTTAATTTGTAACCGACTGTATTGAGCTGATCAATGTCAAGACATAATGTGAATAGAATAATACAAAATGATTTATTAAATACAGAAAGAATGTGAGCGTTATGCAGTAAAAGTGTATAAGCCAGCAAAAGGCAGATTAGCTGAAAGGTAAACGAAACTGTGCTAGCAAAATAATAATTGCAAAGAGTAATGAAAATGGAAGGCAATCGATTGAAAGACAATTAGTGAGATGTTAAATGAACTCCCAAGTGTATCAGTGCATTATAAACAAAAGTGATTTAAAAACAAAGCAAGTGTAGTAACAATCATTCCAAGAAAAAGACAATATTAGTGGTTAGGTAAAGATACGACATTAAAACTGTAGTCCATAAGGTTAAACATGTTATCAATCCTAATTTCCTTTATAAACATTTGATTATCTAGTTGCTAAGTGACCTGACTGTAATTTTTACTTAATAACTAAACAAGCTTGAAAATTGTGTGTTGGGGCCACATTGAAAATGTAAAATTGTAGATAAAAAAGTTATTAGTTATACCAATTGTGGTTAAAGTTATTCACGAGTGTCCTGTGCATCTGTGGGTATAGTTTGCCAGGTGTTGAGATGCCCAGGTGAAGCAGATACGCCATCAGAAGAATTCGTCCAAGTGCGAGTGACTTTGGGGCACATTGTCTTATGCTAGCAGTTTCGCCCAGCAAGAATGGCGCCTGTTGCGTGTAGGGAGGACTTCCAGAGACCAGTACTTGCAGAAATTCCGACCAACCAGCCATTCACAAGGGCATTATTCCCGTGGCGTCATTTGGGGAGCGATATCCAGCGTCGTAGAAGCCTCCGATTAAGGTAGAATTTCACAGGGAAAGCGTTGTCATAGGTCCATTATTTTTGGACTTCAGCAAGTTCAGAGTGTGTACGAGGTGGAGAGCTATATTCTAGTAGTCCAGAGCCCTCCAGTTTCCAAAAAATTAGGTAGCGTCTCTTGAAAATGCAGGATGACACGGCATTTTTAAATTTTGTGCCGGATGTAACACAAAAAGCTATCGCGCGTCTCTTGCGACGTCACCCTAAAAACAAAACGAGCTTAAGCTGCTACGTCACGGTATAAATATATACCTGACGCATCTTTGCCATTTTGGTGTTTTTAAAATTCAATTTATGCTGTTTTGTGTACTAGCAGATTATTTCGTTGCTGAGTCCAATTTATTGGTTAGCTAAATGTCAGATGTCATACAACAAGTTATTTGTCACACCAAGTTTTTCCTTAATTTTATGAATCCACACCCCTGAACCAAGATTGTCTTATGTTCTATGGAGGTATCCGAATGTTTATTGCAAATAGATAAAATAAGAAAAGGGCAATAAACCATTTATTTGTCGTAATTTTTGTTACACTCTTTTAATTTGCCCTGAGTATGACAGGTGAATTTCAATTGAAACTTAATAATTAGAAAGTGTAGTTTACCCTTTCCATTAATTAATTATTTTATATTTAAAAACCCTTATTATATTAGGAGGAGGGTTGTTACAATATACGGCTTGGTCTCTAGAAGTAGTTTAACTTCAGTGAGGACAAAGAAGCTACACAGCTTATGGCTCTTTAAATACGAGTTGTCTTAGAAAAACAAATGAAAAATAGAATAGTGCTCAATGCCAACTAGATTTAGAAATCATAACCCCAAACCCTTCATGATTACATTAAAATTTGCACAGTTGGTCATTTACTTCGTTTCAATAGGTAAATATGATTTTGTCATCCCCTTATTAGCGAAAATGCTAAATTTAAAAAATAAACCGAAGAAGATCAAATTATGTCAATATTATCCACTGTCAAATTTGTATGAAACGTAAGTTGATCGCAGTAGAATCTAATTTAACGCAACTGTGAAAGGTAGCTGATGCAATCGTTTGTAATTTCGCACATCTGTTTCTTAGTTCAGAACTTGGTGTACTGATGCTGATAGCAATTTCCACCAAAGAACGTATTGCTTAATGTAGACCTATTATACCCATTCTCTCTTGGTTTATTGTAATTCCACCAACAAGAGCCGCTAAAAGAACACATCGTCAGTTCGATCCTACAAAAATGATGCTTTTGATTGACACGCAATCTATAAAATGAATATTTAACAAAACTTCCCATTATCGTTTGTTTGCAGTCAGTAAACGTTGCTTAATATTTACAAAGAGTTTCTTTTGATCACTGCGTGAATGGCTTTATTTGAGTGCGATAGGAAACAGCGAATAAATGATTAACCACAAGGCTAACAACCAAGATTATTGAAATTGTGCCAAAACATCATTTCCATATTATTAAACCGGAAAATAATATTTCTTTTGTATAAAATACATTACAAGGATATATTGTAGCTGTATAAATAAAAGCGTATTTTTCTTTTCAGGTAAATACTGGTAAAGCATCCAATCTACACAATAAGGATCGTGTCGGTGAACTCCAATACGGTAAGACTACGATATATGTAGATACTCGCAAAAAATTAAAAATTATATTAATTGACAAATGTCCATCCAAAGGTAAATTAAGGGAAGCGAGGCACGTTAGGCGAAAAATAAGCCGACTAGTACCAAAACGACCCTTCTTTGCTAAAATGGCGACATTGATTGCCGAAATACCCATCGAGTTTGCAAAATTGATGAAGTGCTCCATCCGAAAGTGGATATTACGAAATGAATCTGTCATTTTACCGACCAAAACCTAAATCGAACAGAAAGAAGTATACAGACCATGGTCTGCTTAATCATAAACTAGTATGACATTTCGACGTGTTTTAAAATTTAAAAACAGTGCGATGACGTGATCCGAACGATTTTAAAGCTGGCAGTAGTTCTGGTAGTCATGAAAGCTTAGAGCTTGTACGTGTATGATTGACGTTACAGAAAAATGGCGGTATATATAGCCAATACACATTGACACAGGTTATTTAATACTAAGAAAAATTGTAAATGCCTTATTTTGTAACTTTCCGTTTGAAACATTTGAACTAGTAGTTAACTGAATTCTAGATCTGTTTAACCTGATGTGTGCAGCCTGTTCTGTTATTATAAAGAATTTTTTTGAGTCTTCATTTAGTGAAGCCTTTCTATTTTTCGCTCATTCTTTAACATATATATTTAATGAAAAAATTAAAGAAATGGAGTGTGAAAAAAATTCTATTTTAGAAGTTGTAAGCATAATCAGTTCTTTAGAAAATGTACTGTTAGAACGTTATAACCAAAAATGTTTACCATTAAAAGTTAAATCAATAGTTCAGGAAAATATTAATAACGGACAAGACAGAGAAGCTAATACATTTAAGCTACAAATGTTTAATTGCTACAAACGTCATAGGAATATTTAAAGATGTGGACTACTCAATTTGATGAATTTTCCAGTTTTAGCTGGATGCATTTAAAAAACATCCCACAGTGGACTGAAATTGAAGCAACAATACAATATATATATATATAGATGATACCAAATGTTTTGATCAGTTATCCAACTTAAAAATTTCTAAATGACCATGTAAATAATGATAATTTCAACAAAAGTTCAGCAAGTGAAAAATGGGTTAGTTACTTTAAAGCTAAAAACAAAGAAGGTGTTGAATTTTATTCTGAGCTGTTGAAGAATTGTCAGTTTTTTTTGCCTTACCGGGACAAAATGCAAACGTAGAAAGAATATTTTCTATGATTGGAATACACTGGAGCAAAGAAAGGAATAGGTTAAAGTTATCCACTGTTAGATCAATATTATCGGTAGTATATAACTTTAAAGAAATTTCTTGTAAATAATTTTTTCTAAAAATTAAAAGCGATAATACTCTTTTAGATAAAATAGGTAGCTCTAATAAGTACCAAAACCACAGCGAAAGTGAATTTGAATCTGAAAGTGCCTGATGTAATTTAGAATAGGTTATTAGCTATTATTATACCGCACTGGTTATATACAGGGTGTTAGTAAATAAGTGCGACAAAATTAAGGGGGTGATTCTGCATGGAAAAATAATGATATTATGCCGCCAATGATGAATATAAAATTCTTAATTGCATATCAAAGAATGCGCTATAAGTACCTCTTAAAACCCACTAAACTTCATTTGCATATCTTGACCAGTTTCAGAGCAATAAAAAAATTATCAATTTTTAAGAAAAACTTTAACCGTGGCTCGGAAACGAAGCATTTGCGAATATACATTTATATAACAAAATATCATTATTTTTCCATGCAGAATCACCCCCTTAATTTTGTCGCACTTATTTACTAACATCCTGTATACTGCTCCACAAATGAACTGGACCATTTGCATATCTTGGTGCAATTTTTAAAAATATTTTCCGAAAGGGAAGTCATGGCATTTTTGGTAACCTTTCATGATTGGGTCACTATAAAAAGCATTTCTTTTCATAATTTTGTTTAAATAAAACTAAGTCCATTAATAAATTATTATCATTTTAAAATTTTGAATTTTTCCCAAATGTTGATAGCACATTGCATACAAAGTATGCCAAATCGTTGCCAAACTTTTCTAAACGTTCCGAAGAGACTCAAAGAACTATTAATTAACCTTTTTTTCTGATTTCTCTTATTTTTGTGAAATATGGTTTTTTTATAATTTTATTATTTTGTAATTTTATGAATATGATTTGTTAATTCTTCAGTTGATATTTGAGGATAGTCCAATTAAATATGCTTAATATGAGTGTACTATAAAACATAAGCTTTTATATACAGGGTGTAGAATTGGTTCACGCACCATAGGGATTTCCATGTTAAATTCTTAATGTTCAAATATTGGCTCCCCAAATGATTTTATAGAAAAAGTGTAAATATGTTTCTTGTAGAGAAAAAAATACTGTATACTACCATATCATTACTTATTTTTTTACTTTTCATACAAGGGTTAAAATTAAGAAAATTAAAACTACTATTTTAGCAAAAATTCACTGTGCTTGCAAGCACAGTGAATCTAACGATAATGGAATCAGATTGATTACCTTCGCCATGGAAAATGAATTGAAAATAGTAAGCACAGCTTTCAAGAGAAAAGACATACATAAAGCAACATGGATGAGCCCAGGAAATACATACGCAAATCAAATAGACCATGTCATCATACAAGAACAATACGCACATCTGATTACAAGCGTACGATCGTATAGAGGGGCCGATATTAACTCCGATCATTTTCTAGTCGGTGTTAAAATAAAGAAAGAAATAAGATACAAAACGAAAAGGAAAGAAGGAACGGGCATAAAATACGACGTACAAAAACTACAACAGGAAGAAATAGCAGAAAAATACGAAAAATCGATAAAAGAAAAATGTGAAGAAGCAAAAGAAGCTCAACTTGATACGATAGAACAGAAATGGAGAAAGATAGAAGCTATAATAAAAACGGTAACAGCTGAGAACATCCCCATGCGAAAGAAGGAAAAAAGAGGAACCTGGATAAATGAAGAATGTAAAGAAGAAATAAGCAAAAGAAAAAATCTGAGAATGAAAATGCTACATGCCCAAACGAGAGAAGAAAAAGCGGCATGCCACCATGCATATCAAGAACAAAAACGAAAAGCAAAACAAACATGCAGAAACGCAAAAAGGACATACAAAGAAAACCAGTTACAAGTAATAGAAAACAATTTCAAAAACAACGAAATAAAGAAAGCATACAAAAACATACGGGAAGAAAGAGGAGAAGTAAAATCAAGACCTGTATTTTACAAAAACAAGGAAGGAGAACTGATAGGAAATGAAAAGGAGCAACTTAAAATATGGAGGCAATACTTTTTCGAAATACTGAACCAAACACAGGAGGAGGAAGAAAACGGGACGAAAGAGGAAATAGAAAGCAACAGAATGGAGGAAAATGAGGAAAGTAACCCTCCATCAGAAAAAGAAATCGAAAAAATAATACAAGCAATGAAAAATGGCAAGAGTCCAGGACAAAATGATATAACCGCAGAAAATATAAAAAAAGGAGGAAAAGCCTTGATACAGATGATGCACAATATAACAGTACAAATATGGCAGGAAGAAAAAATGCCCCCAGAGTGGAGCAAAGCCCTAATCACACCAATTTTTAAGAAAGGGGATAAATCAATATGTAGTAACTACAGAGGCATTGCTCTACTAGACAATGGGTACAAAATAACAGCGACCGTAATAAAGCAAAGGCTCGAATCATATGTAGAACAGGTGCTGGGTGAGTATCAAGGAGGTTTTAGAAAGAACAGAAGTACTATAGACCAAGTGTTTTTAATAAAGCAAATAACACAAAGCTGCTATGAATACAAAGTTCCTCTCTTCATCCTATTTATAGACTTCAAAATGGCATATGACAGCATAATTAGGGACAAACTATATCAAGCCATGTTTGACTTGGGGATCCCAAATAAACTAATAAATTTAGTCAGGATGACCATGAAATCAACTAAGAACCAAGTCAAAGGAAGAAACGCCCTATCAGAAGAATTTAGTGTAAAGTCGGGCCTAAGACAGGGCGATCCATTGTCATCGTTGTTATTCAACCTAGTCCTGGAGAAAATTATGCGAGAGGCAAGAATAAAACGAGAAGGAACAATACATTCAAACTCACATCAATGCATAGCGTATGCAGACGACGTGGCACTTATGGCAAGAAGTGAGAAGGAACTAAAGGAAATTACTATAAGACTTGCAAAAGTAGCAATAAAATATGGACTCAGGATAAATCAAGAAAAAACAAAAATAATGAAGATAGATGCAGTGCGAGAAGACTCACGGCAGGAAGATCTAAGGATACAAATAGAGCAAGGAGAAGAACTGAAATTTAATAGGGTCAAAGAATTTGTGTATCTAGGAGTTCTATTAAATGATAAGTGTCACGAATCAGAAGAAATAGACAGAAGAATTGCAAAAAATAACAAGTGGGTAGGTGCTTTGTCAAAGTTCCTAAGGTCTAAACAAGTCTCACTAAAATCCAAAATACGAGTGTATAACACGGTAATAAAACCTGCAGTGCTGTACGGGAGCGAAACTTGGGTGCTGAAGAAAAGTGACCAATATAAAATGGAAGTGTGGGAAAGGCGGATACTAAGGCGCATTCTAGGCGGCAAAAAGACAGAAAATGGATGGGAGAGAAGAACAAACGCCGAGCTCTACGAAATACATAAAGAAGCAACAATAATGGAAGTTATAAGAATACGAAGGCTGCAATGGTTAGGACATCTGGAAAGGATGGAAAATTCTAGAGTGGTCAAAAACATCGCGTGGAGGAGGAATGTAGGAGTGCGGAAACGAGGCAGACCAAGAAAGACATGGAGAGAAGCTATAATAGAAGATCTAAAGGAAAAAGAAATAAAAGACTGGAAACAGAAAGTGTTGAACCGTAAAGAATGGACAAAGATTATAAATAAGCGTTAGAGGGCCAAAGGCCTATATATTTTGCGCGAAAAGGACCTAAAGGTCTAGCAATTAAGCGTGTCTAATAAATAATAATAATAATTTTAGCAAAAATAGGTAGTGCCTTGGAATCGTTGAAACAAAAAACAATTGTTAGTTAGCTGTCATGTTAGCGTCTTGATAATAAATGTAGAAGTGTTTTAAGTAATTCTGAGATAATATCATGTATTCGTTGAATGAAAAGATCCTAATGGTGAAATGGTACTATTCTGGTAATAGTGCACGTGCAGTGAGTGATATGTTTGCTGCAGAATATCCGAATCGACCAATTCCAAGCCACACTACTGTTGACAGAATGATCCGCAAATTTGGAAGCAACTGGTACTGTAAATAATAAGTGTAAATGTAATGAACACGCCTTGCAAAATGTAAGACATCAAGAAAATGCAAACGCTGTCGACATATTACTTTCAGTAACTGAAAATCCTAATGTAAGTGTACGTCAAATGGCAGAAAATATTGGGATACACTACACTACAGTGCACAAAATTTTGAAAAAGCACCAGGACCGTTCCTATAAATATCAGTGCCACCAAGAGTTGCTTCCGAATGATATGGAGAGAAGGGCTGAGTTTTGCTACACCATTATGGAAAAAGCAAACGAAGATAGAAATGTTTTAAGGAATGTCTGTTTTACAGATGAGTGCACGTTTACGCTTAACAATGAGCCAAACGTGCAAAACTGTAGAATTTGGGCTACACAAAATCCTGATAATTATTTAGCAACGAGAACCCAATATCCTCAAAAATTAAATGTTTGGGCCGGTATCTTAGGGCATCATATTATTGGACCCTTTTTCCTTGATGGAAATTTAACGTCTGAACGTTTTTTACAAGTATTATCCCAAGAAATAACACCAGCTATAAATGAGGTTGCACCGGAAAATGAAGAAGTTTGGTTTCAAATGGATGGATGTCCTGCACATAACAGTCGTGTCGTCCGGGAATATTTAAATCAAAGCTTCAATGGCAAAGTTATTGGTAGAGGATACGAAATTTGTTGGCCTGCTCGGAGTCCTGACATTTCTCCTAATGATTTCTATTTATGGGTAAATTTTAAATCAAAGATTTACAGTGGTAACCGTTTTGAAGATTTGCAACAATTGAAAACTAGTATTCAAGATCACTGCGCAAGAATTTCGCCAAATCAGTTGGCAAATGTCAGACGAGAATTTTATGATAGACTGGGTGATTGTTTAACAGTGGCTGGAGGCGTATTTGAACATTTATTATAGTAATTGTTTTTTTTGTGTTAATTCGTTAAATAAAATGTACTTGTTCTATTGCAGATTATTCTCATTATTTTAAATTTTCAATATGCAAGAAAAACGAGATTCAGCTTGTTAAAATGACAGTGGCCTTGTTTCAACAGTTTATCAAAGCATCGCTGGTTTTTGTTAAGGTGACAGTTTAAGTTTCTCTGTTTTGTAAGAAAGGAAATAGATATTTATGTATTTAGTGTGTAAAGAGAGCCATTTTGGTATGAGGATGCGAGTTTCGTGCCGAGCGGTAGCGAGGCGCGAAAAAGCAACCGAATACCAAAATGGCTCTTTACACTCGAAATACATACAACATTTTTTCTACGGTCCTAAATAAATAACAAAATTGTTAAATAATTGAAATTTCGATACACACCATTTGATGAAGTCGTACCGCCGGCACCGTTCATAAAGGCCGCGCGATTTGGCCGGCAACAACACTCGTTGGTTGCTGTCTGGGTCGCTTCAAATACTTCAGGCGGGGTGCAATTACCTTCAGATTCCATCTTCAACTTCACAAAAACCCACAAACTCAATAAATCTGTTGCGTGATGATGGACGCACCGTAATGCAATTGTCAATAATTTTAGCCAGTTCCAGAAAAATGACGAATTAAATTAATAATCAGGTTAGCCATGGCGATGCGGAAAGTAAAATGAAGTGACGCGATTATTTCATTAAGACATTGTTTACGTGGTTGCGATGCTAAAATGGTTACTAGGGAAAAAATGTGTGAATCGCTAACTTTTCGCATTGACAGTGAGCGCTTAATAGTCAGTTTTAAAGGTGACCGTAGAAAAATACATTTTCGGCACTAGAATGCATTGTCTAAACGCAAAATTACTTAAAACACTTCTACATTTATTATCAAGACGCTAACATGACAGCTAACTAACAATTGTTTTTTGTTTCAACGATTCCAAGGCACTACCTATTTTTGCTAAAATAGTAGTTTTAATTTCCTTAATTTTAACCCTTGTATGAAAAGTAAAAAAATAAGTAATGATATGGTAGTATACAGTATTTTTTTCTCTACAAGAAACACATTTACACTTTTTCTCTAAAATCATTTGGGGAGCCAATATTTGAACATTAAGAATTTAACATGGAAATCCCCATGGTGCGTGAACCAATTCTACACCCTGTATATATTTTATGACGTAATGTCATAAATACAATTTTTATGGGTGGTCCAGTTCATTTGTGGAGCAGTATATTTGATATATTTTACTTATACAGTATTTTATATGTGAATTTGATGTTGATTTTTATAAGAAACAATTATTATCGCAACTGGAATGTGTTTTTTATTTATTGTTTTACAAATAATTACTGTTTTTGTTCATTTGTTTTATAATAAAAATTTTGCGATGCCATCTTTTTGTTACTTTCTTAGCTGGTTCCAAAGAAGGCATATGGCCACACTATGTGCAGGAGTGCTTTGAAGATCGTGGCCAGAGTCGGTAAAAAATAATTAAGCACGAAATTAACTATTAACATAACATATCCAGCTGAATTATGATATTGAACCATTTCGATTTTTGCAAAATATTAATTGTAGGTAATTAATGCATGGATGCAAGAAACTTATAAACTGATTTCTGCAGTTCGATCAGACAGGAAACTCTATGGCTCTTTTACTAATGATCAGAAGGTTCTTTCTGCTTTATGTCAACTTTTAAGCTTTTTTTTCAAATGATCCATGTTTAGAAGAGTCGCCACTAAAAGAATTAGAAGTGGCACCAGAGTGGCATCATTTGATAGCCCTGCACAGCGTCTCAGAAACTGCTTTTCAAACGAATTAGGTTTTAAACTAGGATGAATGTGACATTATTTGACTCACGCCGTTTTAAACAGAAATTGAAATTCTGAACAATTTTTCGTAAAAGCCGTGAAGGTACTTGTGACGTTGAGGAAAGGTGTAAATATTCACTAACCTCTAAAGACTAATTCCGTCCGTGAAAATCGAAAAACTGACGTGAGTTTGTGCACGTAGCTGCTGCCTATAATTAAAATTACGGTAAAATCGATTGAAAAGTTTTGGTATTACCAGTTATGCAGTGACGTTTTTGGTGGTTGAAAATGAAGAAAAAAATATAATATTCATAAATACACGTCTCTATACGACATTCCTGTAATACAAACGCATTATTTAATAATAAATAATATGTTTATCAACCAGTAGTATTAGTAGTACACATTCTGCTGCAGAATAAGATCTGTTGAAGCAGTTACCCAGAGCCGTAGTGACATCTCGGGGAAATCGCTGCAAAAGCAAGATATAGCAAAAGTAAAATCTTTACCACAAGTTCTCATATTCAGATATGTTGTATCTGAGCAGCTAAGATGCATTTCTCCTTTATTGGTTTCAGAAGATGACAATCAAAAAATCTTCCTTTACACTATTTCTTGATTTAAGCAAGGCGTTCGACTGTGTCTCAAAAAGCATTTTACTCAATAAACTGGAGTATTACGGTTGCAGGGGAGTAACTCTAAAACTAATGTCGTCCTACTTATCTGACAGATCTCAATGTGTATTTTGCAAAGGTCAGTATAGCCAGATGTCTTCAATTCAACATGGTGTCCCACAAGGAAGTGTATTGGGACCGCTATTATTTTTAATCTATGTTAACGATTTGCCTAATGCCATCCCAGTTTTCACGACTTTATTTGCAGACGATACGACCTTTGCAAACCACGTAGAAGATGAAACTCTAGTCAATCAGTTACAAACCAACATTATCAACCAAGCCTCAGATTGGTTCCAGGCAAATAAGCTTTGTTTAAACCAAAATAAAACTACCACTTTACTATTTTCAAATAAACAAAATATCTGTGAAACCGTCAAATGTTTAGGCCTTACCTTGGACAACAAACTAACTTGGCAAGCACATGTTGACAATCTTTCAATTAAGTTATCAAGAACAATTTATGTAATTAGACAAATAAAAAATCGAGTAAACTTAGATGCTGCCATTACTGCATACCACGCATTATTTCATAGTGTAATGACGTACGGTCTAAGAAACTGGGGTACCTCTACACATATTTAAAAAAATTCATTGTACAAAAAAGAGCCTTGAGAGTGTTGGCGGGAGCGAGTCAGTTAGACAGTTGTAAACCATTGTTTAAAAAATATAACATATTAACGCTACCGTCAGCAATACTATATTGTAATCTATTACACATAAAAGAACATTATGGCGATTATACAAAAAGAGGCGATGCCCATGGTTACGACACCCGCAGTCGATGCGATATACAGGTTCCGCAGCAGAGACTGACGTCCACTAAACGAAATAATTTCGGAATAGGATTATTTAATTCACTTCCTAGTACTCTCAAAAATGCCCCAACAAAACTCTTCAAAGTTAAGCTTAAAAAATATCTTCTGGCCAATGTCTACTATGAACTTTCCGATTTCAGATTTGTTGAAAATTAAGGCTGTTTTGTTTTATTGACTTTAGTATTTTTGTTGTTACTGTATTTTTCTGTAGTTGACTATTTCTGTAAATGCATTGTATTTTTTAATTTTTATATTTAAACTGGAATTGTGACATATCTAAGCACCACGGTGTATATTATGATGAATAAAAATACAAATACAATCCACTCTTAAAGTGAGTTCCTGGAGAAGATAATAGGTTGTGGAAGAGTTTTACTTTTATTATTGAACAAAGCCACTTGGACAGAGATCGTTGTAAATATATACTATCATCGTTTTAGGGACGCTCGAGATTAACTAATTTGAACGATGCCAAACTCAGAAATCAATCTAGTCAAAGTGTGATTCCCCAGTAGTTCAGTCACCTACATGTCCGTACCTAGTTTGCTACTACAAAGTCTAATTCAAGAAATGATCCTGAGGTTACATGTGGAGGTTTTTTCAAGATCTAAAAACACATGTACAATGCAGATGAATTGCAATTCCGGTTGTTCCAAAACACTCCAATGTGGCATCATGTCAAATTTATATGAAGTTCATTATACCGATGGGGCCATAATTATATATAACAACAATGAGATAACACGAACAACAAAATATAATGCTTGAGTAAGAAAGAGATGACCGTACAAAAATATAGTAGGCATGTTTAAATTGAGCGTTAAGCGTACTCAAATATTTGTTTCTATGTTTATCTCTTTCTTACTGAAGCAATGCATTCTATCTTCTTCTTCATGCTATCTCATTGCTGTTTTATATAACTTTAGCCCCATCAATATAATAAATTGTCTTGCCAGTGATAATGATGCTCATGCACATAGAATGTAAAAAATTATCAGCACCCTATGTGATGTTTTGTATACAGTCGACTCAAAATGCCTGATAACACCAGCAAACGCCGGCTTAATTATGCAACAAGATTATAGCATGGAAGGGACTTTTAAATAAGAAGTCCCTTTAACTATACTTCGATACTTCGATAAGTATTAATCGTTTGACTTCAATGCTATCTGATACTTGCTTATTGACACAAATTCAATAAATATTTACGTGTGACTTCATAGTTTATTTAACTCAAAGTCAGCTTTTTAAAATCCGTGGGGATAGTATATAACTAAGCACTGATGCTATACGGGAAATAAATACAATTCTAATCTGGGGAACAATTTGCAGTTCCTGCACTTTATCGAAAGTATCCAGTATATGCTTGACAGCCTGCCAAGCACCAAAGAGAAGTTGCGTTTGGGAAAGCGTTTGGCGGCGATTGTTTATTCGGGGAAAACAGCTTGATAACGACGAAGGTGTCTTTCACCTTTGCCACACATACAAGTTGACACGCACGCAAGTCTGCACCGCTCTAATCTCTATGCCGTCGTATGTGCAGCTGTTTTGGTCCCGCGTTTAAGAGCACTGGTTTACAGCATTTTCAAAACACAGTCAATGGGAGCAAGCAGGATATCTTCCAAAATAATTTTAACGTCTATCGCACTCTACCGATAGCGAGCTGTCAAGCTGAGCTGCGTTGTGATTGGCTACATCTGCATGTCGCAGACAGCGCGTCTGGGCGCGAATCTCGGCTTAGCGTTTATTTATTGGTTATTAGTCAGTCTCGCGCCGGTGTTCATAAGCGCGTCTCTGCGAGCGTTTTTGGCGTCCTGTGTTCGTACTGTTACAGCTTCATTACGATTTCTGTGTTGAGTCGGTTCTCGGCGAGCAGTGCAAGTGGCAGGGTGTGTTTTGGGTGTTGGTGTGATGTGTTGGTCGATGGCATAAGCTGCTTGTAATCATTGTTGAAGGTCTGTCTGGCTAATTGTTTCGTTTCCGGTTCGGGATCTCATCTACGAGTGGGCTAATTAACGGCCTCGCAGGTTTTTGTGGTCGCCAAGGGAGCGCTGCACAATTATTCCCGAGTAAATAGGGGACTCATTGGACGTCGCAGGTTTCCACCCACATCACGTCGAAGGACAGCTATAGCGATTGGTGCTGTCCGCCTACTGCAATCAACGCTTCGCACCGAGGCCAAGCCGCCAAAATCGAAGGTATAGTGCGCTTCTATATTTGTACAATAATCGTGCATGTTTTGCCGTCAGCCGGTTCGTTTAAATGTGTTAAATTAAGCATATCTGCTTTTCACCGCCTAATCAAGGCGTTGTACACGCATTTATAAATTTAGTCTTTGTGTTACAAGCTCGGCCCGATCTTTGAATCATGTTTTGCCGTCAGCCGGTTTGTTTAAATGTATTAAATTAAGCATATGTGCTATCCGCCGCCTAATCCAGGCGTTACACACTCATTTATAAATTTAATCTTTGTGTTATAAGCTCGGTCATATTTTTCAAACATGTTTTTCCGTCAGCCGGTTTGTTTAAATGTATTAAATTAAGCATATTTGCTATCCGTCGCCTAATCAAGGCGTTGTACACTTATTGCTAAATTTTAACCTTTGTGTTACGAGCCCGGCAATATCTTGGAAATTGTCCGTTTATGTTTTTGCTGCCAGTTGGCGACGCGGATTATACGTTGATTTACACATACAGGGTTGAGTAATATTTTTAGATAAGACGTCTCCAGCTGGGTTTTATTTCTCCTAGGGGTTTAGTCCATTATATGATGGGAGTTTGTTGTATACGCTTACCATGTCTGCACCGTTGTAATTTTCGGCAATGAGTTTGGCCTAATAGATCTGTTCACTGTATTTGACTTATGATTATACCTTGTATTTGTGCCTGCGTGTGTACAGGGTGACTTAGTCACTGTATCAAGATTAATGTAAGGTAAAGCCTGAGTGTTTAAGCGTTGCAGGTAGGTCGGTTGTGCTCGTCGCTGCAGTGCTGAAGTTCATAAGGCTGCTACTATATTCGATTCCCGTTAAGCTTCAGGTTTCGCCAAGGTGATAAGTTAGAAGGTAGGCACATTTGATTTTCCCGGTTTCACTATGGGTCTATCCTTGTATTTCCGTTTATGTCAATGAAACTGGGTGGCGCCCTATGCAATTTAGCAATGTTTACCGCCCCTCGTGAAGAACCCTCCCACGCTCCACTGATGTTTAGCAGGCATTTTCTTGTTGCGGGTTGGGCAGCGGCCTAGGTGAGTCTTTGTCCCTATTATGTAAAATATCGTTTGCGCCGGCCGTTTAGTTTTTGTATGAGCCGGCGCGGTGTCGTAAAAGTCGATTTAGACCATAACAGAGGATAGTCAAAAATCCACCTAGTGGGCCTGGAATTCGTCAAAACAAAAACAAGCGGCATCGGTTACTCTCAATACGATGGGGGAGTAATAGCATATCGAGTACTGTTTTTGGCATAACACTCTCACTAACGATAAGATCCCCTCGCGTATGGTTACCCTTACGTAAGCACGCTACTAGACCCAACAGCAAGGCTCTTTTACAAATGTCAGGACCTTTCTCAATAGAGCAGCCAAGGCGATAATTCCAGTCGCTTACCGTCGCTCCACCGCGGCGTGAAAATGTAAAGTAACATAACTTGCTTGGTAAGGCATATAGATTTAAACGAAAAAAATATGTCGTATAATTTGCAACTATCGAATAACTTTCCATTGTTTTTAAATCATATCGCACAATAATTCAACAACAGTATAAAACGAAGCAGAATTATTTGCATTAAAATTAAAAATACCTATTGCAAAAGCTAAAAATGAGCAGAACAGCTTAAATACTTGAATTATTTTAATTTTAGCCTGATGATTTTCATCAGAAGAATGAGAAATTTGAGACAGCCAATACATATAACCGAAATTAATTCTGTTTTGCCCCTTCTTATTCTTCTTTCTTGTTTTGTTTTTGTAGTTTTTCCTCTTCTCCATATTTGGGAGAGTTTTAGAAGAAGAAGAAGAAGAAGAAACGGGACTAAGCAGAACATTTAAAAATGTGTTAATTCAATTGGATCTATTTACGAGGGCTGTTCTGTTAATTGATTGTTGTGTGGAGGTCATAATTGCTGATCCAAGACTCAACACCCGTAAATATATTAAGCACATGCTTTGAAGATCCTGCATCGAACTTTTCTAACAACAATCAGCACCAATTTACCCGTACTTGTTTTTGTTCTTCAGTTAACAAATGTGAAATCCACTTGCTCGATGATATCTTCGCACGCAGCTGTTGATGAAAAATGTTATCTACCGTGGATTATCAAAAGCCTAGTTTTTATTAAATCTCTGTATGAGTAATATTACGATATCCCTCAAGCAGCGAGAATTAACATTTTCAGTGCAAACAGATACTGGAAGTCGTCCATATCTCGGTTCATCTTCTATCGTACACCGTCCACCTGTAAATTCGCTGAACCAGTAACTGTCGATGTGGAAAAACTATGGTCGCCAAAAGCTGCCTCAAAATGTTGGTGACTTTGATCATATGTCACACTTCATCTACAATCGTAAAAAAGCATAATAGCCCGAAAAGCTTGCCGCGATACCTCCATAATGTCTAGGGGACAACAAACATGGTATGCAAATTGAAAATGTATCACCCTATACACTTTAACTCAAACCTTTCAAAATTGTAACTGGAAACTGTCAAAAGAACGAGGTTGAACGTATGCAACTGTTTTAATTTTTATTGGCATCTATGGCCTGCTATTAACAATTAACTTGTCGTAGGGCAACCAATAAGTGTTCCGGTTGCCTCTCATTTTAAAGCTAACACTCAATTGCTGCCAGTGATAAAATTCCGATTTATTGATGGCTGTCGAATAGCTGTAAGGCGTTAATGAATTCAATTGCTGTTTATGTGGGTATTTAGAATATATAAAAATATTGGAAACAACGAAACACTTGTAGAGTTGCTTTCCAAATAATTATATACAAAAGCAGGGCTGTCGTGCATTACATTCTTTCGAAATTTCAACAACTCCCCTTTATAAAATATACTGTACCAGGATGCCTGAAATTAACCAGAGATTAATGGTTCCGAATTTAATTTTGGAAGTCGTTTGTAAAACATGTATAGGAGCCGCCGGATTATTTGTTCTTTGTGAAGGGAGTCTGCGTCCGCCGTGAGCGTCATTGTGAACTGAAGCCTTTCACAAACTCAGGTTTTCAATCGCCGGATTGACTAGTTCAGGGCATTTATCTGGTTACGCAACATAATTTAAACTACATAAACGTCTACTATCGTATATTTTTAATTAGATCCGTTGTTTAGGTTATATCGGTCTGAAAGTGCACTAATTTGCATTTGCAGCTCTGAATTTATCAAATGTAGCATCGCCCGCGAATCCCTCTGGAAATAATGGCACCATTTGCGGATTGTCATAGTTTCGCGATGTCTCCTGCGTCCGACAAGCGCGGCCGAATTTCATTAAAACTCATCGATCCCGGTTAACGGTCGCGCCGTTTGAGTTTTCGGTTTTGCGGTAATATTTCAAACGTAAAATAAACAAAGTGGGTTCAAATGAACTGCTCGCCCCGGCGGCAGGATTAGTGGTTTATATCGGTGATCCTAAATTGTTAATTCATCAAGCAGACGTCAGCTGCTAGGCAGAGCTGCCCGAATCCGCTACATGAAACTGGGAAGCCGCCCCTTTATTATCTCCCGCTTCTGAATGCCTCCCGTAATGATATAATGTATTCAAATTGGAATTCGGTTACTGTATTTCGAATTAGTCCCGATACCGAGTTTAAATGTCGCGCTCTGTTTTTTCGGGCGCAACCACTTTGATAGTTGTCAACGGGCTCGTTTATGCCGCCGAGAGCACCCCTAAACGGATTATTGTTCCTTACCTGCATTTGATATGAAAATAATTGCTCCCGGTTACTCGCGTTCGTTACCGCACCCTGATTCAGGAGACGTAGCTTGAAGCATGCTCGATTTTGGAGCGGTAATGACAATAATTGCGAGATAATCCCCAAGCAGAATCCGGATTTAATTCATACCTGCTCGAGGTGCCTCGATGAAGGTTTTCCACTTCGACTGGTAGGAAAGTGTGGCCAACTTTAGTTGACTACACGGTTTATGGCTAAATGGGTGCCATACATAATAGCAACATGGGGTAGCGTCAGATCCGACTTAACGGTTCTCTTTGAATTGCAGCTTCAATTAATGTAGACACAAATAATCCACTCTGGGTAATGAATTCCTTCCTGTGGGGTTTTCTGTTTTTGTATGTACGTCGCCGCCGCTTTATTCGGCGGAGTAAGCAAACAGGCTTAATAAAGCGACACTTAGTAAGCTCGTGCAGTGAAAAATTTAATATTTTTTTCACGAATAGATTTACTCTATGCACTGGCAGTTATGTTCTGTCTCAGAAGCAATTATGGCCCAGAATAAACCTACTAGGCATCGTCTGTACTATTGGCAACTGAATCCAAGCGCTACGCCACCATGCGGTAGAATTTTGAACTGTGCCAATGAGGTTGAAATTTAAACTCGCATTGAGCTAAATGGTATAAGCTAATTATTTGTTGGCTTATTACAAAGTTACTAATGCGAGAAACGTCTTTATACTAGGGAATATTTATTCTGGCAACTTTCTCCTCTGATTCAGACCTACAACTACCCCGCTAATGACTATTTAAATTCTTTTACTTTTATTTTCGAGCGCAGCTGTAATACGTTGGTACATGCCTACATTTACCTTGCTTGTTCTTGTTTTTACTAGGTTTGTTCTTACTGAAGTTCAGTGTCTTGTTTATATTTATTAATTTATTGTTTATATTTTTAATAACGGGATATCTTTAACGTAAAAATGGATCGTGAACGTGAGGGAGCTAGATTTTCTCCTATACCAAATAAATCGAAACGGTTTTGTTGCGTGTATGGTTGTAAATCACTATCAAAACGCGATACAACTGTGCGGTTCCATGTCTCCTAAAGTAGGAGAATTTGTAAAAATTAATAATCAGAAAGCAGATCGGCGAAAGGAATGGATTCGTTTACTTAGAATGGGGAAAAAAGTTACAGAAAGTATGCATGTCTGTTCCCTGCATTTTAAAAAAGAAGATTATATTCTTCCTGGTGAGTACAATACTTATTATCGTAATGATATAAATTAAAATTTATAATGCAAATCCAATAACACAAGACGTAAACGGAAAACAAGTGTTAAAGTTTTGACAGTCCTTTTAGTTTTCTAATTACTTTGTAATGTTGTAGACATAGCTGCAAAGAGAAGGCATCTGAAGAAAATTGCTGTTCCAAAATGCAATTTACCAAAATCTTCAATTGCGAATGCCGCGAAAGCAAAACCTTCAGACATGAATAATTTTATATTAAACCACAATTTTGTTTTTTTTAACGTGTCTTAACTGTTCAGATACATTAAAGTTGCTACAGTGTGCTTACATCTACGACTTGCTCCAGCTTTACAGGACACGTCATATTTTCAATTTTCCAACCGTTTGACTGACTTCTGCGGCGTGTAACGAACTTATTTATTTGTACTATTGATGACTAATACGTGACTATTAAAGTATAATTAGAACATCTTTAACAACCATAAGACTTAAAATTCCCCAATAATTGCTGTGTGTAACAAATACTTACCTAGTAGAAATAGAAACTTTGTAAATAATGCAGTATGACTTAATAGCCATTGATGTACTCACGGCTGGTGAAATTATTTATTTCTATCAAAACAGCTCTATTAAAGTCCCATTTAAACATCTTTAATTAAAATGCATATCATGAAGACTTACAATTTCTCAATATTGTCCCGTAAAATTATTTAAGAAAATACTAGAAATCTGTTAAATGCAGCATTGGTATATTTACGCACTACTGATTAAATTATTTATTTATGGTAAAACAGCCCTATTAAAATCCCGTTTACACATCTTTAATTAAAGTGCATACCATGAAATCTTAAAATATCCCAACATTATGCCCCTAAAAGTATTTAAACAAATACTAAAAAACATTTAAAATCAGCGTTTCGAGTAGGGAAATACATAGGCTTTAAGAATCGTACCTACTTAGAGCGGCCATTTAACTAAGCTCCGCCTTCAGTTCACTTCCCAATACAGAAGTATTTGTGAACGGGCTGGTACCTTTCCGGGAATATTTAATTTTTTTATCTTACAGTAGCGCCTATTACCATACATTATACAACTGTTTTCAGTGACTAAAATGAAGTTGTATTCACAAGTGAGTTTTCATTATTTATACTACTGCATTGTTGGTAGCACTGTTAAGCTATGTCAAAAACGTAATTTTCAGGTTAAGTTTTGCGTCAGTCTGTGTCAAATAACAAACGAAACCTAACCTACGAACCTCGAATTTGACATAGACTGACAATACACTTCAGTACTGCCAATACACATCAGTACTGTCAAACGTATATCACAAATCATAGACGACTAATTATACATTTATTTCGCGACATATTCTGACTATTTTAGGCACAAGAATTGCTACTGTAAGATAAAACGTCGTATATCACACGTGAGCGAAATGCCATTATAAGCCCGTGAGAAATTGTATCGCTCGTGCTGGGGCACTGGCGATTAAAAATTCTCACTCGCAAATAATGATGCATTTCTCTCACTTATAATATAATCTACTATTATTGGCCACTAAAGCAGACATAGTCTTGAATCTCCAGAGACAAAACAAACAAATATATACAGTTTTATAAAAAACATTGTAATGACGATGATCTTAAATATAGTTTCATTCTGTGGCCTGCGCCCAATGTGTGTAATTTGACATGAACGTATGGCTTGACAAAAGTTTTAATTAAAAACAAAAGTTAATATCAACCTTGCAATGGCGGGGGATCTTCCGCAGATAATGTCTACCACAAAGTCTGGTTCCGTAAGTCATATCGGCGTTAATGTGTTAAATGAAATTTATAATTAAAGCCATGTACGAAGTTGCTAGACGCGGTTAATAATGTACAGGTAATTTGCAACGAGGCATTTAATATTTCATTATATTATCGTAACCGCCGCAACCCCATAACAGGAACATTTTTCTCTGAAGTTCAACATGGATTTACAATTGGTAGATCATGCTCAGAGTGCTTTTCACTATAACACACCAGCTTATTGAAGAACTCAGAATTTAACCGGCCAATATAATTAGCTTTTTTGCACTTGCGGGACTAAAGTTGGCACTTTAGTCACTTATTTCAGGGACTAAAGTAGCTCATTTTATCTCTAGGGACAGAAGTAATTACTTTAGCCCCTAGGGACTAAAGTAAAAAATGTTACCGTATCTATGGTAATCTATGGTAAATTCGGGGTTAACAGGTTAGGTTTCGCGTCAGTTTTGACATAAACTGACGCAAAACCTCATCTATTAACCTCGAATTTGACATAATTGTGAGCTCTTGTCATAATGACTTACAGTGCCACCAACTTTAAAATTTAGCAAAGGCTACTAATTTTAAAATAATTGTAACTAAAATGTCAATAAATGACGTTTAAAAAAACGGGTTTTCGTTTTAAATCTTCCTGCAACGTGAAAAAAATAGTATATGCAACTCGGAGAGAATGCTATTTTGCTTCAGTGCAATTTCTGACTCTCGGGCTTCGCCCTCGAGTCAGAAATTGTACCTCAGCAAAATAGCGCATTTCTCTCCCTCATTGCATAATCTACTATTATAGCCGGTCAGATAGATTTTGATAAAGTAATTAGAAACACACGTTGGAATGTCATGAAAGAGTAAGGTGTTCCGCGGCGCCTGGTAGGAACAATACAAAACCTGTAAAGTGAGAACAAAATTAGTATTAAAACTCCATCCAGTGCTCTTGTACGGATCTAAAAATTAAATACGAAGAAAAATGAGGAAAATTTGAAGAAGAAAAAATATAAAAACAAAGTCCAAGTATTGGATCGTAATAATAATAATAATGATTAAATCTGAAATTTAACGTAACAATATGGCCATTTGACTACTATTTTTACAGCTATTTTATCGCTTGCCACTTAAGAGCAAACAAACATTGGTGAAACTCTAATTTTTCTATAGGAAGGTGATCCATCACGCTAATAGTGGAGGTGTCTTGATACGAAGCAATAAAACTCAGTAGTCTTCTCCACGTACATTTATTTAAATTGGCGACATGTTTCGAAACCAGACAGGTTTCATCTTCGGGCCATAATGATCATCTACAGAGAATGGCCGCCAGGGGGCGTAATCGCATTCTTGAATTTTAAAACCCGTTTTTTGAGAAATATTTTTATATTACAGATAGCTAAAATGGACACCGTTTTAAAACTGAGATAAATTCGATTCTTTTTTGTTAAATGCTTTTTGCTCTATCTCTTAAGGGAAAGTGGTGGGGGGTGTCCGAACATTTTCGGAAAGAAATGTCAATAACTTCAAAATGGCTGAACGGATTTTGTCAAACTTGGAGTCGTTGAAAAGGAATTTTCTTAGGTTATCAACGCTGTCTTGAGCGGATTGATTTAGATTGCTTGTGTCGCCGCTAGAGGGCGTTTTGCGACAACACTACAAATGAAATGGATTTTCTCAAAAAAATTAAATACATCGATATCACTTTTATTGCAACAGAAGATAGCCAAATAAGGGTCTAACACGCTAGTGAAAACCGCATTTCGATATTTCTTTCCTAACCTAAAATATCAGTAAAAAATTAAAACTTGAAATAATGTCGCATGTTTGGGAATATTTTCAGTATACCTGTCATTATTAAATCCTAATTTACGTTCTTTTAGCAAAATATATATAAATTTACTGTTAAAATACGAATATTATATTTAAAATGTCAATAATAATTAATACTCATTCAATATGATTGAATATTGCCTTTCTGTCCACACAAAAAACTTTGACAGTTGGATGGCGCCTATCAGGATACTCCATCGCATAGATTTTAACAGAAACAGCTGCGTTTTCATTGTTTTGAAAATAAACACGAAACATATCAAACACTTCTACAGGAGGAAAAGACCTTTTTTACAAATAAGGCCACCAAAATGCACTATAAATAGCTGCAATCTTAATATAATTGACACTTAAACACCACCATTATAATTTTTGCTATTTTGTTTTCCAAAGCACACTTGCATTTTAAAAATTTCAAATTTCGTGTGGACAGAAGGGCAATACTCAATCATATTGAATGAGTATTAATTATTATTGACATTTTAAATATAATGTTGGTATTTTAACAGTAAATTTATATATATTTTACTAAAAGAACAATAATTAGGATTTAATAATGGCAGGTGTACTGAAAATATTCCAAAGATGCGACATTATTTCGAGTTTTAATTTCCTTTACTGATATTTTAGGTTAGGAAACAAATATCGAAATGCGGTTTTCACTAGCGTGTTAGGCCCTTATGTGGCTATCTTTTGTTGCAGTAAAAGTGATATCGTTGCATTTAATTTTTTTGAGAAAATACATTGCATTTGTAGTTTTGTCGCAAAACGCCCTCTAGCGACGACACAAGCAATATAAATCAATCCGCTCAAGGCAACGTTGATAACCTAAGAAAATCCCTTTTCAACGACTCCAAGTTTGACAAAATCCGTTTAGCCATTTTGAAGTTATTGACATTTCTTTCCGAAAATGTTCGGACACCCCCCACCACTTTCCCTTAAGAGATAGAGCAAAAAGCATTTAACAAAAAAGAATCGAATTTATCTCAGCTTTAAAACGGTGTCCATTTTAGCTATCTGTAATATAAAAATATTTCTCAAAAAACGGGATTTAAAATTCAAGAATGCGATTACGCCCCCTGGCGGCCATTCTAGAAACTTAAAAATAATTTTCAGCATTTTCTCTTGGCCGCTTTAGTCATAATTTTTTTTACTCGAAGTCTTTACGACAATTACTTTTCGAGATAGGGCCGAGTGCCCTTCTTAATTGGCCACCCGGTACATAGTACAGAAATTCACGTACTAGTAGTAAAAACACGTGTTAACATTTGTAGGTTAAGTTAAGGTTAGGTTAAAACGTTGAAGACGAGGTAGCAATAAAATTCAAAAAAAACATGCCACATTGGAGAAGAAAAAATTAATTAACCAGCAAACTACGTTATAATGATCGTTATACTGGTTAATACATCACAATATAAAAATTAAAAATTAAAACAAGTTAAGTAGATACTGACGTGGAAGACGTCAGTTCTAAGAATGGATTTTAATACAAAAGTAACTAGAAAAATAGGTCAAAAAATCCCTAGATTCAATGACCCTGAAATTACCAGAGAGGGTCAAAAAGCAAAAGAACCAAGTAAAAGCAAAAAATGGCAAGAAACCAGCAAAAGACAAAACAACTATTTAAGATTCAGGAAAATGTAATTGGTATCAAAATCTGTAACTTCATTGAGTCTGAATTCATTATTGTTGGACATAATTTCAAAAATTTCGAGTAAATTCAACAACCTACCTTTGTTAGCTATATGCACAATTTTGTAATCTTTATTAGGATTAGCAACAAAAGGTAAAAGAAAGTCCTGATATGTGCAACGTTGTTATATTCATAATTTGAAATCATCCTCGTAATTTGAGTTGATTACTTCCAATGAAAAGTAAATGCTATTTGCAAACGATATATATTGAAAAAGCTCTAGCAGACTACTTGTATTACTATGAATTGTAATAAAATGGCCATAAAATGTAATTAAAGTCAATTTTACCACAATTTTAATCTCGTATTTGAGTAGGTGTCTGCCTTTGGAAGTCTAAAGATAAATAATTAATAATTGAACGAGTTTTAAATGTAATTTAAAATATTGTAAACTACTAATCGTTAGCATTGTACAACAATATACAGAATGTTCTGCCCTATTTTTATAGATATGAAAAACATTGGCACTGTTCGGTCAGAATGTATGTGATGGTCCAATTTTATAAATTACACACGAAATATATATGCAACTGTCAGTTACGGAAAATTATTACGCTGCAGTGTAATGTGGTAGATCCCGTACTTGGGTTGTTTCTCAATATGATTCATTCTTGGAAAAGCACACCGAGCGCATTGGAGCAGTTGCCAAATTGAGTGGTACATGAAATGCATGCATTAAACCAATTCTTGGAGATCCAGAAATTAGTCTTCATTCAGTGAGCGTCGATAAAAAATTAAATATGCGGATGCGAATGAGAGAAAAAATAAATGAGTAGTTTTTCGTTGTTTCAGTTGTGATAGTCTTGAGTCAAGAAGCATTTAGTCGTGAGATTTTGAAAAAGAAGTCGATGGATATTACTTTAGAATAAATCAATTATAAGATGAAATGGTGTGCTCTTATGTATTCTAGAATTTAATAAAAAGTTGCACCTTGCTACTTAATGCAGGGGTCGGCAACCTGCGGCCCACGGGCCGCATGCGGCCCTTTGCAACTTTTTGCGCGGCCCGCCAAAGCACCAATATAAATTTAGGAAAAATCAACAAACTTAGAGCGTAAGCGTGCCGAAATGTGGCCGGTGACAAAAATGCGCGATAAACAGAAGCATAGTGGGAAACATATTTTACTGCGCAAGTTTAATCCCCACTCCCCAGCGAATACGACGTCTCGCTTAGCAAGTGTAGCATTCTTTCTAGTGATGGGCATAATCGGATGATTTCAATAATCGGAATGTTCCATTTCGGAATGTTTATAAAATCGGAATATCATCCGATTATTTTACATTCCGTAAATGCAAGCAAAGGAAAACGAGCGAAATAACAACAAGCGGAAGGAAGATGAAGTGCGTGCAAATTTACGATGAGAGCACTCGCCGTCTCGCCGTAAGCCCTTATCTGCGTTGGCATCTATTGTTTGGGATTGTAGGACGGTCAGTAATAGCTATTTACGTTATTAGACCGGTAGCAACATTTTTATGGCCGCGCCAATACTTTACAGGTCGAACCGTAGGGCGAGACCTGTATGTTTGGTAAGGCCATAAGAATTCTACCGGTCGTGTATCGTATAAGAATTTTTAGGATACTGCATTGGTAACTAGCGTTTACATTGTTACAAACGAGTCCGGCAGATAAAATTTACCGGCCTAGACCAGTAGTAGCCAGCAGTATCCTAAAAAACAATTTATAAGTTTGAGTCGCACAGTGGGATATGAGGAAATAAAATATTTTTCCAAATTATTACAGTAGTTACGTTAATAGACTGTCGGAAAATGGTAGTGATATTTTAAAGTTTAATAGCACATAAAGTACATAATAGATAGTATAAAACAATACTTGAATTTGAAGTCTGTAGGTGTACTATCTAATAATTAATCTACGAAATACCACTGCCATTAGTGCCATTCACGTATCATACACATGCGCACACGGCGCGACCCGTCGACATTCGCCAACCAGCATATAGCAGTCAAGTGAGTCAATACAACATTCCGTATTCCGTTCAGTTCAAATTGGCATTTCGTTTTCTCATTTTGTGTACCGAATAGTAAAATAATCGAATTCCGAAAGTTCCGAATTTTGTGCACCGAACAGTAAATTAATCGAATTCCGAAAAGTTCCGAAATAATAGCAACCTTCCGATTTTTTGAACAATCGGAAACTTTCCAATTATTCATTCCGGATAGGCCCATCACTAATTCTTTCATTTCGCCAGTTTGCTACTGTATGTTCATATGTGCGTTCATGTTGACAGCCGTATGACGTTTCACGACAATATTTTATATTTTTTATATTTATATATTTTATATTTACATATTTATACATATTTAATTGGAATTGTATTTTCTTTTTTTTCCCTTTTAAGAATTGTAAAATTTTTGTTCTCTAACATTATTGTAATTATAGCATGTCAATAAAAAATTAATTTTTTCTATATTTATTTTTAATAATATCTATACTCGTATATGATATAAAAGCACTATTTAAGTTACATTTGAATGTGCGGCCCGCATATAAAAAATTATTTTGAAAATGGCCCGCCGTCCGATAAAGGTTGCCGACCCCTGACTTAATGCATCCGCAGCTTAATACGCTTTACTAAAGTAGTTTAAATATATCGGAATTTTTTATAAAGCGCTGATTAGCATAGACCTACATTTATCGACATGCATATAATGCAATGAGATTTTTTACTTTAATATAATATAATCAAAAGTTACTCATAATTTGGCAGTATTCGGTTTTGCCGTTGAATTATCATATATAATTCAACTAGCGGGTTCTTGATTATCAAATAATCATTTCTGTTTACAGGAGATATATTGTTTGCAATATTGCCTAAAACAATATATCCAGTGGAAACAGAAATGATTTGATAATCAAGAAGACACGAGTTGCATTCGCCTAAATTATATCACGAGTCAATAAACAATGCTTGAACAGTTTATTTATAAATATTAAAAGTACAGTTAGTGTGGTCGTTATGACAATTGTAGTTTCAGCAGATAACGCGATGTCTGTGAAGGCTATCACTTATTAGTCAGGAAGGTATATGATTATCGCAGTCGCTATGTACATTATCAAAAGTTAGTACATACGTAACTATGCATTTTGCGGTTTTCCATTGGTTGATGTTAAAGGGAGTGGTATAATCTTAGTATGACGGCAACAAAATGGGTTGATTGTATGGAGCTAGAGTAGAATCTTCGTGACACCAGAGGGTTCTGCTGTCATGTTTTTGCAGCAAAATTATCGAAAGGTTTTTACTAATTGGAAAATGTAAATTAAAAAACAAATTCATATTATGATATCGTATGAACAACCACAGCAAATGTTAACATTGGTGGTGAAGGGAGGCCGGTATAACTGTTGAAAACCCTTTTTGTACTGTGTTGTCCATTATCCTATTCCTCCGGAATTTGGCAGGCTTTCCTGCCTGCTTAATAGACAATGAAGCAGCCCCAGATGTGAAGAATCCTGGAAATACTATGATGTCACTGTGGTGCTGCGCGGACCGTTTATACAAACTCGAAATCGGCTGCCGCTATGAACGTGATTTCGTTTTTAACTATTTCGATCTGCTTAAATGCTGTCCAAAGTGTATCTACTTAAAGGTCAATGTAGAAAAGCATGCAAACGTTTTGATACTTAAAATATTTTTCTTATATATTTTTAGTCGTCTGGTGTTTTTAGTAATAGACCAGTTTCTCAAGACACCTTAACAAATTAACATTATCATTATATCCAGAAATGTTAGCGTTTGTTACGATTTCCGTTCTTTAGTAAAATGAACTATACGTGGTTGTAGGAATAGATTGTACTTTAGTTAGCTATAAGCCATTTATATCATAAGTATTTTAAGGTGGAATTTCGTAGGCAAAATGGTATATTAAAATTACAACAAGCGAATATTTAGCCGATGTTTAGAAACGTGCCTTTCTCTGGGAAGCTGGAGATATTTCAATCTCACGAATAGATTAGAGTAAATTTATGCAGGGTTTACGTCGTAAGCCTAAATATTGTCCGAAGGTATATGGCTAGTACGTGGTCAGAAGTGCAACTGTTGCAACTCGATCATAAAAATTACGTGCCGGCGGGAGCAAATTCTTTTAGCAGAATTGTAAAACTTTATTAGCGATAATTTGCGAGGGGTCGCGCTTGACAAATTTTAGTTTGTGAAAGCTTCAAATTTATTAAATTCATAGAACTATTATGAACTGTCACGTCCGTATGTACGGGCCAAAGGCCAAGATTTAGACCTGCACTGATAGGCTTATTTGGAAATTTGTGAACGCCTACCGAGTTTTCTTGGTCAAACTGGACTTAGAATTTAGTTAGTTAATAAGAAGATGTTAATAAGTAAAGTTAAGAAGCAACGGTATTAAACTTAAGTGTTCTGTAAACGGCAGAAAAATAAATGCAAGTATTTGTACTTAAGTGTTCTTATTAATCTCGCAACAGTAGCTTTGGTATTCGTGTACAAGTGTATTTTAACTAAAAGTATTGCCAGTTACCCCGTCTTTAGGCATATCGCGACACGTTATATCTATGGCAAGAATTGTTCATCCAGCAGCTGCACTATTACCACACAATATAAAATATTTTCAGGTGTTTTTGTAGTTCTGTGGATTTAGATGTGAGAACATTGTGCTCTCCGCCATTAATGGGGAAAGATAAATAGCTTCTTAATAATTTAGGGATTTCTTATCTACAGTGCATTTATGAGGAAAACTGTTTTGGTTTATAATTAATTAGTCAAAGATTTGCATTTTGAAAATCTGGAATGTGTTCTATGCAGGCAGACAAATCGTAAGTTTGTCGTTTTTTTCTTAATTTGCACACTGGGAACTCAAGTGATTGCAAGTGAAACAAAATGATTTGCTATTTAATTTGCTATTGCTTTTGAAATTATGTTCACCAGATGCATGTTTATCGTTATATCACTGATTACAAAAAAGGCACTTTGGAAATAGAAATTATTGTGATTAATGGTTTGGAAGGTACGCTAGTATTCCTTTCCATGCTTTAAGTATCTGTTTCGTTATTTTAATAAACTTCGATCGGTTCAGAACAATAACGCAAGTGCTAGTATCAAGAGATTAGTAATTCGAAATGTATTATTTATGCGCTACTTCAGTGACACCAGTTTTAGTTATTTTTTAATCCAGAAAGGACATCCAAACATTGGCTTTGGTATACAGAAATCTGCTGTTGAGATTAATGGAAATGTATTCATTTGTATACAGTGTTCTCTCTATACTATAAATAACTGCTTATACACGAAAATAGTGTAACAGAACAATGTTTACCTTTATTGTTTCATGTTTTCAAAACTGCTTTTCTAATTGTTTAACTAACATCATTATGTTTTCATCTGTGCTATTTTATAACAGCGGGAAGCTTTCAAGCGCGTCTGTTGTACGAAACTACTTGGAAACTATTTTTTGTTTCTCCTGTAGTCAATCTAAATGCTACGATAACAGGAAAGTTGGCAAGTCACAACTGCCACCACTTTGTTTATTCATTTTCGTTCTCCGATCGTATCATAGAGTACAGGCACCCCTATAAATAGAAAATTCTGTCGCTAACTTCACAAAAGTTTTAATTAAAACACATCACAGAGGGTGGAATTTCAACTTGGAGCAGTTAAATATGCGTTTTTTATGTCGATATCGTGCAAACAGCAAGATTGACGATAAATGTATAAGTAACGGGTAAAACAGCCCTGTTATATTTGGAATTGCTCTTTTACAACTTTATAAGGCTTATGCACAAAGCCATTTTTATTATTACAGCTGCTTTGAAGAATTTGTAAATTTACGCGTTTATGCAAACCTGCCTTTGTAGTGGCATTTGCCCCATGATAAATATTAAATGCACTCCTTGCTAGTCTCAGGTGTTTCCGATTTTATGGCTGCTCAAAGAAGAAATTTTCGGCGAGTACTCAAGTGTGAGCTTTACTAGGATTTTATGGTTGGCGCTAAACGAAAACGTGTGTGCCAAATAGCCATAAACTTGAGTGAATATAAGGCAGAATATGAGTAGATTGCACACACATATTTCAAGTAGAAAAAAATTGTGTTGTAAATAGCGGGGACGAAATATGACAAAATTCTTAATTATTGCAGGCTTCTTGTCGTTTATTGGCAGTAAAACTTGTTATTGTAACAATTATTTTCTTATTCCCTGAATATAAATTGGTAACTTAGGGCCGATTCTACAATGCAAGTATATACTTAGAATAAGCTATCCAAGGTATAATTGTCATAGTTTTCTTTGTTACAATAATCGTTTCTAGGGTATTTATTCCCGGGATAACTTTATCCTTGGATTGTAGAATCGGCCCTAAGATGAGGATTAGGAAACGAATAACAAGAAATGAAAGACTCAGCGTCAATATTGCCAATTTTAAGTTAATCCCATTCGTTGGATATTAGTGTGGTAGTTTTGAAGATTTGAAATCTCTTATAAATTGGAAATTTACTTCGATGTGGCAGTCTCAGCACAGAAGAGTAAATAAAAGAGAAGTGCTCTGGGGAAAGTATCGTAATTTAATTTCTACTTTAAATAGAGTTCAGATTCAGAGCGCAATCAATTCACTATAACTAGGATTATAGCATAGCGGAAGACCCTTATCATCTGTTTAACGTCGCTAGGAAAACCCACTTTAGTTTCTGTAAATTTCAATTCAAAGGGATTATCTAGCTGCAATAGCTAGAACTAAGCTTAATTTTGTCTTTGTATAATAAACTCGGTGTCGGAGTCTTACTAAGAAACTTTTATGAAGCAATTTCGGGTCTCGCTAGTTTCAATAAACGCCCTCTCAAAAAACAACAGACCTCGTTGTGCTAATCAGAGCAAATCCCGAGGACGGTTACGGCCCGAAGGGCGCGTTTTGCTTTCATTTTCCAAATAAGGTGAACAAACCAAAACTTCGGTTATGGAACAAAATAGTACGTGCTCGAACTATAAATATCGCGGGAATCTGTTCACCCTGTCTATGCCAGTTTGTTCGATAACTACTATCGATCCGTTTTCGTTACAATGCTCAGGGACTACTCGGAAATATGTCGATTGTAATTTAATTTGGACCCAGCCGACTCCATTGCGAGGGTTTAGGAAAACCGTTTGAGAATCCTAACGGTGGCGGGTCTTACCTCTTACTCTTCTATAAATTGGCGTTTTACACAGAGTTAACAACACCCTCGTGAAATGTAAACCCCGACGAATTGTCCACTGGCTTTAGTTTTTCAGCTGGGGTTCGCGCGGCATTTTCCTTTATCCTGACAGTTTTCAGGTGGCGAACGCTGGAAATAGAATTGCGAGCGCCAGCTTAATAAGCCAACAAGTGTGCGTGTAATTGAAGTACGGTGTAATTAGTTTGGCTTTAAGAGGGGAATCCGGGAAGATGTCTGACGTCCTTAATGGTTTTATAGATAAACGTATTACGAAGCTGTCACAATTGGCTTAGCCCTGTAAAGCTGGCGACCTAAAAACCGTATACTTGCTGGGTCTTAGGCACAAATCATTTGACTGTCGTAACAGAACAGATGAACCTGCGAGCAAGCTCGGGCAGAGACGAATGGCCAAAAAGCGGAATTCTCAAGATTTGTGATACAAGCGTACATTTTTTCTTAAACGGGCGTAAATTAATGTAAAACTCGTTCGCGTAATACTGTTTGCGCCTGGTTTAATTGTAGCAGACTGTACATTGGCTCTATCAGTTAGTTGGAACTGCAGTTACCTTTTGTAGGGTTTTCAGTCACGTTATTAGATTTGAAACTGTGATAGTGCAGCCTGCAACCTGTAAAAGGTGTACTATATCATAATTTGTTGTGTCACGAATTAGTTCCAAAAGATGATTTAGATTACAGGTGGAGATAAGATTGCTTTGTAGTATGAAATCCGACCAGGCACTGATTATTATTTATTATACCTGGCTGCATGAAAAAGCTTGCACTATTTTTAGTCCATGTATCCATATTTTTTGGATATACATAATAGCATCCAAGCAGGAATACAATTGTATTCATCTTAAATATGGAAAAAGATAGTATAAATAGTATTGTTAACCATCCCTTAACAAAACGTTATAATAACTGTTCTCCAAAGATTAACAATTGTCGTCGTTTAGCATCAAATTTTGGCTTAGTTTGCATTATTTTAAACGCTTGGATTTTTTAAAATTCAAACTAGCTTTCTTGTGGTGGTTGGCGATGGTTTAAAATTTCAACTTTTAGACTTTGTATTTATAAATTGTAGAAACCAACATCCAGTAATTTGCAATTTTGATAATGAATATATCTATTCGCAAAGGGGTCGGAAGGGTTTCTCATGGTGTGTCATACTTAAAACTAAAATTACAAATAAATAATGCTCACTAAATGTGTGAAAAATACATATTAAGGAAAAAGACAATGTCCACGCTAGTTTAAGGACAGATCGATAGCTTAGTTAAGAAGAAGAAGCTTTGACATGGAGAATTAAGAAAAATAATTGCAAGTAGAACTGGAAGAAGGTTAGCTTCAAGGAGTAAACTGATAGAATCCCGAAACATATTCTTTAAAAAACAGGGAAGCTGCGAACGTCATTCTGCATCATCACGGATCGGAATTGCTTCGTTCACAATCGGGCTTACTTCTTTAACAAAGTTTACTTCAACAGGATGCTGCACCACTTTTGAGTGTCATCTAATGGCAACGGCACAAAATTAACTGCTTCTGGTCTTTACGTGTTCGAATAAGCGATTTAATGTCACCAGCGGGGCTGCTAGATCCCCAAAGTGACGGATAGGGGGATTCCCGTTAGATATGCCATACCTGGGGCTGACAAAAATTAGCATAAGGGGCATAGGGAGCAAAAAGTGGTATAAGCAATCCCCATCCAAATTTACAAAGGCTACGTGTTAACGAACAAATGGAGAGCAGGGCACTCTTTTGTCCTAAGGCTAAGAAATTGACCCCAAAGGCGAATGAATGACTAAATATTAGATACTCAACGGTATAAGGGTGTGGAAAGTCACAGAATTACTACCACATTTAAGATCCTTAAGGACATTCCTAGTTCACCATCATGGCAACTGAAAAGCAATTTCAAAACCTTACTGATCATGGAAGTTGGAAACCAAGATCCGACAAGGGAGGACTATCACTAGACTGCGGGACCTACTCGATCGTCAGTATTCAAAATCCCTGTAAAATGAGTGAGGAGCTCAATAAAGATGAAATAACTAGGAAAACAACACTAAAAATAGGTACTTGGAATATCAGAAGCATGCACCAAGCAGGAAAGATTTATAATACAATAAAAGAAATGGAAAGACTACAGATTGACATAATGGGTATAAGTGAGATGAGATTGCCCGGAACAGGGAAATGCCAAGTAGAAGACCTACTGCGCAGGAAACGAAGAGAAAAACCATCTAAGAGGAGTAGGATTTATCCTGAACAAGAAAATATAAGCTACTGTTATTGGTTGCTTGCCCCACCCCGATAGAGTGATAATGATTAAGCTCAAGGATAACCTCTTTATGACCAAATAAAAAAGGTATTAAAGAACACAAAAAGTAGAGCAATGAATATTATATTAGATGATTACAACGCGAAAGTTGGATTGGAAGATAACATAGTTGGAAACTTTGGTCTGGGACAGAGGAACGAAATGGGAAACAGACTAGTACAATTTTGTAGGAAGACATGGTAATAAACAACACACTTTTTAAACAAACCTCCCAGACGTTTTTACACTTGGAAAGCTCCGAGATAAAGAAAGTAATATTATAAAGAATCAAATAAATTTTATGTTAATCAATCAAAGATTTTGAAATAGTATACTCTCTACTGGATAAAACTTCAAGATATTCAAATTCGAGAAAAAATAAAATTGAGGTCATAAATAGAGAAATCCGCTCAATTTCACACACACGTAGAACAAGCATGGGGAACGGTTAAATGAGCAATGACTGAGGCCTGTGACCAATATTTAACGCCAAAAAGACAACAGAAAAAGAAAAAACAATGGATTACCTTCGAAATTATAGAATTAATGGAGAAACGATGTACTGTAAAAACAGCTGATCTTGAGACCTACTACTAAACTCACAATACTATTAAAAAGAAAATTAGAGAAGCAAAAGCGATGTGGATGAGCGAATAATGCCAAGAAATTGAAAATTGAAATCAGATACACGACACTTTTAATATATACAAGAAAGCCAGAGAAGCCACAGAAATAGAACTACAGGCAATATTACAAATGGGCAAGGAAAGCTAAAAAGTAAAAAATCTTCAATAACCTATACTAGAAACAAAAAGATAATATAAATAATATCATAATGAACGTGGAGTGAGTGGTTTCTGTCACCATTATTATTCGATCTGTACGCGGAAAGTATATTCAGAGAATCAGTAGAAGATTCTACAGAAGGCATCAAAGTAAACGGAGAAGTTCTCAATAAATTCAGGTGCGCAGTGACATTGTATTAATTGCTGATAGTTGAGAAGGACTACAAGAACTTACAAAGAGAATGCACCAAGTGAGCCAATACACCAGTCCAAGGAAACGTGCTTTCCTGTAACAACAAATCCATTGAGAGAGTTAATAGTTTTAATTACCTCGGCCGCAACATTAACGAGGAGTGGGAGCATTCGCGAGAGATCAAATGTAGGATAGAGAAGGTTAGAGCAGTATTCACACTAATGAAACCATCCATATGTTGTCGAGATCTAAGCATGACACTCAAAAAGAGAATGCTGAAATGCTGTCTTTTCCACATTGTTGTATGGGGTTAAGGTCTTGGCGGTATCTGATGGAAAATAAAATCAAATCGTTCGAGATGTGGACTTCGAAGAATTCTTAGAATTTCTTCGATCGAACATATCACAAATGAAGAATAATTAACTGTCAACCTGAACTGATACAATGCATAAAGGAACGCAAACTGCCTTATCTTGGCCAAGTCCCGAAGAACGCCAACAAATATCGAGTACTTCAGCTGATTCTGCAGGGCAAGGTAGAAGGACGAAAAGGTCCAAGGAGGAGAATTTCCTGGCTGGCTAATTTACGCAGATGGTTCGGAGTAACATCCATTGAACTATTCGGAGTTGCAGTCCAATAAAACACGGATTGCTATGATGATAGACAACATCCGAATGGCTATCTATTTATTTTAATAGAGGAGCTGACTAATCAATAAAGACAGTCTGAAGAATTTGTCTAGGATGGGTAGTGCAGAGCAGATACTGTCAAAGAACTTGAAAATTAGGTGCACTACCTAGCCCAGAAGAAAGGCTTAAACTGGTAGAAGAGGAAAGGAGGCGAAAGGTGATAGAAGGTAGTCAAAACCTCGTCGAGTTTGAAACTGTGGTTGGTCTTTCCCTCCTGTCTTTTGGCGAGCGTGTTAAGCTAATATATTATAGCAAAAATACTATATAATTTTAGAGAATTCCGAAGTTGTAAAAAGGCGATAGACAACTGGATTGATTTTCGAAATGACGATTTCATAATAGCGATATGTTTAGAGTGAAATAGCACATACGAAAAAAATAAGCTAAGAAATAAAGATCATTTGCTTGCTTTTCGTTGAAAATATAGTTTTCCCCAAAGTAAAAAAATAAAATGTTTAAAAGTAAAACCTTAATCAGTGTCAGTCTTTAATTTATAATCGATTCTACCAGGAATATTAAGTATATCTGACACTGATAGGGGAGGTCACGCATCCATGATACTTCTGTATGTTGCTTTCGTTATTAAATTGCTCTTATTACGTCCTGGAAGCGTCCATTGATTATTCTTAGCGAAATTGAATTTTGAGTATGGAAACCGACATCCACTTGTAATATTTCATTTGCACACTCAACATCTAGTAATTGAACTTAGAAATCTACGTAGCAGGAATATTTAATACTGCATCAATTGGTACCTTCGAAATGTGCCCTATAGTCTACTATGAATTTAGATTGCCCTTTGTTTGCTAGTTAACTCAGCCGTAGAAGCACAAAACCCGCTCTTACATCAGGCAGGTATGGGAAATGTCAATATAGGTTGTTCCGGCCTGCCTGTTATCACCTATAATTTTGTAATCGTACATGTAAATCCTGCTAGAAATAAAAACCAAACAGTTTACATGAAAATACATATACTCTAGAAAAGAACATACCTGCATGAAAATATAACAAGAGTACGCAATGGCAATATAGAAATGTTATATATGCCATCAACAGTAGCTAAGAAAAATGCACGAGCTTAATGCTTAATCTACATGCTTAGATACATCTTAAACAGGGGTGTGATTGTCAATGCGCAACACTAAGTCAAAAACAAATCATGCGACCAAAGCGTACTCTCGCGTACAAATTCACTTAATTCGGCTCTGCCTCCGGTAGCTTGAAATGAAGCTGATGCGATATGTCAACAGAATGATGCAGCATTTTGTTCTGACTCGGTGCAATTTACTAACTACACTTCCAGTTTTTCCAGTTTCCTTGACCGGGCATTCAGGCGTGAGTTTTATTTATAGGAACTAACCAGCCGTTATGGTTGCTTCAACTGGCCTCGGAAATTGACACGATCACTACTTCTTTGAATCTAGAATAGCGGCTTCCGGCTATGAAGAATTATAGGTACCTTGGTGTCGATTCCAAGGTAATTATCCGTTCTCGAGGCTCTATTTCGGCTCAAGGCTAACGAGGCGTCGACTGCTCTTAACGCAGGCAACACATAAACTCTCAATCGCACTTTATAATGCTTCGCATTTCATCCCGTTTGGTCGCCTGTTAGCAAGCGACTGGCTCCCCGCGCTTCCGTTTGCGCACAATTTGCTTTGGTTCTATTAATAACCGCAACGACTGCATAAGCTGGTTGGAAGCGCACTACCTAGCGCGTGAAACACTCGATGCATGTTTTAAATACATAATTAGTCTAAATATAATTATTACAATGCAGGAAATACAGTTTGGCTTAAATCTAGCTTATTAAATACCAAGGTGACACGAACTAGTCCGTTACACACATACTTATTTTATTGAAGGTAATTAGTATATTATTATATGAGCGATTATGACAGCCATTATTCACGAAGATGACATTTGCGCCACAAGCCGAAGGCGCGTGGCGCAAGTCATCTGAGTGAATAATGGCCATAATCGCGAATATAATACGATATTTTATCTACTCCTTTGCAATAGGAGACTTGTGTTCATATTTCCGAATTTTGACAGCTGTTAACTTCAAAAGTCATTGAATAATAAGAATGAATTCTGTGATTGGCTACAACCTATTGAATAATGAAAATTGAATTTTCTGATTGGTTGCAACTTGCAAACTATTGAATAATGAAAATAGAATTTTATGATTGGCTGCAAACTGTGAATTATGAATCATAATTAATGGTCATTGTACAGTAGGAGTAGATAATAGTATATTACACAACGAGAGCTGTAGGAAGCATATTACACGCGAGTTGGAAAAGTTACGCACAAGCCGCGTAGCGGCGCGTGTGTAATTCCACGAGCGTGTAATTGCTCTATAGCTCGAGTTGCGTACTATACTTTTTCTACGATCACACTCATTTCGTTAAACGAAAAAGAAATATGTTATTAACTGTCAAACTATCTGTCACACCATCTTAAAAATTAGGCGGCTGCAGACACCGCTTCGTACAAACAACAGAAGCTAACTGTAACGTAATAAAAAAAATTACGTGTTAGTCATTATCATTACGTAACACTGTTTGTAACAACGAATTTACTAATCAAGTAAACAGTGCTTAATGAGCAATTTACTAATAAAGGAGTAGAAAAAGTTCATTACTGGTATTGTAAGAAGTTGTTCTTAAAGTATTCGTCCAATATACCAACTTTTTAAAAACGAACGTATTTGTCATTATGGTCTGCGTTCTGCCCGTGTTGAGCTTCGGATTTGAAACATTGACATTTACAAAAACCTGCGCCAGCAAAATTCGCATTATCGCATTACATAGCAACCTATCGAAAGATTAGAGATATGTCAAGAATAATAGACACAATTGAGAAAACAGTTTCCTTAAAATGGAACTGAGCGGAACACTTGAGCGAGAACAACTGACAATAGGTGGACGAAGAAAATATTAAAGTGCAAAATCACGTAAAATGTCTTTTCACCCCCCCCCCCCCCCTCCTTCCCAACGCGATGATCCGAGGATATTAAAAGGATCTAGAAAAACTGGATAATAAACACGGCACAACATCGCCATAAATGGAGAAATATATGGGAAGCCTAGGTACAGAAGTGAAGATGGTGATGAGGAGGAAGATGTTAAAATAGCAAGTAGTAAAACTAATTACCCATTTAGTTTACTTAATGTTAAAAGCTTTAAGAATAAAATATTTAAGAATGGCATCAGACATAAAAAGGGTTATAGGTGCATAAGAAAACTAATTACCACTAAATAAAGAGATGTGTTACTTAAATGTCTATTCGAATACTTGAAAATTTCGAATAGCTGAATAATATACAGGGTGTCCCCGAAAGGTCTGTACAAAATAATAACACATATTCCTGAGGCCAAAATAGGTCGATTTAACCCAACTTACCTCTATTCAAAGTTGCTTAGTTTAGCCGCTAGAGAACTTAAAAAGATTAACTTTTTTAAAAATTTTCAAATAAGTCGAAAAATCTTTAATAGATTTTATTAATTTTTTGTACCAGTAAACTACAACTTTTTGTGGAATAAACCCTAATTTCGAAAATTACAGGGGGTTTAAAACCTTCTTCACAATAAATTATGCATCCATATTTTTTAACCCCCTGTATAATCACTACCAATGTTTTTTGTGGATAGCTACTTTAATTTAGAAGCTATTTCCTCTCTTTCTCTCTACATTTTAGTTGGGTAAACGGTTTAGCCACAAAAAATATTTTCAAAATCTTTCCAAGCCTGAATCGGTAATTGTAACTTAACACTAGGGTTGTAGGGATTTAGAAAATATTTTTTTGTGGCTAAACCGTTTGCCCAACTAAAATTTTGTAAGAGAGGAAATAGCTTATAAATTAAAGTAACTATTCACAAAAAAAATTGGTAATGATTAAACAGGGGGTTAAAAAATTTAATAAAGTTAATAATTTTTAAAACCCTCTAGCGGCTAAACGAAGCAACTTTGAATAGAGGTAAGTTGGGGTAGATCGTCCTATTTTGGCCTCAGGAATATGTGTTATTATTTTGTACATACCTTTCGGGGATACCGTGTATAATAATTCGAATTATTTTAAAATTGTACCTATACAGCTATTCGAATATTCAACTGATTATCTGACTAATTCAGATTCAACAAACATTTAAAATTGTGTAACTGAATAATAAAGTTCAATTTCATACTGAAACGTCAACGACTTCTTAGCTCAAACAATGATAACGAAACATATACAAAACGCTTCAGTTACGTTGGTTTCTAGTTTGAAACGTGGAAATATTTATAGAGTATTGCAACAAATCAAATATTGAAATTAGTGAAATATTTGAATAATTCAATTTATTCGAATTATTATATTTATACTTATTCAAAATGTAAGTGAAAACGAAAAACCAAAAACTTATGACAACTTCAGATAAAGTGTAGATGCGAAGACTAAACACCTGTATGAGAAAAAGAAAGGTTCCTATATTTTTGCAATCACAATGAGAAATATTCCTCTGTTCAACTATTAATTAGTAATACTCTGTCAACATTTAGGTAGAACTAACCAATCTATAGTATGATCAAAAATTAATCTCATCTAGTATGGCTGTGGAAGTGCAAACCAACGCCTTTAAAATTGGCTTACATATGTACTTATATTTAATTCAAACTGTCAAATTTTATTCTTTTTATCCATCTTATTACAATATAATATTGAAATAAACAAATGTTCACGTAAAAGTAATGTAATTGTCCAACAAATAAGCCTGCGCTAACGCGCGGGTCGAAAAGACACTTCATCTTAAATCTAACCTAAAAGTAAAATATATTTGGCCCAGTTTTAAAGGCAGCAATTTGTTCTTTCATAACCATACTATTAGTAGATGAGATTAATCATACTTGACTTTGCTAAGCATGGTTTGAGTTAACTTCGGACCTTTGCATTAGGTACCTCATTGTTAGCTTATTAAAGATATGATTGAGTTCTTCGAAAAATCTAAAAGAAAATTAAACGCTATGTCTGTGTCGTTTAATATTCGTACAGAAGAAAAGTCGTTATTGGTTGAAAATCATATAATTCATTCACGTCCGTTCCCCGTGGAGCTGACCCTTATTTGACTGCCACCTCATTTCCGATTTGCTTACCTTAAATCACTGCACCCGATCAGATTAAATCACGCTAAACGCGCCGCTCTCGATTTTATAACGGCAGCAATAAAAATTTCAGCCGAAGGGAAATTAATAACCGTAAATTATAGTGCAAACTGAGTCATTTTTTTCTTGATTTCCGCTGAACTTGCATTCCTCAGCGACTGTTACACCGAGACGAACAAAATTTAAGCTATTAGGTCTGAAGGCTGACAAACCCTCCTGTGCAATATGCATGAGAATCAGTAGCGTGGAAAAAACTTACTGACGTACACTTTGTATATAGAAGAACAAGCATTACATATCAGAACACAGATGTGGTTCTAACAATGTGCTGACCTTGTTTGGAAATTCTTTATCACTACATCCGGAATTCGACGGATTGGACAGAGAGAATCTGCAAATATGCCTGTACCTCTCTCGGCCCGACTTCTTTCTGTGCAGCTACATGAAAAACTCTACTATTCCACGCTAGTCGACATCCAAACTGATGCAAGCATCAAAAGGACGCCTCACATCTTTCATCACAACATGCTTTGTTGTGTCGTTGCCGTCTTTATAATGAGGTAACTTTGAAAAGCAAACTCTACGCTGTTATTTAATGTAATTGTTTACAAGTACTTTGACGTTTAGTTCATTACTGTACTACTAATAGTTTTTGTTATATTCTGGTTGAAAATAAAGGAGTAGTGGAAGAGAGCTTTTCCAAATCATGGTTTTTTATAATTGTAAAAGGGCTTGAGTGCTTGTGAGTGTCGGGAAAATTTTATTACTATTTTTGGTGATTACAATATACGGCTGCTACAACAAATTTCAACGAAGTATGAGATGTGAGTACAGTACAGCATCAAAAAGGGGCTGTTGAAAGTGATGCTTGAAGAGGACAATTAAGTTAGATGACAGAACAATACATGATCACCTTCTTTAAAAAAATAAGTCGCTTTGTTCTACACCAACTCGCAGACTTTCAAAAAATAGAACGTCTAAAATGTTATCAACAGAATCTAGAATTGCTACTTCATTGCGGTCATTAAATTATTTGGCAAGTGAAGAAACGTGCATACCTTTTTTCATGTACTTACTCGAAAAGTGAGTTCGGTATGGTATGATGCGAAATCACCAATCATGCCCAAATAAAGATCTGTGAAGAAGGAATGTACCCAGCATTCTTAAGTCATTAAGCTAGAAGATACGAAGACAGATACTGCTAAATGATATGTGAAATAGGTTTACCAGAAGCGAATGTTGCTACTGCACGATAATGCATTTTCGCATACCACAGCTCAAACTCTGCAGTATTTAGCGCAAAATAAAATAAAGACTATCGAACGTCCCTCCTATTGTCCTAATTTAGCAATGTAACTTTTGGGTCTTTCTTGGACTTAGAAAGAGTTTATGTGGTTGAAAATTTTCTTCGGAGGAAGATATCGAGTTGTAGCATAGAATTTTGAAAGCTTTTCTAAATGTGTTTGGTTGTCAGCTTTTACTCAATGGGAGGAAAGAATGGTTAAGCTTATTTAGAGTAAAGTATTTATTATTCTCAATCAATTCAGCTTGGTTTTCGTAGTGGTTACTATGGAAATTTCTTCTACTTCACCAGTTAGGCCCTTTGGCCTGTTCCAACCCGCGTTGCTATATTTTTCAAGGTCCCCCCCCCCCACGTCTCGTTTTGTTTTTGGTTTATACAGTAAAGCTAGATTTTGAAATGTTGTGTATTACGTTCTTTACAAATAGACTTCCCATTTTTTGTAAATCTCTTATCCTTTCCATTTCATTTCTGTTTCTTTCGTCTTTTCTTTCATCGCCATCTTCTATGTTTCGGAGCCGTACAGTAGGACATGCACTATTAATGTTATAGAACTTTATTTGGACCTCTCTTCTTACTTATGTCTTCGTATTGTGTTACACATTTCACATAGGAGTGAATATTTACTGTAATAGTATAACAACCGTGGTATTTAAGGTGATATACCTGTTCAAGATTTTTGTATTTAATCCCTATCTTAGATCTATCTGATTCCTGGTCTCTAAGGGCCACTGCTTTGATTTTGTATAGATATACTACAGTTCTTAGTTTTTGCATTATATTTAATTTATGTACAGCCCTTTTAAGTTCATGTTCGGTGCTAACGATGATTACCTGATCGTCAGCATTGCCATAACCTCTGCAACCATTTTGTTAAATACGTTTTGTATGTTTTATTTTTTGTATCAGCTTTCTTCGGTTTTACTCATCTAACGGGAAAGTTTAATTTGCTCTCTGCTACGTAATAATCGGTTTATATGTCGCAGCTCCTGCACATTCTCTATTAGATTAGAGGTAGATTTATTGTTTTTCAATATTTAATCGATAAATGCCTTGTACATTTTGCAATAAACTTAATAATGTCTTTCTTCCTACGGGTATTGGTAGTTTTTAGTAGGTTGAACATTTGAGTGTCTTTTTCTCTATTGCGACATAACGTACTCCTTCAAATGGCACTATAATTTTACTAACTGGCGAGTTACTTACTCTAGCGTTAAAATCACTATCAACCAGTATAAAATCATATTTGTTAATTTTGTTATATTCTTCTTGTGATCTCATTCTTTAGTCTCTTCTTTCTTACCTTCGTCAGGAGTATAGGCTCCAATTATTGTTTGGTTTTATTATTATTTCTTTATTTTTGCACTTCTTGCATTGAATAGCGTTCTTCAATTTTCTTTTATGTCTCTAGTTCTATTTCATTTCTATTTAATCTCTCTTAGTATAGTATCTATGTGCCTGTTCTCTATGGTATTACTAATATCAGATTCATTTGTGTTAATACCTCTTAAATTCTATGTCTAATATTAATCGTTTTGCAATCAATTTTTTAAGCTTATACCGCCCTTAAATGAAGGGTTGACAAGGCCTCGGCTAGCTCTCTTAACTATCGGCAGAATATGGCGTGATGTAAGGACTGTGCAATATTGAACAGAAAGATTATAAAAAAAATGTGGGCGCCTTGTCGTTACTCACAACATAAAAACAAAACTAGCTAATTAATAAAACGCTACCTACGTTGGGTATTTCACTGCATACCTAAATAATTCGTACAGCTAGAGGAGTTGCAGAAGAGAACACAAACAAATAACAGCAATAGGGATATTTAATTAAACCCAAAAATTCCAGTAACAAATGAATCATATGCAATAGTCCTTAGGCCAAGTGACAACAATTAAAGTTTGTAGAACCATTGCCTATCAAATGAATGAATAAACCACAAATAGAAATTATGTTCCAAATATTTAAGTCACAGAATGCTAATTATAGCTTAAATTACAACTTCAGCACAACACCTGTGCTATCGCAATTGACATAAACGCACAACGCGCGGTTCATTTGAGATTACAGAATACATGCATATTTCAGCAATTTAGAAATAATTACATCCTCGCTCATTAGCGCTAACAAATGATGGAACCAAAAGAGTGATTAAACACGCTTCAGTTTGAGTTCCTAAGGCCTTAGTTGAACTGAACAGTTACGGCATTTGGCTTTGTCGATCAAAAAAAGAACGCTGAGAAGAGCAGGTACTTACAATATCGCAGGGGAGATGCTGGTGCATTGCATTTATCCAAAAACAATTCTAAGCCGGATTTGGATACATAATTCTTAGAATCCCAATGTCCACACTGTTAAGAAGACAGCAAAAAGCGGCACAGTATTCTGGAATTCCTAGCCAACGTGTAGAAGCAAAATCGGGGAAACTGAACAAGTGTCAGGAGAACCCTCAAGTTAGCCCATAGGGACGAATTTTTATTAGCCCTCGTGTGAGCCCATAGTTGCCAAATTTGTATTAACCTCATATTAAAATTATAGTGCAAAATTGAACTAGAAATAGCTTTCTTAACTTAACAACGGTGTTCACGGCCTATTTGTGTTGAAAACGCGCCGCAGCAGTTTCAATTATTAGAAGCCGCAGAGGGATCTAGCGTAAATATTGGAATCAGTTACGCAAAGATACAATTAGATGAGCATTCTTACCAACTCTGAAACGGCTTTGTTTAAAAGAACCAGAACGGCTTCAGTTTGCCCAACAATTTATATCCGCAAAGCGTCCCTCAATACTAATTGATCGATTCCGCTGTTTTCCAGCGTCTACTCGCATTCGAAAGCTCGTAAACATGCCGCGACAGGAAAAACTGCTGGTGTTTATCTCTAAAGGCAAACGCTTGCTGCGATAAACCTGAGTACTTTTGCTACACTATTTAGCTATAAGGTTGTCCGAAAGAAGGTGTTAAATGCATTAACGCCCTATTGAAGTGAAATTGAAACGGGGCGTTACAAGCTTATCATTATCCTCTCTGTTAGATCCCAGGCAACTTTCAAGTTTGCGAGTTTTACTTCATCCAAGTAGGGGCCCAGTTAAACGTTTTGTGTTTTGCAAGAATAAATTGGAATACTCCGTGCAGGATGTGACTCCTTAATACGCACTGGTATCTTAGGCAGGTAGAGGCTATTGATCATATCTTATTTATATTGTTGTGACCTACTCCTGGTGATTGAACTTTAACTCCCATCTTTGAATCACTATCATCCATCGTCAGCTATAAGCCTCCCCTAGGATTTTCCATTGCTGCCAGTCTTTTACTTTGTGTGTCTAATCTGTGCCCACGAATTAGTTTACATCTTCGGTCTACTGTGTTTGTGATCTTCCAATATTATTCCTCTTCTGACTACGTGGCCTCCATTCAGTTATTCGACGCGTCCATTGACTGTCATTCATTGCGGCGATGTGGCCCACCCAATACTACCTCATTTCACATATACGATATATTACGCCTTTTTGAATCTATTTCGAATTTTAGCATTGGGTATATGGTCTTGTGGACGTGTGATTTCTATCATGCGTTCTTCTAGGGATCGTGAGATTTGAAGTTGTTAACAATCCTAGTTTCTTGCCGTAAGTTAATGTCGGCAGTACGTGTTGGTCGAAGACTTTTGTTTTAAGTGTATTTGGTATTTAAGATTTATTTTTATTGTACGTGTCTTCGCCCTGTATATTAACTGCCGCTTATTATCCACGAGTCGCTTCAACTTTGGGGCAGAAAGTGAGTCAGTAGGAGTCGATATCCAAAAAAATACATAAAACAAATTTTCCAATCTCCAGCAAAGTCCCTTTCATGTTTATGTTCCTAGCAGTGTTTCGTATTACGTCTGTATCTCAAGCCGAAATCTCTCTCATCAAATTGTTGGTCAAGCCGGCAATTCCGCGGGATCCCTGCGGCCCCTCCGCACTCCAACAAACTGCTATTGAGGTTCGGCAGTTTGCTTCTCGATTTCTTCCTCAAAGCAAATAACCGCGTCTGCAAGGTAATGGGCGAGTGGTGGAAGACGTTGCATCGGGGTAATACAATATACGGGAACATTTGCTTTAAAGCGGGTGTAATCCACTCTAATCCGGAGTCGCGTTCACCTCGTTTTCACGGCCATTTGCAATCGCCGGAACGAAGCGCGAATAAAGCGGGCTCATTTACTTTCGGCGAACTTTTTTCGCATGCATATGCATTCCCCCAATGCCTGTCGTTACGGAAGCCCGACCGGAATCGAACCGTGCAGATAAGGGTAACTCCACGCAAAAATAAAAGTGGCCGATTGCGGATAGGGAGACGGAAAAGCCTGGCGTCGAGGAAGAATCGTGTATTACGGAAGTAGAGAGGCAGCACGTGCTTGGAAATGCGGGGGTCAAATAGTATTCAAAACGGCATAAGTGAAATGCAGAATGGCGGTTTGACGATGCTCTGATTATGGGCTTCTTGGGCTTTGCAATTACCCGTGTAGTTAGATGCAAGTGGAATTACTGTTTGCTGTTTGAAGCCTTCTTGTTGGAAAGGTTAGTTAGTAAGTACATAATCCTGCAGTTAACAATGCTCGATTTGGGCTTGGCGTATGTGGTTTAACTTGGAAGTAGAAAATATTGATAAGACCACAATTTACGGTTTAATAGTTTCTAGAATAGGAATTATGTCTAAGTAGAATAATGAAGCAACATCTCTTGAATATTGTGAGCATTACACAAGATTCTCATAAAAAGCGAATTTTCAATTAAATATTGGTACAGAACTAGACCAAGCAGTTGGTAAAATGAGTATGTATAGAAGAGCGCAGTATATGAGGCGTCTCATACAATAATGTTTAATTATTTTTCGTTAATGAATGTTCTCTAGAGAGTATTAGCGGTATAGTAATTTGGAGGGTTTTGAATAGGCGTTTAAATGAATGACATTTTTATAACTGATCCTATATAATGTTTTCACATATAAGCAACTTGATATATTATCCAGGTGCTGGTAGAAAATTTTCAACCTGGCTTTTTTACAACTACTCCATCGACAATCGATAAAGAAATAGTCAAGGTTCCCCGATATGCATTTGTAATGAAAACATTCCAGCTATGTGTTAATAATTCGACTAGAATACTGCACCTTGCACTAAATCATCGGGAAACTATTCCAATGACCACTACATTCGTACAAATTAATAAATCAACAGAAAAATCGCAAACTTGAATAGTCGCTAACAGGTAATCATCAAGATATAGATCGGAATTTGAGAGTAAATCTGTTAAGCAGGTAATGGGTAGCAATTATCTAAGAGTGTAGGGTAAAGTTCCCGAAACGTACTTAAAGAAATACAGATGTAAACACGAGAGCTATATCTCTGACTTTCCCAAACAAACCCTCTGGGGTAGTAAGTGTATGCACACCGACATACAATTTAAGTTCATTATGCTCGATATTACCATGCGCTGAAGAAACGTCCTGAAGCAGCCAAAACGACAAAATAAAAAGTAGTAACAGTGTAAATTAGCAAGCCCTCGATAGGCTATCAAACAGTTACATAACAGATGCTTCTGTCATAAGATGTCAAGTGACTGAAATTCAAGGAAAATCTGGAATGAAGACAGATAAAATGGCAGAAAAGAGAATATTGAAATAGGTACGACATCCACGGCCTAGGAAGAAAGAAACAAGAAAAATCGTAAAACTTGAAGACCGGAAAAGCAAGTCACACGCCAAAATCATTACTCTTGAGATCGTAACCGACGTGATAACTTCCAGTAAGTATTGCAAGTTAGATTGGCGAAGGAAGCAGCCAAGGCTTAGTTATTCAAGGTTGGAAGTAGCTTTAACCGCAATAAACAGTGGTAACAAATAATCCCTGAAATTATATCTGTTGCTCGTGACGTCACATCGTGTGATAAGCAAAACCTTTACACGTGGTCGTCTGTGAACAACGGAGATACACCAGAAAACTTATTTCACAACTGCAGAGTTATGTACACTTACAAGGTTGGTGGGAATCTACGCACATAAAAATGACGCGGTCCAATGCTGGAAGTCGTTCGTTACTACATCACGACAGTGGCAATAGAAGCCTACGACACTGCGAATTGGGGCTAAGCTTCGATGAAACGAAAATAGACAGCTTTAAGACTGTCGATGGGCGAATTTGCGTCGTTCTACATGCGCGACTGCGTCGGTTTGTCAAATAATGAATGGACAACGGCAGTTCAAAGATATTGTCCAAAAGCGTCGACTCTGATCGACCCGCTGACAATGAGATGTTTGTCCAGAGCTGGATCGACGGGACGGTACGAGAGCTTCTTATTTTCTTGAAATATATCCAATAGAAAATTCCGCCAGAGTAAAATTAGACGACGGCGGAAGTTCAAATTGGTAAGCTGCTTTTCAAGAAGCTGGATGTATTGCAATTTGCCATAATTGGCGCAGTAAGGCTTCCCCAAATAGCTCAATTTACGGAACGATAACTATCAGTTATGCATAATTTCTCTGCTTGAATTCAATATTGCCCCACTGAAGAATGGGTCTCCGCGCTAGCTTGATGCAACATGAGGTTTGTTTTTTCATCTCTTTTACCACGTGCATAAACTAGTAGCGGCGTGAATTTTCAAACCGGTCTAGGCTGTTAGACCGGTTATGTCGAAAACTACGTGAGTGCTATATGATAAGTACTTAGTGCGGTTTGTAGATTTCTTGCAACTTACCCTGTGATTTGTATTTTATATAGAGTATTATTTGTCAAATAAGCTTTTTGCTTTTGTTTAAAAAGAACCATCTGTGTATGATTCCAATTGTATTGATTGATTACGTAACCTATCTAAATATGAAATTGAATTTCGAAATGATGTTCAATTACATGCAAGATTATGCTAAAATATATTTTTCTTTAACCATAATATAACGTGCACTTAAAAACAGATGGATAGACGTTGTATAAAGCCTGAAAAACAAATAATTGACAGGCATATTACATAGTTTTGTAACAATGGTAAGTGAAAACATAATCAAACTTCACAAAATCCCTAACTCTTTGCGAAATGGAAAACTCAACATGCGCAGGGGAGAACTAAGGTCTGAGCTGCTTACGTCACTACCTCCGAACTGTCAATTGCATGAGGCCTTATTGAAAGTTATCACTTCGAGCACGCTGAGACTGAAAAATTCAGTTTAAGTCAACGCCATGCATTGAAAAGGAATAAAAATGTTAAGTAATGTTGAAACCGTAATAGTATATTACGCAACAAGTTTATAAAAGTGAAGTTTTACCCAACAAGTGTGGCTGGTTTGAGTACGAGCGTTAACGAGTATTTAAACGGCCATACGAGTTCAGTAAAACCACTTTTCTAAGGCGTTTCGTATATACATATACTATTTGATCGCATTTCATGTAGAAATGTGAAATAATAAGTTTTTATATAAAAGGACATTAAATGCCAAAACATAGCCAAGCTGATCATAACTCGTTTTTCTGTACCAAAGCACAATAAGCAGCCCCTGTTCATTCAAAACTGAGAGAAAACCAAACCTGCTAACCTCGAATTTGACATAGACTTGCAGTGTCACCAACAATACATTTCAGTACTGCCAAACGTAAAACGTTGCTATGTTGCAATGGTTACTATGGTGCAAACTACCACATTACTAAACGATTTTGCATGTAGAAATGTAGTACATTACCTATGAAATGCGATAAAAGCTATTTCGCATGATTCCCCAGGAGTTTAAAATTTAATCTCTCTTTGAATTCCCCAAGGTAATCACTGTTCCAACTCAACTTTAACTACTGACTTGTCATTACGTCAAGTCATTGCAGATATACAAAATCGTAATCACAATAATGGCAAAGATATCGTTCATCTATTGAATTTATTAACTTATTTGCAACCCATATACAATATATACCGTAAATTAGTCGGGAACAAAGACATATACCGGGTGACAGTGAGACTAGGGCCATGTTTATATCTTCTTTATTTATGAATCGATTTGGATAAAATTTTATACCAAGATACTAGACATAATTTCTGATTGGCTGATTGCCATTTAAAAAAAGTGACTTTTTCTCTTATTAAAGATTTGTTATTGACCTTATTGATAAAATAGCTATTATTAAGAGTTGCTAGAGTCAATTAGAATCGATTTTTCCAAGTCAAGGCATTCTATGGTAAAAAATAAAAATTGAAAAACATTTTTTTTTAATTGAAATTTGGCAAGACTGTTATATGTAGTTTGACTCATAGGTTCAGGAAAACATAAAATATGCAGGGTGTTCCATTTAAAAAATCAAAGTTAGTATCATTTCCAATTAAACCGGAAGTCAGTCATTTTGACTATATCTATCAGCCAATCAGAAATTGTAGTATCTTGGTATAGAATTTTATCCAAATCGATTCATAAATAAAGACGATATAGGCATGGCCCTAGTCTCATTGTCACCCGGTATAACAAATTCGGGACAGGAAAGCTCAGAGTCCCCTGATTTTAATACACTCTTCTAGCCGAGAGTGGTGCAAGCACAATTGTATTTAGGATTTAGAGCTTAAGAATCACAAGTAATTCGGATGTGCAAAACTTATACTGCTATAAAAGTCAGTCTCACAACCATTATACTTACAGATATCAAATGTTAATGGACAAAACTCCCTTGTGTATTACAATAGACCATAAATGAAAATACCAGGGCTGGCTAAATGCGTTGGCGCGAAATAATAATTTTGAGGTTAAGCATCGGGTAGTGACTTACACCAGGGCTGTCCAACTTCAAGGGGCCGAAGGGCCACTGTAAAAAATTTGAAAGTTATGAGGGCCGCATCATAAAATGTGTCGTATGCGACTTTGTGAGTGATTTGTAATAAATATAAAACGTGTATATTTCAATACTAATATTTATTTATTCAAGAAGCTTAGGTTACATTACAAAAAGCATTGAAACATAAAAGAGATATACAGGGTAACCGAAAAACTTACACCATATGTTCTACAGTGAGCGCCAAAAAGCATTGGTCAGTTTCAATACCTAATAAAAACCCATACACTTCACCTATGGAATAATTGATAATTTCTTCATAAATAGGAAACTTGGGAGTTTTGTTTCAATGTTTGACATCCTCCGAAAGTGACAGTTTGGTGTCCTGTTTCATCGTCAAAGATTGTCGCGGCTTATTATCGAGGAAATTGGTGAAACGGTAACGGTTACCTCTTAAAGACATTACATGCTTCAAAGATCTTTTTATCGCAAATAGAGGAGATAGTAAATGAATATTGGTCTTAACAGGACGGTGCTACTAATTACACCGCAAGAATTAATGCGGATCTCCTACGACAATCGTTTCCAAATAAACTGATTTCTTGCTATGGTGACCTTCCTTGGCCCTCGAGATCGCAGGATATAACCACTCCTGACTTTTTTCTTTGGGATTACTTGAAGAGCAGAGTATTTACAAGAAAGATAAGAAATCTGGAAAAGCTTAAAATTTTTATTCGAGAAAATATTGAAGCTATACTGCAGGATATGCGGCAACGTGTGTTGAGAGATTTCGGCCGCCGGCCGTTTAAAAGAGTGCATTCAACAAGAGGAGAGTCATTTAACCGACAGCATTTTTCATAAGTGAATCTCCCATTCTTAGTCTTTAAGAAATAGTTTTGATTAACTGTGTAATTTAAGCAAATAAATTGTCATTACAAATTGAAACTGGCCAATGCTTTTTGGCGCTCACTGTAGAAGTGATTCTAAACAAAAAAATTCATATTCACTTTAGGTTAATTCCTTTCCGTTCTTGAGATACCGACAAAAGAAACAAATTACATCAATTAATGAAAATTACGTATAGAGATGTGACGCTGCACCCCCTTACTAAGGGCGTCAATGATTTACCCCTCGGGTTAAGTGCAAATAGGAGAAATACGTTCACTCAAATATATATTCGATTAGGTAAAACACCAGATAATTACCAAAACAAATATAATGATTTTAGCTAGTTATGATTAATTAGACATAACTCTGAGTTGTACATTATTTAAAATTAACATGTTCTTCTGGAACGGTGTCTTGTTTTGTGGGTCAAGCTGCAACCCAATGCACCGGCGAGTGTTTCGGGTCCCATTTGGTAGTCCGCCGGTACGCACGCCGATTCTTCGAGAAATGGGCTGAGTAAGTCTTTTGTTCCTGCAAACTTGACCTTTCACTCAGCAGTGATTTTAAGCTGTAATTTCCACTGAATTGGCGATTTTAAGAGTTACCTGGGGGGGGGGGGGGGGCGTTAGTGCCTAAATCCTGGTGCAGAGGTTGCTGATACCTTACGACGGCTAGGCGTCGTTCCTGGAGCGAACGCGGTGTCAAATCCTGCAGATGGAATTTATTCGCCTTGAGCCTTATACCCCCGGTAGGGAATTTGCGGGCTGCGGAATCGAACGTCAAAGTCCAGGAATTCGCCTTTTAATGATCAAAAAAGGGCCCTGTAGGTGAGTTTATGAAAGGCGGCTACAGGACTCTAGCCGCTCACAAGCGGGGTAGAGGCTGCGATTCCTACAGGTTACAGGTTTAATTATTAGTAAAACGAGGTTATGAGGAGTATTTCTCACCTCTCGGGACGCCGGGATTTGCGTTTAAAAATTAGGCGGTCGGAAATGGCTTTTAAGCAGTTAGCCCTGCAAGACAGTATAGCGTATTAAGACAGGGTTAAAGCCTCAGGGATTTGATTTCCCAAGAAAGTTCAACAATCAAGGTAAAATCGAATTCTAGCGGTCTTGCTCTTGCGGAAAATTTGAACTTCTCGGGCTGACAGTACAACACGTCATCTCCCTTGAAGCCTGGTCTGGTAAGGGTTGGAGGCCTACTCCGTTAGACAGTTCAGCGTGTCAGACCGGAGGGCCCAGGTAGAAAAGGACAGGACAGCGTCAGGACTGGTGGACTCAAGGGCGAATTTTCTCAAGTTACTGGAACGGGCAGTGCAATCTTCTTTTATTCCTTTTCTGCCACGTTATCGGGGTACTTGCCCTAGCTTCCACTGGAGAGGGAACGACGCGGTCGTTCATACTTCGCGGCTAGGATTTCTTATCGCCAGTTCACGCTTCCAATTGATGCAGCCCTTGATTGGGCGATGTATCCAATTTAAATACATTTTATGTATAATAAAAATGTAATACAGAAGCAAGCCTTACAGAGATAAGTAAGCTAGATAAAATGACATTCGTTGATAAATACAAACTGTCAAAGTAATCATTAGTTAACAGCAATTATCAACTAGAAGAACTAAACACTACTAAAAGCAATCAAAAACAGGTGTCTGATCGCTCCAGCACTATTCGCGGTGGTGGCAACTGCCAGACTGAGACAACGGACTAGACAAACCTTACATCGGAAGTCGGCGGGACTGTTTCCTAACACAATGTTGAAAGATAAAGTGAAAACTCTTTTACTAATGATATATTTTTGTACCTTGGTCCTATGTACCTATTTTAAATTGTTTTAATTATTTGTAATGTATATTCTAGATTCATGTTTCCTGAAAGTATAGTATCTATCGATCCGCGGGCCGCAAAAATATCCTGGAGGGCCGCATGCGGCCCGCTGGCCACATGTTGGACAGCCCTGACTTAACACGACGCAGGAGAAGGATTTCAGTGTTAAATCTTGAATGTTTAATTAATAAAAAAACATCTTGCCACACATTATGGAAGATTTTAAAATTGCAGATAAATGTTTTATGTTCATAAATTTCATTCCTGGATGTTTTTGCACCTGTCTGATTAGGCAACCTTACTTATGACAAGTAGAACATAACGTTCCTGTATACCAGTGTAGCTAATTTGTATTTTTGTTTCATTAGAAATTGTTAGGGAATATTAACGCTATTGGCAAATTTTTGGAGTCTTTCGTTTCTCTGTCTTTTTTGTGTCTAACTGCCACGAGTGGCTTTATCGAGGTATCCTGAATCATGTTACAGAGCCTGGCGCCCGTTAATTAATGTTGTAATTATAACGACTGATTCTTTATCTTCTATTCGAAGTACGACCACGCTACCGTTTTATTACTCAAGAGCTGCATAAGTTAAGACTTTGTTTCTATTTATTATGTTACAACTGTGGATTATTATACGTAACAGAAGGATCATGACTTTTAAAGAATTGCTTATATGATTTTCGTAATATAAAGCTCGTACCTACAGCTTCATTGGTTAATATTTTTCTTAATTGTATAATTCTAGCAGATAAACCTCAAAAAATAATAATATTTAGATGTGAAGTTTTCCAAAAATAATAGCTGTATGTAACGTCTGCGTCTTCTATTCCAGATTTTCAATTTGCAGTAGCATATAAACATAATTGCAACCCAATTTGTTGTTTCCAAGATGGCGTCCATCCTCTTACTACATATATTTCCGTTTCACATCTTGTTGACGTGTGATGGGTTAGACGTAACCCAATTTCGACCTCAGCCCTCGCCCTTAGTGTCAGCTGACGGTCGAGATGATGAGCTGGGGCTGCACGCTGAAGTTGTTGATGTACTTTACTGCTTGATAGAGCCGCCCTCCAAACTTTCATTTCAAATATTTTTTATTATGACGCAAGCGTGCAAGGGACCGAATACGCAGCGTGAGGCCGGAAGTTATAGATACTAAATATCGGTAATTTGCAGCAGCAGGCACTTCTGTGCGATTTGGTATGCATTAAACTGAAATTGAGTGAAAGATTGTGAATTAGACAGTAGTTATAGAAATGTTCTGTAATATGTTTAAGCGAACCTTTGTTCTGGTTGTACATAACTTGCAAACGCAATTAAATTAGGATTAAGTTCAGTTATTGCGAGACGTCATACAAAACCAAATTATTAAGTACTGTTGATGCAAAATCAATAGAGTTTACAAGAATGAACGGTTACTGAAAGGGAGAAAACTGGGAGAGCTAAATCCAAGATAAGAGAGTTGTTATTCACTGGGGAAGAAAATATGTACATAAGTGGAATAACAAAACTTAGAGTGGTGCTTTGTTGACAATTCTAGTTTTAAATGAGCAGCGACTCACATAAAATATAGCTTTGAGTTATTCTGACCTAAACTTATATTTATTTAAAACATCTTTTGAGCATGTTAAAAGCAACAATTCATGTAGATGAACGTGATGCTATTGTAAAATTGTTTAATTTCTTGTTGAACGTTTTCATCTCTTATTTGTGAACTTATTTACCCCACAACGTGTAAAATCACTACACAGTTTATGTACCATTGCCTAAGAGATGAATACGCGACTGGATTCTTTGCATAAACTCTCCACACAAAGGCCGAAAATTGAAAAGATCAAGCCTGCCCGTCGTTCAGTATAACTTACTTTCTGTTTATTATACATGAAAGAGACTGCGAGATATGTCAAGGTTCGTCCTGCAGTAATATAATATAGGAACGATATTCACAAGCAGGGACTGTGGAGTAGCAGATTTCATTTCGCGAAAAACAGCTTTTCAACCTTAAAAATCGTTCGGGATTTGGGTAATCCCTTGTTCTTGTGGATTCAGTTACATCGGATAACTGCCGCGACTAGACAGTCGCATGAAAAGCCGTAACAATATTGAATTGATATTGGAAGGGCATACTTAAGGCTACATGCGACGTGAGAAAAAGATGATTGAATTGTTTCGATCGTATTAAGCGAGTTGGTTTGTATAAATTTATATGCAAACCACCGGTCATCGGGGTGGCGCCGACTGTATTTATCGGGTTGGGATCATTACAGACGAAACCCACATGTTCAGCTGGCCATATTTGCTTGAGCTTTAGCTTTGCCTATTCCGAAAATCCAAGCTGAACATTCTCAACGCACAGATGAGTGGTTAACCAGGGTAAGAGCTGACACTCGTATTGGATTATCTGTACATAATAATGTCTGGTTTGTATTATGTTCCTATGTAAATGTTCTAGAACAGCCCACAAAATTTGGCTACAAACGAAATTGGTAGTCTGAATTTGATTTTTTGCGTAATTGAGTACTTGTTAAACTTTATAGTTGAGGATCGTAAGCTTTTGAACCATCCCTGCAATAGGACAGGAGTTGGTAGATCTACAATTGCAAACTTATGATTTAAAACAAGACTGGTTGAAAAGTAATTTTGAATAAGGGCTGTATATATTATTCATTTATAGACTTACAATAGCCATATTCTAGTGTGCATTTGGTTAAGTGAATATTAGAATGCATTGAAGTTAGCATTCGCTTTATACTTTATCCCCTTTTAAGGGATTGGATTGGACTACGTACCTGCAGGCGCGGCGCCCGCTTGCAGATAAAATGGTATGATCGGTAACAGAAAAAATACTTAAACAATTTGATAACAGCGAATAGTGCTTTTATTTACTGTATTATAAGATTATATCCAAGAGTAGGCATTTAAAGTATATTTAACTGTTTGCTTCGCTTACAAGTAAATAAATAAATTAATAAAACCAATGTAATATTCCAAATGTATACAAGTATATACAAATTGGTAGATGTAGTGATAGAGAGCCGAATTTCACAGACTTCCCAGGCAATGAGGAGTCACGGATGTCGACATTCTTCGAGGTATTAGAAATTCCGTGAGTTGCTTACAAAGACTGCTACATATATTTTGAGAATGTTCTGAAACAATTGAGAGACATGAGCACGTGGTTTTTAGAGTCCCTGTATATAGTTAGAACTAGATACAGGGACTCTAGTGGTTTTGAGCAGTTACCGACATCTGTTATCCCTACACTGTTTTAATGCTGTCATTAGTCATTATAGCGTAAGAATCCCCAGCTATGGAGTACACATGCTAAATGTAATGGAGTAATACTAGTTATTAAGTATTATATTTAGTTAATGGAGTAATAATAGTTATTAAGTATTATATTTAGTTAATGGAGTAATAATAGTTATTAAGTATTATATTTAGTACTAGCTGGCCCGGGAAAGGTTGTTCTGCCCAAAAATAATTTGTCTCTGAAACCCCGTTTCACCACTATAGAGTTTTAATTTTATGTCATGTCCATCGTCTTGGAGTAAATGCCATTTTTGCAATCAACGTCCCAAAAAACCTCAATAACGACACCCATATCGATTGTTTAGGCTTATTTACCCCATTTCACCCCCTAAGGGGTAGCGGACCCGACAGACGTTGTCCTGCCCGAACGTTGGTTTGCCTGGTATTAGCGGGTTCAGCAAACGTTTTTTCGATATTCGAATTTTCGATTTTTTTAATTTTAAAAAATATTGTGAGTTGGGGGGGGGGGAAATTTTGGGGTTATATGTTCTGATATGCGAGTAATCTTAAAACAAATTTTAAAAAATCGTCAAAAAATAAAAAAGAAATTCCTAGAACCCGATTGCAGCGCCACCTACCGGGTCCAATTGTGAATATAAACCATCGAGGGGGCTCACTCAAACACACACAAAAATTCATCAAAATCGGTTCAGCTGTTTAGAAGTTCAGTCGCATACACATGTACAGAAGAATTATATATATAAAGATTTTCATAAAAAATATTGCGGGGCGGTGAGGGGGTGAAATTATGGGGGACCCAACAGATGTTGTCCTGCCCGAACGTTGGTTTGCCTGCTATTATCAGGTTCAGCAAAGGTTTTTTCGATTTTCGAATTTTTTATTTTTTTTATTTTAAAAAATATTGAGGGTTGGTGGGGGGTGAAATTTTAGGGTTATATGTTCTGATATGCGAGATATCTTTAAAAAAAAATTAAAAAAGAAATTTGTCAAAAAAAAATTTTAAAAATTCCTAGAACCCGATTGCAGCGCCACCTACCGGGTCCAATTGTGAATCTAAACCATTCAGGGACCCACTCAAATACACACAAAAAATTTCATCAAAATCGGTCCAGCCGTTTAGGAGGAGTTCAGTGACATACACACGTACAGAAGAATTATATATATAAAGATATGCAAATATGTGCTGTGTTTCCATATGATGATAATTATTATTAATATGACGAAAGAACTGGAGGTTCATGGTTAACTTTAAGCAAAAGTTGTATTTCTGCGAAATACACTACAGCCATAGCTCAGTCAAGAAAATGACGAACGTGATGAATGTAAATATCGGAGTAACTCTAACTCCGGTACAAAAAAGAATTTGGGAACAAGAAAATAAAATCATCATTAGCTATGTTAAATCATATGTTCTGTAGTAGTGGCTAACGAAAGCAAAGAAAGTATGCGAAAATTGTGCTATCGTAAGGAGCATGAATCAAAATTCTGACGTTTGAAAAATCACAAACGATAAAAGGGAATGGTACCGGTAGATCTGTTGTAAAGGGGTTTGTTTGGTCGCTCAGTGGGAGGGGTGTCGCAGGGGCTTGCTCCAGATAGTCAAAATGATGAAAGATACTGGGATAAGTTCTTGTTATTTTAGGACGCCATCTAGTAGGTTAGATGCAAAGGAAGTTTCACCAAGAAAACATTGTCGGCGATGGGAAATTAGCTCCATCTATGACTTATTTTGCGATATTTTTGAATTTGACTTCAAAATATGCAAATCAGCACTGAACAACAATTCCTAAAGAATTTCAACCTATTGGTGACGTCACCTCGCGCTGTACCCAAAATCGTAGCAGATGTTCGTCTGTAAAACAGGTCCCAGAAGAAAAACTAATATCGATAAAGGCGTTACTGCACCATTAACGGTGATACGCCCACATCTTACTTCACAACGGCAAACTTACTCATACGCACACACAAAATGGACAGTAATTTTAACATGCAAGATTTCTTCTACTACATTTGAAATATTGGCATAAATCACTTGTGCAACACGAGATAATAGACGATAAATAGCTGGGAGCAGTAATCTGAATCGTCGGCAACATCTGAAAATGAAGAAAAGTCACAGACCACTATCGTTTACCGAAACTACGGCTGCGGCTAGTCGAGCGAAGTTTACGGACTCGCTAACGCAACCAAAATGGACAACTCCAAGAGTATCCACGGGTTTAACGGGAATTAATTCTGCAGGCGATTTAAAGGAAGCCTTTTCAGATCTTCTTCGAATGAATGGACAAGAGTAGTTACCTACGAGCAGTTAGCGTAAATCCACGCGCTTACGAGATTTTTATTCAGAACTGCGTCGGATTGTAGGATGGTTGCAAAACGATAGATTGACGCGCAACGTCGTTGCTTTGCAGACCCCTGTCAACTGAAAATATATATCCCGCGCTAGCTTGACGTGACGGGCACAATGGAATTAAAACAAAACAAATGCAATGGCGGCATTGAATTTCAAACGATTCAAACAGAAATTGCTAACAACTAAAGCAATTTTGGAGGAAAGCAACTAGAATATTATAAAGGTGGATTTGCTGTAACTTAGGATACCTGAGGGTTAAGTAAATGATAACTGATGTAGACCACAATAACGTCTATTATTATTTGAGAACACGAATAAAATAAACATACAATACACGAACATACATATATGTAGCAATAGTACAGTTATACATTGATTATGCGAATACAACGATTAATAAGTAAATTGTCTTAGTTCAAAAATGGGTAAACTGTATGTGAATGAACGCCGGAGTCGATGAACTGGGATCTGACTAAGTTTTTTGAAAATGCCCAAAGTAAGCAGACTACGCAATGCTTTCTGGCGCCTCCTGGACTCGTCATATACCCTAGTTTACGCAAGATAAACAATTGGATTAGTTTATTATCTCTAGGAATGCCTCGTATTATTCGGGATTACAATGATGCATTATCCACCGAGCAGAAGGCTTGCGCCTCGGAATACGGATTTGTGGCTTGCTTCCTGGCCAGTTGCGTCAATACTTTATGGGATTCCTTAACCGGCGGGTGGCCACTTCGGAATATGGGCTGAGTCCGACACTTGGGCTCTATTGTTCCGAAAAGAGCTTCTGCATCTGTGTGCTTTTAGACTTTGGGCAGCGTTTTTTGAATGGCTGGACTTCTTAAAATTGCAGAAGTGAGGTGCCCGTGAGGGCACATAATTTAGAGCTTGTCGTTTTTAGACTATGCGCTGCATATCGCGTCATGATTTCACTTGGACACCCACCGACATGCGCACATTAGTAGTAAGAAGTGTCATTTGTATTATTGTCGTTTTTATTATTTTTCCGTCAAATTTATGATAGCGCACATCTTAGAAAGTTCTCTACGCTCCGCTAGAATATACAATCGGGAACTTACAAAAGTGAGCAACACCTGTACACACTTTATAGGACATTTTAATGTTGTGATACTGACTTAGTATATAAGTAAAATCCAGTACGCGTCAAGCATACTAATAAACGAGTTTGTTCGAAACATGTAACATCTCCAGTTGGAAAACGCAATACACAATTTATTTTTTGAAAATTCTTGTAGTCCTCCACTTCTCTATGCTCCCGATGGTATACGAAACAATAATATTAGATAGCGTTTTAAAATGACGAATGCATGTAATTTACAGCGAATATTCAGAAGTAAAGCAAATTAGAAAACAAATATACTTAGCCAATGACTTTACCAGTGTTTAGAAACCAAAACATGATTTAAAATTTTTGTAATTAACTAATGCAGTTAGATATATTTCTGTTTTCACGAACCTCTGCCAAACGGGTCCAAGTCTTTACTACCCTCCTTATGTGAGACTACATAAGTCCGTTTTGGCACACCATCCTCTACCAACGGACTCAAGTCTTTACTGCCCTCCTTATGTGGGACTGCGTAAAGCCGTTGGTTTGCACCCTTTTACATTCCTGCACCTCTAAGTATTATCCTGTAACTGCCTAAGCCACCAAAAATTAAAAGGTACAGTCCAATACAAGCTCTACTCTGAACAAGAGGAAAGGCAGATTAGTTGATAGAAGGTATGACTGCTGAGCTAACAAATACTCATTACGTTATACCTAGTTTGTCCAGTTTATCATTGATATCTCATAAGCGACAAAATATAGGGACTCGGATAAACTGAAAAAATGCGCAATATTGCAAGTACTACTATGATTCACATTTACAATGTATAATTTATATGAGACATAACATTCGTAGCACTAGTTGGTCTGCTTAAGATGATAGGGGCTCGTGTTCACCGCTGAAGATAAATATCGTTCGAAATAGAGCAGAGCAAAGGTATTCAAAATACCTCCTCCAGAAGACTATTCAGAAAGATGATATTTACAATACGTACGGTTAAATTAGTAAAATAGAGTGAGTAGTGCTTGTAATATTCATTAAATGTCATATTTTACCAAAAAAGTGCTACACATAATCGCTAACTGTTGTTTTACCACAAGACAAGGTACCACCTGGGTGATGCCGTAGGTAGAGCATTAAGTTCGCAGTAAACAATGTCTCGGTTTGAATTCGTGGATAAGTGAAAGTTTTTCCGCAGTCCACTGGATCGGTACTAAGCCGGGTGACCAGTCGACGTTGGGTACAGCTAACGTCTTTCTCCCCTGAGGACTGGTCTTTGACGTACAGTAACAAGACTACACACAACACATATACACACATGTGACTTGGAGGTAGCATAACGGGCCCACCTTAAGCTTAAGTGCGCGTGAAGTTGGTTCACCCTCCCAGGGGCGGACTGGGACTAATAGGCCCGGGATGCTGGATGCCTGGGGGGCCCGCGGCCCCCACGAGGTTGTGTGGTATAGTTTGGGCCTGGGGCGAAGCCCCAGCCGCCGGAGACAATATCGCCGACGCCGAAAATTTTTTTCGCTGGTGCGATACATTTTATGGCCTAAAACGCTATTTTAGGACGCGATTAACAGGCGCCAACTAGTAACTACCACCTACTAGTAACACTACCTGAGCGCGCAGTTCAAATCTTGCGAAAATTATATTCGAGGAAGGCCTACGACCAATAATGTAACTAGCAAATACCAAATTGTCACTCGGAACCTGCGAGCTTGTGAGTGGATTTGGCAAGGGGCAAGGTGGCGGTCAGCGGCGAGTCTCAATGTACTGAACATGTTGATCGAATCATGCATTGCATAACTTTCTAATAAGCGTCATATTGAATAATTAGATATATTAATGTATATATTACATTTTGTTGCAGCCTTTCGTGATCCATTGGTATTAATGTTTTAAGTTTATGGTAACAACAAACTACATACTTTCTTATTTTTCACATCTTCTACGTTTCGAAAGACTAGGCTTTCATTCTCAAGAAGATTAAGGCATAAAAACAGAAATAGAATCATTAAAACTACTTCATAAACAAACAATATATAAATATATATGAATGAATCTATATACATCCTCATTGTGTAAGTAACATCATTTTTTTATTAAAATTTAGGCTGGGATTATTATTGTTATCTATACTGTTAAAGGTGATTAGCTCCACTTTGTGTGCCCAAATTATATTATCGTATATTATAATTGAATTTTATTTAATTTAATTGCCCTATTTATGTATTTTGGATATTCAAAATTATTTTCTGCTAGCCCGAGTAGATACACTTGACTGAAAATCAGACCGGATTCTTTTTAATCTAGATTGCTTATATTCTGAAATTTGATGTTCTTATATTACTATTATGGCAACTCAAAACTTCTGTCAACTGACACTTCAAACTAGTTTTGAAAATTCAATTACAAATACTTCATGGTTACATTTGTCATACGACAATCTCAAATAATAAGTACTTCCTTAATTAAAATTAACTCACTTTACTTTTTATTTTCTTTCAGTTCTTATTTTAAATTACCTGGATTCTGTTATCTTTTATTAAACCTAACACTCTCCGCTGATAAACCCAATACGTCCAACTCTGCAACTGACCACGCTAAAAAACTGCTCCACTCAAAGCCACGGCGAAGGCCTCAACTGATAACCAACTGCCAAGATGTCCAGACTCCGGATCCAAATCAACACAGGAACCCAGCTCGCCTCAAGAATCGGCATCTACACCACAGTAATCATCAAAATAGACCTCAGCCGCAGATGGGTTACTTTAATGTTGAATCAAATCACATATATGAATTCTGCTACAACCCAGCACCATGAATCTTGACCAGAGGCAAGCCACCAGATATCACTTGACAAGCCCCACAAATTTGCTGACTCTGCTAATGATGTCGATGCGATCCACCTCCCTTGTAAAGCGTTCCTTGTTATCCAATTCAGTCGATGCAAATGTAATTCCACAATAAACTCAATTAACATTCCCTTACTTTTATTTGCCTTTGTAGATTATAATTGTATTAAATTGCTTTTCTCACCACATTCTAGTCTTCATCTATATAGTTTTCCCATATTCTTCTTTTAATATTTTAGTTTTTAGTTTTCTTCATCCCGCCAATTTGTATGTAGTAGTAGTATTTTCGGGGAGACTCGTGTCTAGCAAGTAGGCCTTCATATGCCCTTTTTACCAACCGCGTGGACAAGGCCTAGGTAAGCAGAGTACCAGGTACCGTTGCGGCCTCTACAAACTCAGACACCGACTTTTGACACATTCTGTGATAGACAAGAAATTTAAGCCGGCCTGTCATTCGCTTGGCACTGTTTATGTTGGTGGCACTGTAAGTCTATGTCAAATCCGAGATTAGCAGGTCAAAACTGACGCAAAACCTTACCGGCTAACCTAGAATTTGACATAAACTAACAGTGCCAAGCGTGTCAAAAGTCGGTGTCTGAGTTTGTAGGGGCCGCAACTGTACCTTAGTCCTACTTAGAATTTTGCCGAGACTAAGGAGTTCCAACCCTAGCAAGAGATCTTTTACATGCTACACATCGTAGTAGCATGGGACCCACGACTTTATATCACTTCCGAATGATGGCATTCTGTAGAGGCCTTCATCAGCATTTTTTTATTTTTAAAAACCGCACCGGAATCGGGGATCGAACTCTCGACCCTTAGATCAGTAGCCAGAATGCTTACCACTAAGCTATGGAGCCCGGCAATTTGTATGCAATTTTAACCCTTTTATTATTACAAATATTTATTTTTAAAAACTTATAAAAGGGTTTATTTCTTAATTTCAAATTTTACTAAATTACATTACATCATTTTGGTTCCTCCTTAGCGATCTAGTTTATTTTTTTCAGTCCAACACACTATTAAAGCTTTATTATTTGATTAATACCTACTATGTTAAATAGTATATTTCGGAAAAATATTTGTAATTAACTTCCAATTTCATTTCAGATATTAAATTAAGTTAAAATCCTACTTTTTCTCAATTAGCTTTATTTAATTAAATTATAAATTTTATTTCCTTTCTTTTCTAAATTAATCTTAATAATTTTGATATCCATTTCACATCTAAATTCATCTTTATAATTTTTAATACTGTATTCTTTTAATCTTATTATCTTATTATTTTTAGACCCCTGTACCAATATCATTACAATACATTATATATTACCAATTGCACTACTTCAAGAACATTTTACTGAGGAGTTTGCTGCCACTGTCAACGCAAGGGCTTGTTCTCTGCTTTCCGGCTGTCGATCGCGGCGCGCGCTATTTCAAATACTAATCGAGTGGGGTTTGGATTTTTTATAAACAAAGAAGTATTTACATCAATAAGATATTTCCGGTGCTGTAGGATTTTGGGGCCCCTAAAGCGCTATTTTTAATTACATTTAAATAATACATGGATTACAAATTAATTGTGAGGCGTGTGCATGTGTAAACGCCCTAGTGGTGTTGTATTTTAGTTTAAAGCCTGCGGGCCCGGACGGCTCAAGGGCCCGGGATGCGATCGCATCCCGGCATCCCTAGCCAGTCCGCCCCTGCACCCTCCACCCGAAAATCCAAAGATCAAACAAACTACCTAGTTTCTGCCGTTCGTACATTTACAAATACCTAAATATTTTGCGAGATTGTGAAATTGCGATTTTTCCCCACAGTATTATTTTATCATTTTAGCTAATACAGTTATAATTTAATTTTAATCCAAATCGGACCTTAACCGTTGCGAAAGCATTTGCTGGGGACGCTGCCATGGAATAAATGAATGCCTAATTTTTATGATTGATTAACTGTGGGCAATTCTATCGTCCTATGCAAGCGTGGAAGCCGCTAATGTAACGCGGAGTGTTTGGATATCCGAAAGTGCGATAAAGGTCGGTGGCAGATCCCCACGCGGTAAAAAAAGTCAACACACTTGCCACCGCGCGTCCTGAACAAAGTACATTAGTAATAACCCCTTTGGCCGACCGTGCTTAGGAAATATGGGACTAATTGTGCAACTACCCGCCGCTACAAATAATATTTGGAATCGCGGCCGTGACCCTTTTATCTCGTCAGACAGCATTAGGTTTTTGCGTCAGGACGCAATTACGCCGTGCCAAATTATAATGTGGCTTAAAGTAATCCACCGCTCGCCCAAGTTTGTCAAAAGCCGAACGTGTGCGGGGGGGCTTTCTCAGCGAACTGGATTAGCTTGTAACAACCCGCTTACGAACGATTATGGATGTAAAATCGGGACGCGTAGATAAAACCAATTAATACCTACCTATATACCGCGGCATTAGTCCGCCCAACGATTAGTTAATAAATTAGGGAGTAACAGGTGGACGACGGAGCTGTGAATATGTATGCCTTTCCTACGTAAGGCTGACCTTTGGTCTGTGCCCAATAGACCACGACTGAAAATTTCGAGCGTGAACTATTCATCTCCACGGCAGGTAGGAAGGAAGCCTGTTTGCGATGTAACGCGCACCCTTTCGTTCCGTGCCGTGCTTCTGTAGTACAAGCCCTCTTCAGTATTAATTGCAGGTTACTTTGAACCCTAATTTATTAAAGTACAGGTTCGTATTTTGCCTAAAGTCAGCAATCGTCGCGACTATCGGCTCAGCAATTGTGCTCGTGCTGGGCATAGAGCCCTTGTTATTGTTCGAGATGAGCTATTTGGTGCTCGTTAGCCACAAAGATCAGAAATGAGCCGGCAACCAGGGATTATAATTAAATACAGTTTGGGAACCAATTAGCATCTGCACGTGTCATAACAAAACTGCGTGGTCTAATGTAGAAATGGAGAAATTAGTTTAACGTAAACGTATATGTAGTAAGTAGGAGGTGAACGCAGGCAGATAGGACAACACAAAATGGGGTTACAAGTTTCCAAAGTTTCCACCATAATAGCACACGATATTTCCCGAATTTAAATTTTGAATGGTAATATGTTACACAGCCAAATTAACAAAATGGGACAAAATTATTAAGACAACGTAATAAAAAATGTAACGATCAAGAGAGTTCTATAGTTGTAAAGCCAATTACTATTTATTACATGCGTTAGTTGGATGTTGCTGTTGCTTCAATGCTTGAAATTATTAGGTTTATAAGTACATTTCGATTTCTGGTTGTGTTTAAGTGTAGCATAGAGACATTGAGACTTTGATGAACGTCAATCGCAGCTTATCCAGCAAGTAAATTTTGTATATAAACAAATCCATCGCGGAAAACGACCACGGTTGATAAAAGCAAGAATGGAAGTTAATACAAAAAGGGAGAAGCGCTATTTAGCTGGGAGAAGAAAACATACTTGCGTACAGGGGAATATATTAGCGAAAAGAAGAAAAATGTGAACTTGAAATATCTAAAAAGGTAACGCATCTCAAAAAAACAAGAATACGAACGTGCAACTGCTTTATATGAGACGCAAGCCTAATAAAACACTGAAGAAAGAGAAGTAAAGAGATTGAAAAACTGATAATAGAAGCAATAATTTTTATCTAGCAACTCAGTCTAACAGGGATACACCCCAAAGCATATTTCACAACGGCAACGTATAAACTCATACAAAATTTGACGGTAATTTACATATGCAATACAGCAGGCTGATAGTAAAATTTGAATTAGCTGAAATATACAGTACAGTTGCAGGCAGAATACGGAAACCAAGGGAAGTCACAGACCCCGAGCATCGCACAAAATTTTGTCCGCACCTACTTAATCGCGGGCCGCAAAAGCTGGGCGTAGAAGACGGGCTCGCAAGTGATGCGAGTTTCTCCAGGATGCCGATAGAGAAATTGAGTGGTTCTATACGCAAAATGACGGAAAACCCTACAGAGCTGCGTCTGCGAGACTAGAAATGAGAAGTGGCAGTTCATTGATTTCCACGAGCAAATAGCGTGAATCCACACGCGATGAACGGAACGTTTACTCAGGGCAGCGTCGGGATGCAGGGGGTTGCGGAAGCATACTTACATTGGTCTACAGGGCGTCGATGGAACGGCAGCTATAGAGGGTGTAGCGGGATGATAAAGGGTATACCTTTGAATGTATCCGATCATTGATTAATGTGAAATTCCACGGAACTCGAAGAGAAACTCCATTCGGAATTTCAAATTAGGAGCCTACTATTTGGGAAGGTTAATATTCGACTTACCGATGAAATTTGAAATCACGAAGTAGGAAGAAGCACGATTGAATATGTAGTATAAGTAATTGTGCAGAATAAATGAAACAGCGCATGGTAAGCTGTTAGACACTACAGTGTATAAACGGAAATATCATACATGCGAAAAAGGCAATGTTAAAAATGATATCTGTGATCATGTAACATAGTAACATTGTTTGTTTGGCTAACCTCGAATTTGACATAGGCTCAGAGTGCCACCAACAATACACTTCAGTACTGCCAAACGCATAACACGAATCTTCCCGCATCATTTAAGCTTTAAGTTTTTCCCTCATTGCGCGGGCAATAAAACAAATAACGTTGCTCTGTTACATGACCACATATATAGTCGATTTTTCGCAATTTTCAACATTGTTTTTGCCCTATGTACGACATTTTTGTTTACACCCTGTATAATAGACATTCTACAAATGACACAATAAACTGAAGAACTAGTACAAGACCAAGCATAAAATTGTAAAAACTACAAAAGCAACTAGGAAATGCTTTTGTAAATATTTCGGGGAAATCATAAGAGACAAGCGAAAATAGGGAAGAGAACGACATACAGCACAACAATGAGATCAAGTGTACGAAACTGAAAACTGATACTAACCTTTTAGCATCAATTTTCCAAGTAGTTGTATCCGAAATCGCAAGGAAAGTTTCTGTAGAACCGAAAATATAAAAACTAAAAACATGAATATATTACAAAAGTGAAAAGAATGAGTAACTTTGTCAGTAATCTTAAAATGTTGCTGTTATTCTAAAGTAGAACGTAATAAAATCGCTACAAAACAACAGTCGCAATCTGTCGCTATTCTTAATCTGAATTTTTCTGTTACTGATATCTTTGAAACAGGGCTAAGCTATATGCTATTCTGATTCTACATCATTCATTTGAATGAAGAATTGGAATAGTTAATCTTGATCTTGAGGCTACGTGGACATATTCGACAGCTGGCTAACTGCAGTAAATATGGCTGGATTCTGATCGGAAACTTGAAGTCAATTATAATTTGTCGAGGGCGCCAACGAGCCTTTAATTACGACCAGTGTGCCCAGATAAAAGCGAGAACTCAAAAACTCCAAAGAATACAGCTGAGCGAAAAATAATCTGAAAAATAAAGCACCAGAGGCAGAGTATTGTAGTAATAAAATAAGACAAGTAATATTAACATATGTATATACATACTAGCCATAACATATGTATATACGTACTTGCCAACTAGTAACAAATACATAAAGTAAACAGTTACGTGTTATTTACATAAACGTTAAATTAAATAAAACAGCATCACTAGTCTTAGGTATCACAGAAATAACTGGCAAATGTGAACATAAATATAATAAACAACTTAGTGTATGCATACAGTAGAACTTACTATACCTAGACAAACTCGGTGGCTAAAATTTGCAGATTGAATATTAAATAACGTAACATAAGCTTCGATGCGGTCTTACGGAAAAACTCATTGGAGGTGCTGTCGCAGTGACACAACTAAAACTGCATGAGAATCTGAAGGATAGAGCCCAAGCCGTGGTAGCACTGCGCACCACAATTTGTAAGTTAATGGATAATAAAGGGCAAAACGTAAACGGTTACTCCTTCGATCAGATTTGGTCCAAGAACTCCTCATCAGCTAGAATCCGCCAGGACTGAAGGCTGAGAGCACTCACGCATCTAAGGACGTCACCACACCAGCAATATCACCTGGCGGGGCCACGAAGAACTAAAGTAGCTGTAGTATAGTGGCTGACATTAACAGCTAACAATGTAGCGCAAATCGAAAATAGGTCGCTGAATCCACAAAGCAAGCAAAAAATTCTACAAGGGAACTTATTTACCTCACATTTGGGCCGTGTAAATGCAAACTCTATCAAACTTAACGCCTAATCCGTCATCTGACTAAGAAGAAATTATTCCTACACGTCGCTTCTAGATAAAAAAGGGTTATAAAAAATCATCCTGTTTCTAACACGAGGTGATTGAAATGAAAAGTCCGAACTGGGTTATGGCTTCCCATGACGACTTGGCAAGTCTTGGTAGGTTCACGACAGAACGGCAAAACTACTCGCACAAACAAAAAACTGTCGGCGTAGCCGAGAATCCGACGCGCGAAATTTGAATCCTCACCGCTAGAGAGCTTTCGAACCGTAATAAGATCTTTCTGTAAGTGTGTAAATATAAATAAATGAGAGGATATCCTGCGGCAATTTTGTTGCTACATGGTGAAGCAGGCAAAGAACTCGTTGTAGACGTCGATGCACTAACAATTTATGGAATTTAACGAGCTTCGGCAGTAGTTGTAGGATTTGCTCAGAACTGTATGACTTTTTTTGAGTCGTAGTATTACTAATAATTGCCGATAGCTGCTGGAAACAGCTTAAAAGAGAATCGATATCTTTAATAAACACGTACTCTGCATCAATCCGTACTTGTTGGGACATTTTTGTCGTATTTATTAGTAATGTGTTCGTTACTGTGCCAATTCTTTGGCTTATTTCGTCTAGTTATGCAAGCTGACAGTATAGATATTTCTTCTTATTACCTTTCAAAATGGGTATAGGAAATAGTATAAAATAAAATTACCGTGGGTAACAGAAAATGTCAATAGCGCAAATGAAATAATTTTAATACTGTAAGTATAATTTCCAAATGAGCAGCAAGGACTTTCTGTGCAATGTTTTAGATTGTTGCCATTTTATTATTTCTATGAACGGAAAAAGTATTATTTTTAACGCTTGAAAGGTATTATTTATGGACCTACATTATACCATTGATTAATGTGATTTTCATGGACTGCCTTGATAATGTAAATCCTCATATCAACTACTATCGAATCTTTTCAAACTCACATTTCGATATTTGATTCTTTCTTATCTTGCATTGTTCCAATAACGAGAAATATTACCTGAAAGATGAGTTCTGACTCTCTTCCGGGATTCATACGTGTTATTCGTGTAGCAAATTTAGAACAAGTCTCAGACTACCTTGTCGATTCAGGAGAGAGATTTCAGAAAGATAGGGGTGAAAGGGTTAACTGATTTTTTACTTAATTAATGTAGCTCGTACTAGATTATAAAAAATTTTAGAGTGGTGAAGTTCTTTGATATTAGTATAATCTAGCGTAGATTATATCAAGCAAGACGCTACAAGTTTGAAATTAACCACAACATTTTCTTGAAACCATAGAGGCGCTCTTCCACCAGAAATTTCGTAAATATTGAAGCAATAGAAGTTAATGTCCGTTGCAAGTCGAGTACAATCTACTTAAGTTTCGCATTTAAGAAATCAAAGACCTGGATAAGGTTATTCGGGGTCAGGCCCGTTTTATCGCGAAGACCATTTTAGCTTCAATGGACGATAAATGCCGTTTATGCTTTTTAGCTATCGACCCGGCTCTTTCTTCGTAATTGCTCTTGGTGATCAGAAGACAAATGTATGTGGTTAAAATCGCCGTGGAAGCTTTTAGGCGACGTTCGGATTCGAACGCTCTCCTATTCGTTAATAAAGCCCGTCGTAATTTCAGAATTCGGGGGTCCGTGATTTTAATTAAGCGAAATTAGTTTGCTGTATCACTGGTGGCAGCCGCTGCGCACGAATGTACCTGAAAATTTTAACTAAGCTCGGTACGGTTATTCTTAACAAGTAATTATGCTTAACTCCTTAAAGCTCCTAACGGAGCGTTAAGCGCCTAAGATAAGAAGTTTGGGCCCGTTCGTGGTGTGCTCTAATCTTTTGCTGAGGAAGCTGATTAGAACGACCCTTAAATGACACGCCGTGGATGATAACACAAAAATGGCAGCTTGTAGGACAGGGATGCAATATAACTATTATATAAGCTGAGCGCTTTTAATTTGCTAGGTAGCTAAAACAAGATTTATATATGATCAAACAGAGCAAATGCAAAGCGTTGCTGAAACAATTCAGTCCGTAGTTTTTTTATTTGGAAAAAGGTTCAGGCGCTTCTGTAGTTTTATGTTTCTGATTCGTAAATTGCTTTGAATAACATATCCTTGCAATCCAACATCAGTCGGCTAAATGTGACGGATACGGCGGATATATGAATACAAACAAGTAATTAATTAGTCTTGGGATAAAAAATATTCTTTCCTATATTAAAAAGTTTCAAGTGGCATGTTTTACAAATGAATAGAGCAAGTGCGGGAGAAGGAAGAATAATAAAACTGCTAGACCTGGGGGAGTCGTGCCGGAACTGACCAAATGATCAGGAAAACTAAAGCACAGAATACAAAGAATATTTCAAGCAAACATAGATGGAGAGTGAATACAGGCTGAATGAAAATAATCGAATATAACTTCAATCTTCAAGAGAAGCGATTGAAGATCTGACGAAGTGATATTAGCCACAATGAGAGGAATATACGGAAAGATAGTGACGAACAACATTGAAGAAAAAATAGGTAAAGGAAGCAGATTTATTGCCAGAGGATCGACGATCGATCACATATATATGACGCAACAACTCATCGAAAAGATGAAAGCAAAGAATGGGGAGCATGGGACAAATCGTAGTCGCCAATTGGCCATCGCCGATTCGCAGTAGGTTAAATTCGCCGTTCACCCGATTCGCCGCGCTGTCGCGGGAAGCCATATTTTTGAAATGCTAAAATAAAGAAATAATCTGTAATTTTATCTCTGATAAATTTTAATTGCCACAGTTTGTCTCTGTGTTGGGTTTTTATTCTTTTAAAACTTTCCAATTATTACTAAACCATCTAATTGTTATGTATTGTTTGAGGCTTTCTCCTTAGCATAGAATTAGCCGAAATTCTATGCTAAGGAGAATAATACATGTAATTGTTGTTCGGAGAACTTCAAACAATGCACAAGTACATATAAAAACAAAAACAACAGAAAGAAAAACAAACAAAAACATGATTCAATCTTAATATGACATACGTGCTACTCGCTACTCCCTACTCGCATGTACGTTTAAACACAAATGAAACACACATAAAACATTATTAAAATAGCGCCGATACAACTGCGCTTAAAAGCGCAAAAGTCAAGAATGTTTAAAGACGGTCCTAATTAACGCCAGCCCCCTTCGTATTCGCGTCCATTTAAACCCGAACGCAAATTTGTCAACTCAGCGTATTCCTAAATCGCTCTTCCAACGCAACGCGATGCGAGTTTTGCCACGACCGCAACTACTTCCTGTAGATATCAGATTACTTGGTGAGGCTCAAAGTCTTGCGTCATCCACCTGGGATGGCGTGTTACGTGGAATATTACCACACGGACTGTTGAATTGGCGGTTTCTAAAATAAACACTTTAAATGTACCTTTGAATCTGGCACAATTAAAGTACTTACATGTACACTACGTAAATTGCGTTCCCTGGATTCATAAACGCTTGTTCGCTGCACTTTTCACCAGTTTGAAGCAATTGTAGGCTGCAGGATTCTCGCCGTTCTATTTAACTCGCTTTGTAGAGACTTGGCATGATGCAGGGACATCCGCTCCAACTTTGGGCCGACCCCGACACCGACACCCCCTGATTGCAGGCTTTCCCCGAAACTTCACACACACGCGAAATTTAACCGATGCACGGACAGGGACGACTCTGCGTACTTCTGTAATTTTAGAATACGTTGCTAAAATCTAATACATGCGAAATACATATAAAAATACAAGTTGGCTAATATCTTTTAATAAACCAACAAACATTACAGGCGAGGGATTTAAGCCCCGTTTCAAACTTCTTGCTCCTCCTTGATGTTGTTCCACGTTTTGACATGCTTTCTGACATTGGTCATTCTTTTTCTTGATTATGGGCCTCTTCGCCCTTCTATTTTCACACTTTATGGGAATTATGGGATTCGATTTGTAGTCTCCTCCCAACTTGGTAGCTAATCACCTTTCATATAGCTATCTCTTCTCCTTTATGTATAGCTCCTGTGGTGGTCGCTGAGAAATTGCATCTGTATTTCGCTCTTTTCTTTTTTTTGCCAAGGGCTTCGAAAACTACTGCTTTCATGCAGTCTTTTATATAAGTATGTGTCCACGTCAGTGTTGTTCCTGGTGTAAAACTTTTGGTGCCGAAAGTAGGAAAAATGTTTGTGCATACAGTCCATACCAATCACAACACTTTAATAAATATCGATTCAAGTGTTACCAATATCATCGGTCTTGGTTGTATCTATACATAGGGCAAATTTCAGCTGCCGTCGTCACTTATATATCGATTAAATAAACTATGCTTGTGCTGAATCTTTGTATTGGGGAGCTAGCATCTAGTTTTTGTAGATTGCCCTAGATCTAGCACAATTGTGTCAACAAGAACATCACTGGTTCACGTTAGTAAAGCCTGTGGACACTGTCACCTTCGACCCTCTTTTAATTCGGACGTCAGTTATTGGCGTTATTTTCAGTGTGGTGTTTATTCTGAAAATGTTGTAATCTGGAATAGATCGAAGTTTCCTCGATGATTGCACCCAAGTGTACTTGTGTATATTTTTGTGTTGGTAGTATCCTTTCCCAGTGACTGAAACTCTTTTTCTGTTTTCGGTCTATGCTCGTTCGGTTGATATACCTCTTAAACAACTATATCTCCGCCGTGAATCTTGTAGATTTATTTGCGTATTCTTACGTTTATTAGGTTTCAGTTCCGAATCATCCTCGCATATGTCGTTTATATATTTATTTAAATTCCACTAGTATTTGATTTCCTTGACCTGTGTAATAAAAGTAATGATGTTATACAACATTGATGTAATACAGATTGTTTTCTTCGTAGAAAATAGAAAGCAGACGTAAATTTGATATTTCTTCATCTAAGAATCAGTGCCGAAAACAGTGCCTTTAGTTAATGTTTTCTATTCGAAATTCGAATTAATTTAATAAATGCTTAATAAAATAGTATTTTCCCTAGGCTTTATCTGCGAACTTCAAAATGCATGTTTAACTACGCTTTTTCTGGAGTTGCTCTGAGTGGTTTTAAAAAGTATTGCAATAAATCTCCCCAGCCTTTTTCCTGCGGATTACTGAAAGCATGGAGATTGCGGGCTTGTTTGCTTTCATTTTGAAATAAGTAAAAAGTTCCTCATTTTGTATAAAGTATTTGTAATAGAACAAACTGGGTGTTTATATGTCTACATGTACACCGGGAAATTTATTTCGGTCATTTCGCCCTTTTAGAGCGTTAAAAATGTTTGCCAGGGAGCATTTTTCTTTTTCTTTGTCGGAGATGAATATCTGCGCTAGAACATTCACTACATGTATTGTCTTGATTTACATAGCAGATATGCAATTTCTAAAGCAATATGCAGCGTTTGCACCGGTTTTATCCTCAGCAGCCGCAGTAAAGTTGGCGTACTATGTTAAGTTGGAAATATAAAAGTTAGTAAAAAGCGTCTTAATACCTTATATGAAATACTTAATTAATTTCGGAGTTGTTGTTTGGAACTTCCAAATAAGTTTCGACGTACACGAGCCGCGTAATAAAAAGAAAGTTTACTCGTTTTGCGCAAAAGACAAGGTTGTATATTTTATGGAGAGCTACCTCCATGAAAAACCCTTTTGAAGTGTGAAGTTTGCGAATAAATTGTAAAATATGACACTCGAAACTTTTTAGTACAGGAAAGAATAGCTCGAAACGCGTAATTAAAAGAAGTTGCCCGTTTTACCAACTTTGATTTGAGCTCGGTGGGGCTTGTAATTAAGTATTGCGAAGCCGTTCTGTTTTCTGGGAATAGAGGAAAATTGCGGGGAATTAAAAAATCCCGGCTGCCAAGTTAATTTCTACGATGCGCCGAGACCGTAAAAGTTTTGTTAATTATTAAATCGAGCGTTGCTTTTTAGAGTGAGAATCGGTAAGGTCCCCTGCCCATGGTCGTAATTAATTAGCGCTTTCTACATCTCTAACTGGATGATGTGCATTTCAGGCCATGTATGGCAGTATTCAAGCACCAATTGCTTTCAATCAATACACCAATAATCTAAATTAGAAACAGAATTAGATGGGTATCGTGTGTCAATATACCATAAAATTATACGGCAGTGCAGCGGGATTTGCTCGCTGATTATTGCTGTGTATGGAGTGCGAAATCGCCAATAGCTCATGGTAAACGCGGTATCATTTTAATCACCGGCAGCAATCAAAGCCCACGCCTGAAAAACCTGCAGCGTATAAGGACGCTTTCAGTGCGAACTGGTTGATCCTCCCGGGATTACTTTCTCCGAAGAATATGTTTCATTTTGTTTGTCCTGATGGCTGGTTTTGTGTCACCTTTAATGGAATTGCTGTCCGGCTTTATAAAGGGATTATAAACCCAAATCTCAGAGGAATTTCGGGAAGTACATCGTGTGGAATTATGGACTCCCACACGCGCAAGAGCTCCCGAATAACCGCAAGATCTTTGAAATCGGCGTTAATATGCAAGAAGTCAAAGTTACAATTTTTACTTGCTAATATTATTGTATTCGCTGATTCAGATTTGAAGTCGCGTAAAGGCTTTAATTTGTAATCATTTATTTTTGAAAAAAAGACAACTATTCTATTCCCACCAGGCATAATTATTGATCAAACTACGCTTGACCATACTTAATTCGGCATAAGTTTAGGAAACAATATGCAGCAGATAGTTCGTAATTTGTAATATTGCGGCCTACTTATATTCTGTTTTAGGTCAAGTTGCAATCGCTTGACAATATTGGTAACTAAATACAGCTTTATGTGTACGGAGCTCGCGCAATAACAGATCAGCGTAATAGGTCGCTGAATTAGCAAAAGCAGCAAACTAACGTATAGACATTTAACCTGATAATATGTCTAAATACAGAGTTGTATATGCCATTTAATTTTAATACAGTTTTTCAACAGATGCTTTGTTCGTTTCAATGTGAGTTAACATAGACTACTCCAATTTTTATAAAAGGAAGGTATGGTCTGGCCCTCCTGCTCACGAAAAATACTCCAACGCTCTCACCCCTGTTACAAGTTTCCAACCCTTTAGTAATTACCAAAGCCTAGTCCTCTCAATCAACAAACTACGTTCTCTGAACTACTTCCTAAAAAGTGCAATAATTGGGAAGACTTCCGACAGTTATCTTTAACTATAACATTGTGTAAGTTATATTCTATTGAAGTATAATCAACAATTAAACAAAGGAATAATTGAACTACGCTCTATACGTAGTGGAAATAATACGTAATAATAGAAAGCAAAAACTAATAATAGTTATTTATGGAAGTGGGTTGTATTAAAAATAAAACACGGGGGAAAAGTTGAGCCCTGGATGACGTCAGGCCGAGTGGTGTCTTTTCCTGAGTGAATGATTTGTAAGGCAACACGCGTGCCATGCAAAATGTTACCAAACAACTAAATAATTACCAAAATAACACATATATTGTGTTGAGAACTGTTAAAATTCAACATCGAAGTGGCATGGAGTGTATTCTAACACCTATAGAGTCACGTGTGGGTTATGCTGTATATAATTCAACTGAAATCGGCATAGTTATAGCGTCATAATAAGGAGGTGTTGCATAAAACTTACACTGAAAGTAATTTGCACGTGGTGCAAGAATCGTGCATTTATACATAGCAAATTGCATATGGAGTGGAAGTTGGCTCAAATATTTAATTTAGTGGTGAGGATTATTTATATGAAGGGTGCTTCTAGGGTATGTCATTACACGCACCTAAATTCAGACGCCAATGGGCTCTCTGAAATTTTACTAAATTAAACTACTTAGTTGTTTTTTAGCATGTCATTTTTTTTTTCTCAGTATTATTGGATCTATCGTCGTACTTTGTTGCACGCCCTACAATGCATTGTAAGTTTTAAATAAGTGTGGGGTCCGCTTCCTTAGATAATGATTTTGATATATGGGTTATTGTGTTGTGTGTATCCACAGGGCCTTCTCGTTTTTTTGTGTGGTTGAGAAACGGTTCAAGTGCTGTACAATAGACAATCTTTAAGAAGTTGTTAGTTATATGCAGTCAGAGTAAGAATTTGTCAGACTCTCTTGTGGTTTTAGAGTAGATAAAAGCACATTGTTTTAAATTCGAACGGTGAAGCTAATGATTTTTTACGCTGTAAAATTGTCATGATTGTATTAATAAATAACCAACTTTTAATTATTGTTAATGGGTATCTACAGGACAAAATATACTAATGCTGAAGAGACGGTAAAAGTTATAGAATATCGTTAGGATATAATAAAAATATATGGGAATGGCAAGGGAAGCGCAAGCCTCTATAATGGCATTAAATTTAAATTAACATAATTTTCTTCAGTTGCAATCTCCTTCTCATAATAACTTCTCATGTGGTACTCCTTTTTTTCATGGCATTACTTTGACCTTCTGTTTACTCGTTCTGCTTGTGTGTTTGCATTTGCACTATCAAATTAACTATTCTAGTTGTGCTCCAGATACTATTAAAATTAGCACATGTCGGATGCATGTTTGATTAGGCTAATGGTCTAATGCAGGTCGTATTATAATAGATTATACATACACGGTAATTGTAAATATAATATGGTTATTTCTGTCGTGCACTCATTATGTAAACAATTAACGCTTTGTAATTACCAGCTCTGCGTTTACATTTTTCAGATATAAGATTTCGCATCAAATTTGCTTTTACTATGCCTGGCTTACGTAAAACTAATGGATTACCCATGACTCCTGCCTATATTGTATGTGCATTATGCTTCCTTTTGATTTTTTATATTTCGCCAAATTCAGTGTACTAATTTCTAAGGATTTGTATTTCCCTTTGCATTTTATTTTTTTTAATTTTCAATTGGCAGTCGCGCTTTGTTAATGAACTTCTTTCACTACCCACCTATTTATACTTGTTTTTGGGTTCTTTATCTCTGACGATAAGAATAATTTCCCGTATCCTTGTTCGTTGGTACAACAAAATAACATGACCGTTATGAATATAACGGGATACGGAAAGTTCGTTCTCCACATTTCGTTCCCCACATTTCGTACCCCACATTTCGTTCCCGGGATATTTCGTCTCCCCATATCTCGTACCCGGAAACTTCGTTCCTGAGCGAGCTCAATTTGTCTCTTAGATTACAGGGCGTTGAAAAACGAGTGCAGCGATCGGAATACAGTTAGATAATGAAAGATATTTTAATTAATTTATTTATTATAATAAACTTATAAAAACAAAATAAATTTTATTTATTGAAAATTATGGTTTAATCTAAATATCTTCCTTATATTTTGTATACGACCCTAATTTCTCATTCTGAACAACTTTTCTTAGTAATATTTTGCCGTATTATGAACAATAAGGGTAGTTTACCTGAAAAGAATATAATTTTTATTTAACTGTCAGGCCGATTCATTTTTGAAAAACTGAAAATTTTCTTAAAATTCTCTACAAACCCAGCAGGAATTTTAATTCCTATAACATTTTTATGTAAAACTAAAAATAAAATTTAATTCCCTCTTGTAAACTCAATCCGGGGTCATACTTTTCTTATAAGTTTATTATAATAAATAAATTAATTAAAATATCTTTCATTTTTCTAACTGCATTCCGATTGCTGCACTCGTTTTTCAACACCCTGTAATCTAGGAGACAAATTGAGCTCGCTCAGGAACGAAGTTTCCGGGTACGAGATGTGGGGAGACGAAATATCCCGGGTACGAAATGTGGGGTACGAAATGTGGGGAACGAACTTTCCGCAAACCGAATATAACTGTCCTGCGACTGTTATACAACAATGTTTTGTATTTAGTTACTATGGAAACAGCAATCGCCCACTTTATTTAGTCAAACAATACTTGTCATATTCAACGGTATCCTTACTTTTATTAGTTCATAGCGCAAACAATGTTATACGAGAGTCGGCCGTTAAGTGTCTTACTGGAATAGTCCCTAAAAATAACTAAACTCGACCCTTCGGGCCTCATTCTTCTTTTTTCGTCCTGTTCTAAGGCACGATCTTGTATCGTAATATACTATATTTATTTCGTGTTTACTAGATTCAATAGCGAGGCAATGTGATACTCTGCAAGGGTGTCCACTGTTGCAGTTCAATTAGATAGCGTCATGTTTCCATCATATCGATTCCACAAACTGCAATCATCTTATCGCCAAGTATAACACATCGCGTTAATGAGGGAACCTTTGGCTTTGGCCTGATAATTTGCAAGCGAAACATTTGAAGGGTGTTTCGCGCAAAATTGCAGTTATGCGTTGCTAATGAATTGAAAATGAGATTTTTCAGCTGGCTATAATATACAGATTTTCGGCTGGCGTTTCTACAGCTCTTGTTCATTAAAAAAGTTTTGTTTCTAACAGCAAGGGCTGAAAATTGTATTTAGAGAGAATGTAAAAACTAGCATCACTTCGAATCCTTGTTTTGCACTTCACAGTACCGTTCTTATCAAACTTTTGTCGTTTACAATTTCCTGGCATATTGAAAGTGTCTTTTTGTGGTTTCTAAAGGTTTCTCCATGCGGAAGTTTCTTGTGAGACGATCGGAGTTGATGTAGTTGGTATACCACCGATATTTCATATGAAGGATAATGCCAGGTCTTCATGTTACGAGCAAATAGCTAATAAAACGACTATCTCCAGTATTTTCTACATTTAAAGTGGGATGTTCTGTGAAAACTGCGCTTTGGACGATTAAACTGCTGATTATTGTGTTCCTTCTGTCGTGTCGCAAATCTCCGGTGAATTACTAAAACTACAAAGAGCTCATGACGACAGTTTCAGTTAAATGATGATTAACATCCGAGTAAATTATTGTTGTGCCAAGTCTGCCTAGTGCCTACAATAGCGTTTAGTCGTTTAGGTAAAATTACAAAGTGTAGTTGAAGAGAGAATGAAATGCTCGTGCCAATATACCTTTGCCTTGGCGATTCTTCAGTGAATGATGCTAATAAGTTATGGCATAGTAAAGGCATAAGACTAACTAGGTTTTTTTTTGGTAATCTAGGAAATCTACAGGAAATTTATTAGTTTTAATATTGTTTGTATTAGCAGGTTAATCTCATTTTGCTTGTAGCAATCACTACGTTTACATGTTGATCGCATAAATAAATTTCTTATTGTGTTACGTTATATTGTTATCGCTTTAGGCGTATGTACAATAAGTTATGTATACAGTAACTTATCATTTAAGTGGTTGTTAAGTAAGAGTATACAAACTAATTGTATGATGTCATCTTCAGGGTTGAACTTGAACGGTAATTGTTAAATAGTAAAAAATGCTGGACGAGACACACTAATTAGTAACAGACCTCTAGGTAGGTAATGTTGCTACTTCTGGGAAGGATGGTAATGAGAAATTAAATAAAGTTAATTAATCAGCCTGCAAGAATGAAATTTGAAAATATATAATAATAATAATAAATGGCTTTATTTCCCACAGCTCAAACAGGATATGTACATAATTCAATAAACATAAAAATAAATTCAATAGCAATAAAAATAAACATAAACATAAATTCAATAACAATAAAAATAAATACATAAGTATATTATTTGGGGAAACCACAAGATGCTAGTTCAAGCGCTTGGCTTGATCTTCCACCTGCACCTTGAAAAATAGATTTGACGAAGATAACAAAATGCCTACAACTAACTTAACTAAAACTAAACGAAAATCCTAATATTCTGTAATTAGCACGGCGACACTCGCAGCATTAAACAGAACAAAAAAAAATGAAGAGAAAATGTTACGGATAGATGCCCGTCTAGTGAATCAACACTCATGATTTAGGTTGTTAAGTTTTGTTGGTTCAGAAGAAAATAGTAGAAATGTTTTTCAAACGAATTTACCGAAAAGGTTTTGATAATAACAGGAAGAGCATTATAAACTTTTAATATTTGATATCGAAAACTGCGTTCATAAAAGGTTGTTTTATGATAGAGTGGCGTGATACTGTGCTTGAATCTTATATTAATGTTGTGAATATCTTCCCGATTCGAGATTCTTTTATATAAATAAATCGGAATTTTATCAGTGACTATTTTGTGATACACCGTTGCAGTTCATAATTTTCTTCTATTCGCCAATCGCCATAGAGAGCCAACCGAGTTCAATGAGCTTATGCGATATATGATCGTATTTCTGAATACCAAAAATAAGTCGCATGCAAGAATTTTGAACTCTTTGAATTCTTCAGTTATACAGGAACCATAAATCTCAGCACAATAGGTAAAATGAGAAAGGACAATACATTGACAAAGGGCAGTTTTAATTTTGTTGGACAAATATTGTCGGTGAGGATAAATTAGTTTAAGATTCACATACGCTTTCTTGATATAATTAGTAATTTGAGAAGTAAATCGAAAATTGTTGTCAATTATTAGACCCAGATTGCGAGCTTCGTTAACTATTGGGATAGTAATTCCGCCCACAGCCAAGTTAACATTATCTTATAATTATGAGAACCGGTTACCTGACTAATAGACCTTAATATTACCGCATTTTACATGGAAAATAATACCAAAATCTGTAATAATACGTAGGTACTTCTGTAGTATAAGAAATACATTTACGGGAATTCTATTGTAATGTTACTACGAACGAACAATTATATCTTGTTTTGCTCTATTTCATTTCTTTTCCACATTTTTAAACACTTCTTTAGTCCTCAGAGTGTAAAACGTGTAAAATATTAATAAAAATGAAAAATTAAATAAAAAGAAATTCACATTTGCTAGTTTTTGATCGAGTAACTATACTCTATTTCTTAATGCCGCGGACAAAGTTATGCAACTCAAAATACTATTCCTATGTAGTCTAGATTCAACAATTTAATTTTTAACAAATGTAATCCAGGAAGGCATGAAAAATATGTATCATGAAGTAAGGTTATTTTATCTACGCCAGTGGGATAAGTAACTCATTACGTTACTCATTTTACACTATTTCAGTTAGATAATGAAGCTCATTACAACACTCAGTTATGTAATGGCTTCATTATCTAACTGAGTGGTGTAATGGCTTCATTACCTAACTGAATTGCCTATTAAATATTTTAGAAAATTACAGATCTGACATTTCTCTTAATGCACTTTTAGCAAGTTTGGGCAGTTATAGATACAATTTTGTATTATATTGAGATGGTATTGAGCCCTCCACTTAACTCTGCTTGCAGCATAAATAAATAATAAAAAGCAAGTCACAAAGCACAGAGTTGGGGTAATTCAAGCAACTGCAATAATTAGCACATAAATGTCAATCCGTAGTCACATTTGCAAAGATCGCCGGTAGCAATGGAATTATTTGAGTAAGCAGGCAAAGGGTAGAGCTCGCTTTTCATATATTGAAGTCAATAATGTTAAATTAGTTTAATATAAGAGGGTTGTGCAAGTTAAGGCCGAACCCAGTTGAATAAAACTGTTTATAATATGTGCGTGTTAAATGAAGCGTAGATGTCAGGATAATTAAATAAGGACATGTTTATGAGCTTTTTAAATAAAAGGTAATAGCAACAGAATCATTCTAATACGGTGGAAAGAGCATGAACCAGGCGTAACGTAACTATTGTATTATTGAACAGCAATATTTGAAAATGGGTGAAAAGCAAACAGTTATTTAAAAATGCAAAAAACACACACAATAGGATATGGAACAAAAGTGGTAAAAACAAACAAGTCTGTGAATTTCGCGGGTGAAAGACAATTTAAAACACAAAGTGAGTGGCGCTATGACTTAGTTTAAATCCAGAATTGAAAAGACAAATTTTAGAAATAAAAATGTTTGTACAGAATTGTAATATAAATGAAATTTAGTTTTATTAGTTTTATAAGTAATTGAATTGTATTTGGTCAATTTCCGTTTTAAAAATGTAGATAGGCAATTGTTGTTAACGACCAAGAAAACAATTGATGATATAAAATTATATGAATGAAAAGCATTTTTGTGTCTCCAAATAAATTAAGTTTTTATATACTAAACATAAAAATTTATTAATAAAAAGTACACCGGCGTGTTCAGAATTTACCAGTGCATCAGTGAACGTGTGGGTAACAAAATTTCGTCTGCTACCACCTTCCGATGACATCGGCAGCAAGAGCGCAGAGTCCCGATCATCAGTTGTGGGCATAATTGAGGTCCTGAGCCGGAGATTTGGAGGTCAGCATATCCGCCGTTCGTGTAGGAGACCGTCACAGCAGTTCCAGCATCCCGGGGGCCCAGCTTCAGGCGCAGAGCATCAGGAGAGGCTGTCCGAACGAGCCACCGTTGCTGCAGAAAAAGGCTGGTTAGTTTTGATTAAACTGTCGGCGTTAGAGGCCGGGAAATTATTATACAAGCAAGAATACGACCTAAGGAAGCTGAATCCAGGCAGTTTAAGCATCCATCGAAAGCCGTTTATCCAGTATTTGCATATAAAAATCCCATTTTGAGGTTAGAAAAAACATTTGCCTGTAGGCGTCTTTAAACAAGCAAGTGGAGGTTTCGCCTAAAAGAAAAGACAAAGTGACGCCGTTGAAGGCGCGAGAACTTTAAACTTACCTGATAAATTGCTCATGAGATTTCTTTTTGTAAATTAATTTTCACAACGCTAACTGCATTATATTAAAACCGATTTGGGCAGTATTTTGACAGAGCAAGTAGCGTGTGCGCGTTTGCAGTAAAGTTCAGAACCCAGTGGCGTGTCACACTAATTTTGATATTAACAATCCAGGGAACCCAACCTTATGAGATTTGAGTTTTATTGCTTTGCCTAGCTAGCTTTTATAGAATTAATGTGCAGATGAGCGAATTATAATTTGAGGGCATAATACTGTTAATTGAATTAATAATTAACGAACCCAGTGGAAACTGAAGTAAATTTTAATCGGTCGAAATTTGACTAAAATAAAACAATATTGTGCAGGGGTTATTTATTTATTAATTACTTGTATTAACATCAAAATTCATTCACATAATCCATTGCAATATATGTGTGATAATGCATCATTAATATACTTGTGTGCTAACACTAACATAACTCGTGCTACGCACTCGTTTGTAACTTACACACACGTATATTAATGATGGTCTTATTCCACTTGTATTCGTAAATAACTATTATGTGATTAATCATCCATTTGTTTAATGTTAATCATAACTTTATGAGGTACGATAAGTAAATGACAAGGGGACACCGTCAAGCTGAACCTACGTTAGGATCCTTCATTAATAAAATTACATTTAAAAAAATAGTACCAAGTTGACTAGTATAATTGAATAATGGGTTGTATAACTTTGTCCGCGGCACTAAAAAATAGAGTATATGCTGGGAGTACTATCATTAAAACGAATATAATATTTCATCTAACGGCAAACTGCTCTATCTATAAATATTGTAAGAATTATAAGAATAATTCACATTTTAGGAATATTCGGTTTACATTTTGTCTCTGCATAAGAAATATATACTCTGGTAACTACCCGACCTTATGCTACAAGAAAACAAATAGCAAGACTAGTACAGCGACATCTTAGTCTTCTTCAGAGCACAGAGAAATCACAGCTTTACTCCAGCGCAGCACCCATTCCTTTCAGCAATTTTTATTTTCAGCGTTAGGAATGGAATATCCTTCATCTGCTTCTTCACATTCTGCTTGGTCCGCTCCACATGCTCAAATCTCTTTTTCATCAAGGGATATTGTAATTATGGGAACAGGTAGATATTGCAGGGAACCATAGCTGAGGACGTCTAATGTTTGGCCAAATAATATGAATGGCAGGTGCGCTGTTCTAGTGGAGCTGTCCCAGAAATGAAACTTTTCTCCTCAGTACATCTCTCTCATTCTTCTTAAAACTGCCAGGTAGTATTCCTCGTTCGTCGTATATCCTTATGGACTACTGGTGGTGAACAACACCTTAGTGCTCAAGGAAAACATTGTCTTGACTCCAACTGTGAAGTGGTTTCTTTAGCCTTTTTCCGCTTGCGTTTTCGACTAAGAAGATTGAGCTGTTCTCTCAAAGTCATAGCAGTAGATACATAATCAATTACATGTACACAAATGGTTTAAATTTTGTGCAACCTCTGATTTAAATTGACTGCTCAACACGCTCGGTTATTATGAAAATTTTTGAAATGCGTATCACACTCGAGCAAGTAGCTCCAGACACATATACATTAAGGTCATTTTTAATAGACTGTCAAATTTTATTGCCTTGAAAGAATCGGCTAGGGGATATAGTTGTTGGTCTAATACGTAGAGCAAAGTTGAAATGTAAAGACACCAGCGTCCCAGCATAACCTTATGGTGTGCTGGTGTCTTTACATTTCAACTTTGCTCTACAAGACAAACCTCTTATATTGCGACCAATTGCAGATCGTAGCAATATTTGGACTGATTTCCTTGGCGCTTAATACAAAGTCCATAGAATGGAGATTACAGTAAATATGTGCAACAATTTACGTTCGTATTGAGGATCTGAGCGAGTTAACAAGATATGAGGCACGTTTTAAAGTATTTCTGGCTATTAGATTATATACTGAATGCAGCAGATGATACATAAATTATTTATTTATTTATTAAATTCGGGATAACAACAAGCACAACGCTCAATTACAGTGGCCTTCAAGTAGAAGAAAAATTATTTATTTATTTATTAATTTCGGGATTACAAGAAGCACAACGCTCAATTACAGTGGCCTTCAAGTAGAAGAAAAATTACAAACTCTCTGATGAAAGCAAGATTATTAAAAATAATACGAACGCAATTATAACATAAAAAGCTAGAATACAAAACGAGAACAACAACAATATAAGCTTAACTAGAACTTGATCTAACAATTGTAAAGTTTAGTTTGAACTTCTGCAGGGAATCATAATGAATATATAACGTTTACAATTCGACAGATAAGAATTCTAAAGCAAATATAATATTGATATAGGAGAGTTACTACTCGTAGCTGAACCAGTTCTATTATGTGTTATCTTGTGTTATGAATCGGGATACTTAAACTAAAAGATTTGGGCTGTCCATCTTTGATTAAGAAACTGAAATAGAAGTATGAGATCTAATATTGTTGAACGGAAATTTACCAAAAAAGAATCGTATAAAGTTATTTTGATTACCTTCAAATATGTTGTTAATATTGTAAGCTAAGTGTACTCACCATCTGGCCGTTACCGACTGTAGGGATCTCAATGTTTAAACTATAAGCTGTAATTATATGAGAATTTTACGATTCGATCTAAATTGTTTTGAAAATATTTTCTTTGTTCTTGATATTAAGTCGTGTCGGATACATATTATGCAAAGTATCAGTCAGTTGACTATAATCTGTAAGATTGTATAAAATAGCTATTTATACAAGTGCTAAAAGTTGATGTTTATGCACGAGACATGAAAATTATGAAACGGAGCCGAAGCCTGAGTTTCATAACATGTCGAGTGCAATGACACTTTTAGCACGAGTTTGCATACAATATTTTTTCTACGACCTTATATTTTCTGTTATTAATCCATAAATGTCGATTTAACAAATGTTTGCATTTATGACAGTTATAATTTATGTCATAATAAAGAGATGGCCTTGACGTGCAGGTGAATCTTTGTGGAGCCAGTACTGTCAAAGTCAGTTATCAAAGGTAATTTTAATACTACACATCTGACTTTATTCATTACATAACGCTTTAATTATTTAAAAAACACTTTACCTCTAACGCAAGTAGTAACTAGAATAACTTTACAACCTCACTTCCAGTTCGAAATTGTAGTTTTATAACCTCACTTCACTTTATAACACATGTACTAAAAGTAAACAGCTGATCTCATTTTAAACACGCCAAATTATAAAACGTCACTTTTAGTTAAAAAAAGCTAGCGCTAAAAGGGCTTCTTTTAGTGGTGGTCGTAGAAAAATGTGTTTATGCTAATTAAATTGTATTCAAATTGTATCGGTCTGCAGGGCAATTAATATCTAAATTAATTCTACCTAAACGGAGAGCATAAGACTCGATAATACCCACGCAAAGTAGAAGTTTGTATAGGGACTTACCTTGATGGACATAAAGGATTGCTCACATGTGGGGTGACACGTCGATTGATCCGTGACTCCAGGAGCACAAAACGATAAACACGAGCGGTTACACAAAACAACAAAAACGGGATCAGTAGACCGACCGTTCACCAATTCGTCTTAGGTTCATCTCGCTGCAATGTGGGCCACCGACCCAAGATTTAGGGGTGGCAGGAGAGGGGACAGTAAGCCCCATAACTTGACGTTCCACCAATAGTGGGTAAACTTACCGCTAGGTAGAATTACAAACTACACTAAATTTATGTACAGCTATTTACTTGTATTAAGAATTACTAATGAAATAAACTAAACTCTTATGATTAAAAGCTAAATACCAAACACAAATATTATATTCATCTAGCTGTACTATACGTACAAAGTATAATCAAATAACCACAGTTGTTCTAAGATATAGTCATCATGTGACAATAAAGGACGTTATATCAGTCTCAGACTGTACTGTAATTTATAATTATGTGCGAATTTGTTAAACAACCTAAATTTCATTACATATCTTCTAGTTGGATTGTTATGTTAATTTTTGCTGTTACATATATCATGCAGGTTACTGTACACTGAGAGGCGTAGGAGTGTGCTGGCATTGGGGCACATGCCAAAGGCGCCGCAATCGTAGGGCGTTGCTGGGGCAATAGGAACCGAACCGTTCCACGAGATGTGACGTTTATGTGCAAAATAAAACAGAATAATTAGCCTGCTGTAGTTTAGGGCACAATTTATAATTGTTCAATTGTTTTTATAAGTGACAGAAAATCCAGGAGCGGGAATCAGAAATTTAAAAAAAAATTACTCAAAGTGGTCTTCTAACTGAATATATTCTTAGTCAAGGCTATAATAACGGTACCGACATACCCGGAGATATAAAAGTATTTTTCTAAATAGCTATTTTTCAAGATGAAAATTTATTTACCCGTTATATTCTATGTTGTTCAAGGGGTGCATCACAATAATAGTCCGGATAAAGTGTAAAACAATGACACCATAGCTTGCTAGAACAGTGCATCATATTTCACGTCAACTCCTCGTCGTGTTTCTCTAATGTAGAACATTCGTTCAGGCATGTTGTCAGGTTCCAGTGCAAATAAACTCTCGTCATTCATCAGTAGGATTTTAAATTTCGTGTATTTTTCTGCACTGCGCTTTGAACATCTAGCCGGAGTACTTGGAGATGGCTTTCTTAGTGAAAGCTTTAATGCCATAAGCTTTGATTTTCCCCGCGGTTGCCTTTGGAAAATTCAATTGTGCAGCCATAATCTAATTTGAAGTGCCAGGCTCTTTACAAACATTTTTCGAAGTTTATATGCACTGACCTTGTTTGCCCATAACTACTGAAAATGTGATGCCTATTCTCACAAATTCGGCGTAAAATTTCTTCCGAACTGCTGGAATCGTCTTCAAAGTTTCCTTTGCATATTCTAATCCGACTCGTTTTTTTCTTTGGTAAGCATTCTTCAAACCCACTTTGTGGAGACTTTATGGAGTCACAAAACCTTAATAAATAATTAGATATACGTTGTATAAGCTTTCTGCTATAATACAAACTGTTAACCGTCGATCTAGCTTTACCATGTTGTCGATTTAAGGAACAATTTCCTTGGTCGACACCGTTATTGGACCACCACATACAGGTGTTTCTTTACAAGATTATCTTCCTCGATAAAACTCTGCTAACCACCTTTTCGTTGTTTTATAAAATTAATATGCACGAATTTCGCATCGATCGCAATTACAAACATAGATTATTACATTTTTAGAACGTGATATTACAATGGTATCGACAGTTCTTCAACAAATTTGACTGTCCATTACTGAAACAAAGATCAGTCATAAAGAATCATATTTATTAATTCAATTGCATGTTAAATTGTAAACGATATCAGATAATTGTCCATTCGTTGATTGCAAATGTAACTCAAATTGGTTGATAACAATAATTTTGAACTAAGTTGTTATACTAAGTCAGTTTTTATCTCCAAATATCTAAATGTTATTTCTTACATATTTGTTGTATAAAAGGGTTATTGTTGCACAATGATGCATAATAATTTGAGACAGGCACAATTTGAGAGCAACCTAAAATATGACATGTTTAGCTAAAAAGTCACAATGATTTCGAAGTAGGAATCTGTATTTTTTATATTTGATTTCCAAGGTTTTGGAAAATATGGGAAAATGACAATAACAAATGTGTGTGTAAAATTTGGAATTAAAAATGACACTAGTTTTTAAAATCAAGTTAAAAATATAATTAGTCAATTATATAGAATAAATACTGGTATGTACCCAGTAGAAGTGCATGTATAAAATAAAAGTGGTCATAATAAGAAGTTTTGAAGAAAGAAATATGAAAATGTTGAGGATATGCGGAAATTATAACTAGTAGGCGTTGCTGACAAGGATGCAAGTAAACAGTTCATGCAGTAGATGCAAATACATTGGGTAAATGAAAATAATTTGAGCTCGAAGATAGAAAAGCCAGAACGTAAGTGAAAAACAAAGATAATATTACAAATACCAGATCTGAGTGAAAATATAAAAAATTAAATGGAACAGAACTGCTAATTGAGCAATTTTAAAATTGATAAAAGTAAATTTTCAATAAACTAAAGACAAGCAAAGTTAACAGTGTTTAAGCGAAAGGTTTATGAAACAATTTAACTATAAACATTGAAATAAACTGCATGTAAACATACAGTATTAATTATCTAAATTGAATTTAATACTAAATTTACTAATGATAATTTGATGAAACCGATTAATATTCGAAAATACAGACTTTAGAGTCAATAAATGTTAATTGCCACATATTTAAAATGTCGTGTGTTTTATTTGTGTATGTCCTAATTAAATTTCTGCAGTAACCCAACGAGTTTGAAAGTCCGAACAATTGATTTTGTTACAAATGCATGCTAGCTGAGGACCAAGGAAGTTAAGATAGAACATAACGTGATAAAACCCTGAGAGTAAATTTTTCATTTCTATTAAATTAAACTAAAATCATAAAGGACCGTAGCAATATGTTATTTATCTATTATTGGCTTTATTACTATGCAGCTGAATGAAAAGTTTAAATTGTAGCAGATGATTTTTATTACTAGAGAAGTGCTACATTCATCAACAAGCCAAAATTTGGAAGCTAAGGGTGTTTCATTATCAAAAAAGTACCCTGACATAAATGGAGACCCATTAGCAATTGAAATAAAATGTTTAAAGCACAAAATAAATCAAATTTTGAGAGAGGAAATTTTATCTAAACTGCATCACGTGGAAGTATTAAATATGGATATTGGACAGATGGGAATTACATAAATGTACCCAAATATAATAGTGGATGAAAAAGTATTATTCTTCCCAAGCCTACATCACTACTTTGTTTCCTATCAATTGAAAGAGAACTACTTCAAAAAATAATTTTTGATGAGCTAATTAACGATTTTTCCAACGAAAAAGTATGATAACTGTGAATAAATTATTTGCATAATTAACTACAATTTCTTTTGCAATTACTTATGTACAGTTAATATTTATTCATGTTACTGTATTAAAATGAATATGTGTAATGGGTATAAATAACATTTGTATTGCTTTTTATCAATAACTGAACAAGGGCCGACGATTGAAAATTTGTCAAGGGCATCAAAATTCTAGCTATGCCTCTGTATACTCTTTATAGCAATATTGTAATTGACTTGACCTGAATTGTGTAAAAATCATCTCCCTCTTCGTATTCGTCCTGATAGAACTTAAGAGCTTGTAACAGTTCGACGATGTACGTATCATTTATCAGAGATGGGTGAAGGGTGCTCTAGACTATAAATCAGACGTAATGATTGTCTGTAATATGTAATTACATGAGAATTTGCTGACTCGACCTGAATCGTCTCAATATCTTCTTCCTCTTGATATTGGCTTTTAAATGACTGTAGCTGTTTTAAGAATTCACAGATGTATGTACTTATCATTTAGCAATAAAGAGTATCAAAGTTAGTAGTAATCTGTAATCTGCAATTTATAAGAGATTTTGGTGACTCGACCTGAACTCCACTCAAATTTCTTGGGATAAAGTAACTACAGATATTTACTGTACCGGGTGTTATTCTGTCGTCATAATGCTTTTAACTAAGGTTTAGTTATCATCAATCGTCGAAAATATTGTACACGTGATAACGTCAGCTTTAATGTATTGTAATTTCTAATTATAAGAGAATTTGCTGACTTGCGTTGTCTGAACTGTGATAAAGTGCATAATGTTATTTAATCAACGTTCCTCTTTTAAGTAGTATATAATCATCATTTGTAAGTAGGTAATGAATACGGGCACTGTAATTACCGTCTTAAGAAATTAGTTATTAGCGTAATTAGGCCAATATATAGCAAATAACGGACGCAGTTGAATTTTGGAATCCGAGGCGACAAGCTAGGTTTAAAATCCACCATACATTTTGCGAATAATTTATTAAACATAATTGAATCCTGAACGGCCGGCGGCCGTTATGTTTAGCGGCCGGCGGCTGTTATGAATAACTTTTCAGGTGTGTTTAGTTTAGTTAAAATACAATGACGGCATCGTATTACGAAAATGAATGTTTGAATTACTTTATCTTACTAACTAGTGCTGCAGAATTATAACTCTCATTTAAACTTAATCACAGAGTGATTATTATTTTTTTTGTTTTTTTATTACCATGGGTTTCGTTTAGGAATTCTGCTGGTGCTCGATTACCTATTAACTGGATTAAGAAGGGCACGCCACAAACATACTTGGATTTTTTCAAAGTAGAAAAATAAATGAGATACTATCCGTTTTAAGTAACATGTTTTTCTTAAAATAACTATACTTACATGTTAAGAGCAGGCTGTCAGAGGAGTGGGAGAGTTTGACGTATTAAATTGCCGTAAGATGGCAGTAATGTTCATTATTAAGAATATTTATTTTTGGCTCTACTAGTATGTTGAAATCTGCAGTATGATAGGTGGTTGCCACTACACGATAACAGATGGCACTTTCGCATTGCTTATTTGAAATTGCAACTTGAGAATTACTTGGGCCTGGAGACACAAGTTTGTTTTGCTGTCTGTGTTTACTAAACGATTTCTGCCTGTGCAGCAGTTTCGAACGCAATTTGAAACCAAACGAGCCTTCGGTGCGTGTGAATAGTGAATAAGTGTTGATTTTATTGGTAGCAGTGATGTTGCGTGGAAATATAAGTAAGTGATTTTTGTGTGTCATTAGTTGCTATAACATGGTATTGTTAGAATTTTAGATTGGTTTGTATCATCAAATAAAATCACATACACACAAAGATTATTGACAGAAAATATTAGTTATGAAGGGCCCAATAAAACTGATGACATCACCAGTAATTATGGAAATTCTTTGTAAGTTGCTTAACAGGTATTAACTATTGAATAGAATCTATGTATGTTCATTGTTGCAGTTTTAGAACTCCAAACCTGAAATTAAGGACATACGAAGCAGGAGTTAAGAAAGTTACAGGAAAAGGAATATGGCGTTATATCATCTCATCATCTTCGGAATATGGCCAGTAAGAGTACAACAAAGTATGTAAATTAATATTCTACTGTGATTTCTGATTTTAGAATTTGGAATGATCCATTAAGAGTGGAATGTGACACTACTCCAAAGCAACCTTGTCCGGTTACTGGAAACACAGTAGTAGAGTTGGGACCATATTCAACTAAACTGTGTAGGGCAATTTGGAAATCCTATTTATAAAAGCGAAAGGCAATTACGATTAACAGCATCAATGTTTGGAAGGATAATAAAGAGACGGCCACATAGGTACCCCTTGCCATAATGTTAAAAGTTGTTTGACCCAAAATAATTTTTACGCAGAAGCTACAGAGTATGGCATTTCCAAAGAGCAAGTTGCCATTGAACAATTTCAGCAGGAAACAAATCTAGTAGTGAAATCTGGCCTGTGGGTAGATTTAGATTATGGTTTGCTAGGAGCATCTCCTGATGGTAAATATTATTTTCCTATTCCCATTATTAAAGGACCCATGTTATAAATGTTGACTGAGTTTACCTACTCGAACCATTTTATAGGCATCGTCGAACAAGATGCAATTTTGGAAGTCAAGTGCTTCTATTCCGCCCGTGATCTTGAAGCTACTACCATAGATGAGGTGATAAACTTGAAACAAAGTAGCATTTGTTTAGAAAAGAAAGGACCGATAATACGTTTGAAAAGGAATCATTCATATTATTATGAAGTGAGTATCTATTCAAATAAGGAAATTAAAATGTTATTAATCTTTTTTTAGGTACAAGGTCAAGAGGAAATTCTAGACCACTTTGGCTCAGGACGATGACCTCAATCACATTGTATTTACTGTCAATCTTTAAAAATGATGTTTTCAAAGCCTACCTGTTATTTTAATTTCATACAAGAGACGCGGTAAAGCATTTTTCATCATTTCAGGGGTGAACTTTTGTGTATAGGTAATTTGGGTTAAATCGGCTTATTTTGAGTTCTATGTGGACAGCAATTATGGAGTTGTATAAATATTGGTTGCAAAAAAAATTAAAAAGATCATAGACAATTTTATTAATTTCATTTAAGTAATGATAATGAAAATACTCCTCAAATGTTTAAAAATAAAAAGGGAACGGTTGTTTTATGATAAATTGTGCTCATTTGTAAAGCCAGGTATTTTTAAATTGTTCAATATGTTTATTGTAAACTCAGTGTATTTTAACTATTTTGTTAACATTGTTTTACACCCTGTTGGTTCTTTTTTGTAAATAAATGAGCAGTTATCTATCTACTTTGTCAATTATTATGTATCTAAATAAAATACAGTTATATAGGTACAACTTCAATGTCGGTTTGAATTCAGATACTATATCTCTTTGTTTCATATTGCTTGTATGTTTCCGTGTATGAATCAGCGAAGAAGAATAAATCGGTAATTATAGGTTATATCCCGAGTACTATGAATTTAATCAATTAAAATTATGCAAAGCTGGTTGTTAGGGAAATTTAAGGTTGAGGGATTTTATTTTGAATTAATAACGAAAACATTTGCTCAAAAGTAATATTTTGCTAACATGTAGTTTTGCATAATTTTGATAAGATTGAATTAATTGTATAAGCCGTTCACGATCTTTTTGGGTCAGGTGAGGCTATGACCATCTAGTAATTTTGTTGGCAGTACCTCTGTTGCAACTAAACTCCCTCATGGAAATTGACAATTTTTGTGTTAGGTTAGGTTGTTTTCAGTTTAAGGTTATATTTTCTGAATAGGTACATTGTTGCCGGATATTCTCTAGTCTCCACATCGACTCGCTTTCTTTTAAATGTGGTCTGTCCTTCTTAAATTAGAAGTAGCATCGTTTAGTGGAAATTTTTTGTTGCAACAAAACTATTTTGGGCATTTTGACTTTTCCTTTGACGGAAATTAAAATTATTTTTACACATTTGATAAATCATTTATTTTCTTACGAATATTAAAATATTAAATCTGGCAATGTGGTGCAAGAAAATGTCGAACAGACACTGACAGAAAAAAAAAGTTGCATCCGCTACATCATCGAATCAGTTAGTCCAACATGAAAAGAAAAAATCATAGCCAACTCTGTCCCAAAAAGGTCGTGAACGGCTTATATGAGGGGTACCTATATTTAAAGATTATTTCTTGAATGAGATTAAATTAAATCAAAATAGCATATTTACATTTTATTTTGAATATAGTTTCCTGAGTAAGGAATAGTAGGTATTAATTATTTTTGGTAAAGTTTGTACAATAGATGAAGCTATTTCAATTTTAGTAAACAATTCATGATTGTCAGGAAGATTCTGGTCTTGCATGTTCTCCCACAACAATTTCACCTTGAACCCCCAGTTTTTCAATACAGTAGTAATATATTCCATTGATGCAGTCTGGTGCAAAGTATATTTTTTTTCTTCACAAATGCTGTGAATTGCCTCCATATTGATTTGTTAGTTGTACCTGTATTGACAGGGACACTATTTTTTATTGCTTTGTCGATTAATGAACTACAAAAAATCTTTACTGGTACTCATTGTGAATGGTGCGACGTTTTGCAATTTTCAGACTCGAAATGAATTTGTTTGTTAGTATTCGTTTACCATAATAACGCAATACAAGAAGCACTGCGATGCTCAGTAATTCTAAAATATTTGTCAATGTAAACGTCAAAAACATCAGAAAATGAATTTCTACCAAGCAATATTTTAGAAAGTACCTAGTTCTGAAAGTCAAACTAGTGAAATACATCATACTCGATGCTACTATCACTTGGAAAGTGTTCTAGGCCAGATATTCCATTATCCTAATCAAAATTACCCTTTTCAAATTGGCGGGCTTTAATCGCCCCTAAGTTTTAGCAAGGATTTTGTTCACTATGTAATGCCATAAACAACAGAAAATCGGACTTTATGATTGGCCAGTTTAGGTATGAAGGAAATAATCAAGCAAAAAATGTAACAAATTATCAACTAGCTATTAGTAGGTTTAATTTTTACTTTTTACTATAAGCAGACATCTCCATTATGCCGACCCTTTTTTACAGTCCCGAAGGTGTCTGCTTATGAGAGATTTTACTGTATTACATAAAAAAATTCAAATCTGTATTGCAATTATTACAGTTATTAAAAAAGATATGGGAAGTGTAAATTTTTATGTAACCTGTATAGCTATCCATATAATAGCCAGCGCCATCTCAGTGGCAATAGCTGAAACGTTATATGCACAAAGGCATGTAGAGGTCATGGAGTTGTCAATAATTTGCCCAAAAATTCCATTTTCTCAATAAAGACTGTATAGATTGATTTCAAATTTTAGGTAATTGATGTGGTTAGCCTTCTAGTGGCAATAACAAATTATTATGTTTGTAGGTGATTTTTTTTTTTTTAATTTTTATGATTTCAGACGATGAGTTACTGTATTAAAACAATCCATTTCGCATTGAAACTTTGTTATTGCCATTATAGGTATTTCTTCATGGCTTTAGTGTTTCCTCCAAACTTAGATATTCATTTAAATTTAAAATAATGACATTATTAGAAAGGTCTGCTTTTCGCTTACGGCGCCATCTGTTATTAATCGTGTCTGACGGCCCCCTCTTAAGCTTTTGTTTTATCAATCATACTCTTATCTGCTAGTAGAAAACTTTGAATGCATGAAGCAAATAATTGGATTCTAAGCAACGCAGGGATGCTTGCAGCCGAGTTTTAGCAACGCTGCTTGGGTTTCACACACGGTGGCCCTTTATTATTTTTCAGCCTTGTTCGTGGGAGGTCCATTAGCAGCTTTGCATAACAAGCAGGCTGGCGTTAGCGAACTTTATTAATAGAAATCATGCACCGTATAAATAGCAACAATAAGAATATATCACGCACTTAAGTCACGTATTTTTGTGTGTGTCCATAAATATTGCACGTTGTCGTAAAGCGGCGCTCATAACAGCACTATGAGCGTGCCGTTTTATTGCGACTGCTAAAAATTTCAATGTCCTGATGCCTGTTGTTATCTGGAATCTGGTTTCAGGTCGTGCCGTGTGGTTTATTGCATCCCATCCAGCACCTGGACGCGCAGTAGAGCAGGTGTGTAGTCGATATTGCACCCTTAGACTGGTAAGCAACCCCCAAACAGCTGGTCCCTGCGCTTATAAATCAGCCCTCGGCAGACTGCGACAATTAAAACAAATCAACCGGCACATCCTATAAAGATTTTTCACAATTACGGTAATTTATGTAGTTTTACCTTCCTCTTCCTGTTCCGCGCGGGCCACACTTCATTATTTATTTCATACATCCGGCTGCCGATTTATTGCTGCCCGCCCACCGCCTGCCGGTTTATTATTTACCTATAAGTCAATCCCGAGGCAATTTTGACAAAATCTTGGCTGCAAGATAGTGGAAAGCGCGCCGAGGAATTTTCATCCCCGAGGTGCAATTTACGCCGGCGCCACTCCGCGTTTCAATATGTAAACTACCCCGAAAACCAATATTATTTTGCGCGAACAATCATTAATAACACTGTAATGGCAAATTATAATTCGGAGCCAGCGGTACGAAAATGCTGCGGATCCCGAGCCTTCAAATATTTATTGAAGGAACTTTTCTGTTTATATTCGGGCCGATTTAATTTATTACACCACCTCCGTTTGCACTAAATTTGGCTAAGCTCATTAAAACAACCCTTAACAGATCAGCCCGCACTCGGTCCCTTAAGGTTTCCCTGATGCATAACATGAACAGAAGTGGACTGGAAAAATGTCCACGTGAAGTAACATTTTGATTAAAATTATATTTTCCTATAGAGCAAGTTCTATACATTTGCCATTCATTATCACTATACTTTCTTGTTAATAAAAATGTCAGTTTTTTCTTTTCTTACATTTATAGTTCAAGTGCTTTAGCTTGTAGGAATTGCTGGCAATAATTAGGTCTAGCTTGGTAAAGACCAAAACGTATGATTTATAATGATAAATTCAAAAAGCCAATCCCCTTGACTGAATTATTAAAGCAGCGTTGCTTAGAAGGTCTATAAGGTCATAACCATTGTAACTACTAAATGCATTATGCATGCAATAAAATGCTCTTGTGCATATATAAAATAATAAACTAGATTAAAATCAGGTCGTTCACGTGACCGCGAGGCATCTACGAAAATTACTGTAAAACCCTTTATATAGGTACTGGTTGGTCTATTTGAATTTACTACCTACAATATATTATTGCCAGGGGCAACAAAATCCAATCGACAGAGATTTTGTGATCTAGTAAAGGTTATTTCTAAATGTATTGTACTTTTAAAATTCTTCCAGTACCTACTTTTAATTCAGAATCTTTTTGACTTTCAGTTTTAACATTAATGCATGTATTCAGTTGATCTGAACCTTCCTTTTAAAACATTCAAGATTGACTGATGTTTGATTTTTCTATTTGAAAAGACACAATAACGTCTGCTGAGCATGTAGTGTAATTTGTGTTAGTTTAAAAGTAAAACTATTTTGCGCTTTTAATATCAATTGAAACCAGAAACGTTAAAAGGAAAGATTCAAGAAAAATCCTGAAATTTTGTTACGGTATAAACACGCCTTTACCGCAGGTCAGTTTACGTTGGGAGACAGCGTTATTAAATCCCCTAATTGTCCACAGCTACCTCGCGGGGAGGGGAAGTCCACAGTATTCGTGAAGTCCGATTCTGTTTCGAGATAGTCAAAATAGGAAAATACCAGGGCTCCACCGTAAAAAATTAACAAATAGCTCGACAAGTCCAGTCCGTTAATGGCCAAAGCGGATTACGTCCAGTGCAACGTGAATACTTACGTATTTGTTAACTAAATGCGTAATTGCTTTAACTATGAAAGTGCAACTTCTATTTTAAAATCTCTTAACAATCTACTTCTCAAAGGTTAAACACAATTTTTAAACTTACAACGCACCGAAGAGCGTGGTTTCTTACTGCTTAGCTAATTGACACTGTGACGTAAGGAAACCCAAAATATTACAAACGAGGTTAATGAAACTATTTAAAAATTGCTGGAAAAGCAAAACATGCATACAATATAACTACAGTTACAAAATACATAAAACTAGTTGCAAAATGCAAAAGACAAGTAAACAATGTAGTAAATAATAATGCGGGATCGCTCTAAACAACGGGAAGATCAAACCTAGAGTGTACCACCTCGAACCGGCTTGCCCTTTGCACATAATAAATTAGTGAACGTCGACAAAAATATTACACACACATCTTAAGTGTATTACGGAATTATATTGAAATCAAAAGAAAGGCAGAATGCAATGACGTTAAGCTAAAGTTTTTTCTCAAGCAATAAACGTTACTTTACTATCTAAATTACAGCTGAATATCTTATGCTTAAACGACGTTGCCTTTAACAGGAGTTGCTCTACGGAATGTCATTCCAGCTTTGGCCGTTATGGACACATGTTGCAGGTTCAACGATAGTTAGACAAACGCTCCGGGTGAACTGCTATCTATTTGATTAATTTGCATAAGCGATGTCAACAAAAACACATGTGTTTCCTTTTATTACCGGGATTATTCTGGCGACGTTTTAAAAAGATCCGGAACTGGTCCGAAAAATAATTGGCAAGCTGCCCGGTACGATAAATGACATACGACGCCAGTCCCCACACAGGATAGCTTGGCTTCAACATACCGGAATTTATTTCCCAAAATAATAACAGTACAACTGCCACAAAACTCAGATGACCCCGATCAATGTTAATTTAGGAGCCAACGGCACAATGGAAAGTTAAAAACGGGTAGAAAAACTGATTTGAGTATGAGCGTTTAGCTGATGAAATTTCTTGGAAAATTTCCCTAACTAGCCGACAGTTGGACTTCAACACGTATCGGGTTGCGGCCAATCAGTCTATTAAAGCATGACTAGTGATGTAAGTGGTAATATTACGAAGGTAATGCTACTGGTAATTTAAGTAATATTACGTAATGACACCCAAGATCATTTTTAGTAATATTACCACACGATTATTACCGGTAATCACTTATAATAATGCAGAAGACTAAAAGCCGTGTTTACACAACTAAAAGTACCATAGTTGCGTTCCACCATTTCTATTTTCGGGTTTTTGTAAACAAACTTTCCTTAACTTTTAATAGCGATATTATCAGAGAAAATAATTATTTATTTTGCCTATTTTTTGTGTTTTTTAAAACTATTGACTCAGCTTCGAAGGCAAGTCCACTTTGGTTAATTTTCATATCTGCTTACTGAACGCTGCCAAGCAACGAAATCCAAGCCGTACGTTTCTAGCATAGTGTAAAAGCGACCCCAACGTTAACGCTACATAACCTATATTTCTGCAAATTTTTATGCTTGGCCTCTTCGCCCAGTAAAATGAAACAAGCTGGTAAATCATAGCGGCACAGCAGCAAATCAAAAAACTTCATGCAGAAAAAGCCATCCATGAATGCAAGTGGGCGAAAGAAGTAACTCGTACTTTGAATAAACAAAAACGCATGTATAGTGTGCATTGAGCATTGTTCTTTTATATTTCCGACTCAAGTTTAACCTACAGTTAGTAATGAAGATGTTAAGAAATTCCTAGAAGATAATCGAATCACGGTGCGCTCCTGCGAATTCCTTAAACCCAACAGGTAAATCATGCTGTTATGGCAACTTATGACCGATGTGATCAACGACGACGACAGCTAAAAATGTTGTATTTTAGGGAAGAGCGAGTCGAATACTACTGGCGAGGCAGTAAAGGCCCTAACGGACGCGTATTGTACAATAGTTTTTGTAATACCTACATACAATTCGGTCATATCTATATTTTTCTAATTTATTTTCATCAAAACACTAGGTTTGTGTAATGACGTTTTAGAATGATTGAGAGTGCGTAGAACGTTGCAACTGTTGTTTATAAATGTCATTTATTTCCAATTTTGTGTATGGCTATAAGCAGTTTTAAGTTGTAACCAGCTCGTAACTTATGACATCTGTAGAAAATGATGAAGATATTCCTAAAGACGTTAAGATTGTGAATGAGCAAGTTATTTTAGCGTATGTTCAGGAGTTATAGCAGTCTTTTGCGCTTTCTTCTATGTGGAGTTGAAGGCTTGGTTGCTGCTGGATTTATGTGACAAACGTCACTTTGACGTTCGGCATGCAATTTAGCAGGCCGTGGTCTTTACGGAAACTTTTTACGGCCGGGCCGTAAAGAGGTTGCTTACGCAGTAGTAAATAGTCCTTAAAGAAATATTTAACAAGTAGGTATTACAAAAAATAATGTTATGTCCTACCAGTACATTAATTAAAATTAATGACTCTATTTTAAGGTATCTTAGATACAAAATAACGCTCCAGGGCAATTATTTTCTTCATAAGAACACTAGGGTTATTATGAAAAATTAACAGTATTTGTTTCCATGGATACAACCTTTATTTCAAAAATTATGCACCACTGTCGCAATGAAAATTAATGACAGCTCATCTAATGTCACAAATCTAACTTAGATCAGCTAACTAGATCAATCTTAAATACCATAGCATAGTAATTATATGAATTGAATATGAATATGAATTAGGTAAGAAAATTGGTAGGACATAAAACCTTGAAGGCACCACAGGCATTATGAGCTAAGAGCCCGCGATTGTTGTACACACCTCGGGCCAAAGGCCCTCGGTTAGTACACTAACAATCTTGGGCTCTTATTTTACTCATATTGCCCCTTGGTACCTTAATAACTATTTGGTATGTGATATTCTAATTTTGCTTTTTATTAATTGGCCACATGCAGAAAAAGATAATCAAATAATTCTACATAATAAATGGTGGTGGATAGTATTAACGTTAGATCCTTAAGTAAGTAAGTAAGTATCGTTTATTGTCAACAGATCAACTACAAAAGTGACATGGACATTGTCAGATAAAAGTAATACCTAATGTAGTACAATATTGTGGTAGTCATAAAAACACTTTTTAATTAAAATGGATTTAAGTTAAATTTATCGATTTTATATGATTTAATATATATCGGTAGCGAATTGTAGATTTTAATACAATTATAAATGGGGGACTTTTTAAATTCAGCAGTCCGACGCCTAGGTATGGCTAACAGGTCACCATGTCTGGTGGGATATTGATGAGTATTGTTACTCGTTGAAAAATAATGCATATGTTGCTGCGCAAATACTGCTAATTTGAAAACTAAGTTTATTTGTTCCCTCCAGTCGAGATTAGAATCGATACATATGCCTAGATAAGCGCACAATTGGGAATTATATGGAATACCCTTTAAGGCATTAAAGTTCACACAAACAGTTTTGTTCATGTTGAGTACAAGTTGATTTTTTAAGCACCAGTTTTGAACTCCAGGTGACAAATTTCAATTGTATAAGTGAGTTCCTTTACCGTATCGGCAGATACAGTGAAGGCTGTGTCGTCAGCGAAGCTAACGATCTGCGCGCATGTAACATGTAAGGGCAAATCGGTAACATACAATAGATACAGCAAGGGGCCTAATACCGAGCCCTGAACAACATCTAAGTTTATACGGACAGTGGTGGACGTTACATCATTAATTTTAACAAACAGTTTTCTGTTAGTAAGAAAAGATATCAGCCACATAAGAAGTGGGCCCCGAATGCCTAAGGAACATAACTTTTTTCTAATGCATTCCACATTCACAGTGTCGAATGCACGCGATATGTCGAAAAATATTGATGCAACAAATTTACCATTATCCAGTTGCTGATAAACATAGCGGAGCAGGCTAAAACGAGCAGTTTCTGTAGATCTGAGCTGTCTGAAGCCGTGTTGTGTATCGGAGAACAGATTGTATAGTCAAAATTATACCCATTCGGAGTCACGTGACCTTTGTCTGTCACTGTTCATCTTTAGTAAAATAGATGAAATGGAAGAAATTTGAAAAAGAGGCATGTCGATTCATAAAATTAATTTTAAAAATTTTACGTTTCTAATCTGTCAGATTATATTTTTCGTGTAAGTTGTTGAGATAAGGGTAATAAAACCTAAAATTGTCAAGCCGAAAACTGGAAATTAAAAGAAACCATCGAACATGCCGTATAACGAGCAGTCACAACAATTAATTTGAATATTATGCATTGTTTTTTATGAAGAGTACAATATTAATAAAAGTAAATCAACAGTTTCACCCTCCAACGCTGTACTCATAACATTCCTAGATATGTTAATAGCTATTAATTTCATATAAGAGAATAAACCCGTAGCAACCTTGTTTTAGAAATAGGCATATGTCAGGATAAGCTACAAAACGGAACGTCATTTATTTCCCTAAAATTGCATTTTTAAGAATCGACATACGTAAAATTACTAGATTATCACGTGACTCCGAATGGATATAAATTTGACTATATTTATTCAGGAACGATACCATTCGATTTGCCACAACTTTTTCGCACACTTTGGAAAAGACACTCAGAACTGATAATTAACTCATTTTTTAATTAATTTCGGTGTGTTAAGTGCCACTTTTTTTCACTCAGTGAAGAAAAGTGACACTTTGCTTTTAATTTAGGAATGAACGATTCTAATTGGACGTTTCCTTAGTTACCAATCGACGTTTCCTTAGTTACCAGAACTGACCAACGCACTTGACTAAAATGAAGGCAAATACAATTCTATACAAAATAGGCTTGGATTGGAATGTTTAATGAAATTTTAAAAAATCTTATAGACAACTCGTGTTAGCGTGCTTATTTTTCAAGCGTGTGGAATATTAAACTTGGCTGCGCCTCGTTTAATAACCCTCCACACTTGTGAAAAAAAGTTGCACTTGTAACACTTGTGGTCTAAATAACTATTAATACTTTTGTAGATATTATTAATATTATTATTAAAGTAAAAATAATTAGATTAACTTTGTTAATAAGATTTATTTCATAATTATACAATTATAGGAGGGCATAAATTTACGAGGGCACAAGAAACTGTTAATATCTGATCTACCACAGCAACATCGTCAGTTTTCTTTTTCGCCAGGAACATGGGCATCGTTTCGTGAAGAACTGTATTTTTTTGACGAAGGACTCCAATATTGCGTTTGACGTGTATTCTGAAAAAAAGATATAGGTAGTTAAGATAATTATTGTAATAATATACTTGCACTACCTCAAGCTTGCTATATTCCTGGTTGATTCTATATCCCCTGGATCGAGCTGCCGTATCCCTTTTAGAAAAGCAGGCGTAATCATTGTGGCCATATGTAGTCCTAGGGAGTCTTTTATTAAAAAGCCACGATCTGTCAATACAAAATCTCCTGGCAAGAGATTGTTTAAAATCCCACAATCCTCTGTTAGACCTTTATCGCTTATTCTGCCACCATATCCATGTGATATAAATGATATTGATCCAGGAGGAGTGATGCCTATTAGTACCTTTACCGTATTATGTTGTTTGTACGTAGACCATGTAGTACATTGTACTTCAAGGCTACTTGATTTTTCCACTCTCATCTCAAAACAATCGATTATAACTGAAATCTTGTTGCCAAATGCTACCTTGAAGCATTCTGGCATTGATTTAATCACCTGATCTCGTTCAGGCCAAATAATAAAAATTTTCATCCGATGATACATAATATTCAATGTGGTATAAAATATTCTGGAAATTGTTTGTACGCTGACGTTAAACATGTATGCCAATAAACTAAAATCTAAATTTAATCTAAGTTTTATCACCGTTATCAAAAATGTGCCTCTAAGCATGTTTTACGTACTGAATTAGGAATAAATATATATAATTAAATGTGAACTGTATATATTGTATGTATTTGGTGTAGCATTTGCCATATAGTAGACGTGTGTAAAAGAATTTTTTTTTGTAATGTCACAAATAAAGTATATCTATCTAACACGCAAAACTTTATATGCGCGCGGGCTACAGCGTCATTCTTCCATGCTCACGTAAAACTTTTACATTCGCTGAAAAATTCTCACTTTTTTTAACTTGTAGAACAATCTACTATTAATTCACTAGCGATTTAAGAAGAAAATTAACTTGCTAGCATATAAACATTATAAACAGTTACTGATGGAAACTATTATAGAGATAATAATAATAATGGCAGTTTAAAATGACAAAGAAATAATAATTAATCGAGTTATTTAACAATAACAGTAACGGCGTAACTGGAGACTTGAGTTACCACATTTATATTTTTATGACGCTCAACGCCTCAACGGCTTAAACCTGAAAAGAAACACAGATTGCAGGCAGCTGAAAATTATTTCGGTGGCGCAAATAATTCTCACATATAATCTCATAAGAGCATTAATTCTTTCCGCCATTTTTGTTACTGCGTTCCAACAACGTCGTATTAATTAGGACGCTTTCCAGAGGCAAGCGTTTCCTTTCCAGAGACTTTCCATTTGACATTTTTTTTTTGAACTTTTCCTTACTGCCAATCTCTAGCGTGCTTTTAAAACTTTCTTTAGTGCAACAAAAGTTATTAAATTCGTTGTATATTTTAAATGCGGCAAATGCCGCGGGTTTCAGCTAGTATAATTAATAATACATTAGCAGTTTGTTTCAATATTACTCGTTTCAAGAGCGTTAAGTATCTAGTACTTCCCATTAGAATGTGTCATAGCCTTACAGCTCACAGGCGGTTGTAATTTAATAAAACTAAGTCGCAGCTTGAAGAATTTTAGAACCTATCGATAGAGGTAAAAATTTAAGCGCTGATCAAGAGTTAATAGTAATTGAATTCTGAAATAAGATTGAAAAAAGACCACGCAGGCTACAAAGACGATCTGGAAGGCATTTTTAAAGCACTAGCTAAATATAAAGTTTGAAGAGTATCGCATCGTCAAGGAGCTTCCAATATAAAAGAAATAGAAGAGAAAGATGAAGACAGCGATACCTGAGATGTTGACAGTTTTGAGAAAGAAGCCTTTGTATAAAATATTATCTCACTCATTGTTGTTAATATCATAATTATTTTATTCTTGTATTTACACTTTCCTACTCGTATGCATAAACTGTTGTAAGTGTTAATTATAAATTTTATGGTTTTTGTTTTGAACGGGTAATATTTCCCTTAAGTTACTGCTAATATTACCGGTAATATTATTAATTATTAAATTACCGGTAATTTCACACCACTAAGCATGATATAAGTAATAAGTGAAGAATTTCTAAACGATACCTTAGGCGGTGTCTATTGATCAAGGGCAGAACTTTAACTAAGCCTGACATGCGCCGAACTAAAGCTGCAAATTAGAGCTCGCATTTGAAGATCCCTGCAGAATAAGTGATAGGGATGTTACTAGTTTCATAAATTGACTGAACTCAGACAATCACATTACAATTTCTTCATTTTTGCTTTTTGTGGAGATTAGATGCGTTTGTTTTACATCAAAAATAGTTATTTGGATACTAAGGCACTACTAAAGTTTAACTTTTTATCGCGTAATTCATTGTTTTACGATTTTTTGTAGTTGGCGGGGTGGCCAGATGGGTGACACAAAATGTCAACATAACCTATAAAGAGTTAGTTAAAAAGTTTTAATATCACGATTTCTCGATATCAAATAAAAACAATGTATACCTCGGTAGCGAAGTTCCTTTTTCCCTCATGTGGTTTATTTGCCTCGGCCCTACGGACCTCTTCAACTAAATTCACGTGATAAAAACGTCAATGCCTTGGTATTCAAATAACTATTTTTTAATTCGATAAATCGTGAAATTACATATTAATAACTTAGGTAGGTTATGTTGACGTTTTCCGTCACCCATCTGTGACCCCGCCACCTAAAAAAAGTCGTAAAACAAGGAATTACTTCACTTCCGATCTCGTATTTTAATGACGATTTCGACGTTCTTCACTACCGATTTCAAAAAAATTATCTTAATAATGTAACACTTAAGTTAAATGTACAATATATTAAATTTACTTAAATAAACTTTAATTAAGCTTTAAATCGGTGTAATTTTCATTTTGCTTCTTTTATTTAGTAGGTAAACTGCAGAAGTTCTTGTAAGGTGTATCACGTTTTCGACGATATTAAATGGTAATCTCCGTTATTCTTACTGCTAAAAGAAGATAGTTCGCACATTATGGGTGCAACTCTTCGAGGGCAACTCGATATTGATAACAAAAGTGGAATATCTCTTTTGATTTTGGAGTTTCAATAAAAAAGTAAAATACGGGGGGAGTGTAACGTTAAAATCTACTCTACGTAAATATTTTTTATGGATATATAAATCATTAATCACCTATCAACAAAAACTTCTAATAATAGTAATTGCCAGGAATTCAATGTAATAATAAATTGTTTAACAACCTAGCATCATTATGATAATGAGACCTAGCAATTAGACAAAAAGGCTTTTTACTGGTTGATAAATTAACCGTGACAAGTTTTGATGTTATTGTTATGGTACCATGCGTACTGTAAAAATTAAAATTTCCCAGTAATATAATGGAAGAACACTAAGCCCCACCACTCCTTCAGCCCTTAATTAGTGACGTACGCCCGGCGATAAATTTGGATAAACTCGTTAAAGGCAAACTTCTCGGACCTTCTCGCACCTACCGTCTAAAAATAGTTTGTTAGTAAAGTCATTACTGTAGAAGCGAGTTCCATTTGCTGTGTAGATATTCATTTGGACAGCTATTAAAGAGACGGTTCTCTTAATTATTTCATTAAACATTAATCCGCTTCGCCCCTTTAATGTTGATTGTCTGTCACGCATTAACGTATTTGAACTGGCGTAAGTAAAAGCACTTTAAATTGAATTTTAGCTTTATTTTAAAAAATTGATATGGCCAGTTCATGTTGTGATTTTTCCATGTGTTGTAATGGTTTACAATGGATAAATGTGTTTTTCCATTTGCGGTAACTCCCGTTTTTTAAATTTTAATTTACAAACGTTCTGGTTGTTTAGCTTCCGTTTTCTCTTCTATTATTTTCTGTTAGAATGAGGTATATCATAGTTACGATTATCGCATTTAAATTTCTAAATTAAATGGAAAATAATCTTCCAAGATTGCTGCTTTATTTGTAGAATTCGGTAGGTTAGTAAGTATACATAAAATTCGCGATTCTTTCTTTATATCTGAGGGCGCTAAGGTCACTGAAAATTAGAAAATAGTAAATATTAAAAACTTTATTGTAAAGAGAGTCTTATGAAATAGTGCGTTTTAGTTTCCAACTGGAAACTTCTTCTAAATTGCTTTACATTTACATGCTTTTGTTGTAGTTGAACGAAATACTTACCTTAATGTTTCTAATACGACTAAAACATTCAAACAAGCCACTTATACGACATTTAACGAACATATTCGGTTGAAGTCCTTCCTACAAATGAGCCCAAAATAGGAAAAGAATAATATTGGTACGCTGGTTGTACGCAGCTCGACTGGCCGTAAAAGGTCAATGCCCGCCACTACGTTTGGGTTGGCGGTTGTGTTCTTGTCTCAGTTTATATTTGGTTGCTTTCATTCGATTTACTTCGTTTATCAGTATAGAGGATTTTTATTTCATTTATTTGAAATATTCGTCTCGATTTTTTAATTCTCCCAGGTTTTTTAATTTGAAACGTGTAAAACTAGCTTTTGCGCAAACAGTACTGGACAGTCAAAACCCCTCTGTATAATTCTATTACTGAATCTGTTCGTTAAGTGCAGTACAGTAATGTTTATATTGTCTGATTCAATGATAATGATTTTTTTATCTTTAAACATATTGAAATGATATACAAAGAAGCAAACGTGTTGAAAGGACGTTATTTTATTTTTAAATGACTTGATATTTTTGAAATGTTCAAAATACGATTTTAAGAATAGATCTGAATATTCCCTTTGCTCGGGTAAGAATCCTAGTCAAAAGAGTGTATGAAGATGCTAATCCTCAAAACCTTTCTTGACACCTGTTACCGACCACCAGCAGTATGGGTGCAATTGTAATGGTCCAACTTCCAGTTAGGTAAATGGTTTTAACATTTTGCAGAACAGTTGGCGGCCCTAACATTTAATACGTTAAAAACCACTAGATAATAAATATCCTTACAACTATTATTTGGTCTTGAATGGAAACTGTAGATCACCACCACATACGACCAAAGGCACCAGGAAATGGCCTGTTTGTTCTCTTGCATTTGAAAAGCTTAAAACAACTTTAGTTTGTTAGACAATTGACCGTCTTAATTAAAGTATACATCAGGTCTCTTTGCTTAGTTTGCTTAATTAGCTATTGTGCTGAAGCCATGTGGTCCCTTGTCTCGTCTACCATCCATCAATCACTACTCTTGATCAAAAATGGTGGAAACATTTATACATCAGATATGAAACTAGTTCTGGTTATGCTTAGTATCTGTTTCAATCGCCCTTCCACAAATTCCATAAGAGTACCTGAGTGTCCAATCCGTGCAATTTTAAAGCTGTTACAATTTGTAACGGTTCCAGCTCGGTTTGCCACGTTTAGGCGGCACGTCCCTATGTCAGAGGTTACCTGAAGTATGCAGCCACATCATAATGTTCCGTGAAGGGATGCACACGCCGCACAATAACACTTCAGTTGCAGATGGCCTTCGTGGAGAGAACACGCTGTTTTTCGGCTGTGATTGTGCGGTGGTTTTTAGTTGTGTGCCAGATGTGGTAGTTGGAAATACGTGAAGCAACAGTTTTTAGATTAAAATGGAAGCGACATTTAATTTAAGGGCTTGAGCAATAGGAAAGAACGTCGACATTCAAGCGTGGCTAAAGGTTTGCTTTCAACTTTTATTGAAATGGATAAATATAAATTTGTACCAACTTCGAGTACGTATTAACAGGGCTTTGTGTTTTCCTGTTGTGGTTAGTTCCGTAACGTGATCTCAATGTGTTGTTTACACAAGATTGATAAATTTTGTTTGAATTTATATAATATGACAGCCCGAGATACATACAACCACAGTCTTACAAAAAATATACAAATTTAATATTTACTGCAAGCCTGGAAACTACTAAAGCCGAAAGCTCTAGCATACTGTTATTCACTATAACGGAAAATATAAAGTGTGGTAAATATGATAGCATTCATTTTCCATACATCTAAAATAGTTAAAAAATAAAAACTGCAACTTTGTATTATATATATGAAATATATAATCATTTCAGTTCAGTGTCGACCGCTCTACTGTACGTTTTTGGGCGTGTCGTTATTTTTCTGTGTACATAAAATAGTCTGGTTGTAATTGCATCAATTTTAATTTTAGATAATCTGAATACTAACAATCTATTAGCAAAGAGCATACAGTGTGTCCAAGATAAGGAGGGCCAGTATGGGGATCTCGGTAATGGTAAGAGATACAAATTTGGTTAAATGGGAAGAAAGTTGCGCAATTAAAGGACTAAAAAAATGACGTCTAGAAATCCTTGATATGATTTTTCGTTTTTGAATTATCTCAAAAAAACCGAATTTTTGGATTTTCTTTTTTATTTTTTTCTGGCGTTAATATTAAAGTTAGAGCGAAACTGATTAAACTTCTTTATAGCAACTTTTAGTGGACTTAATGATTACGTTATCAATTTTTTTATCCGACGTTTCGTCTTCGAGAAACCATCATCAACTTCATTTTTTTAAATACGGTCCTGGTTTTTTTATGCCAAATTTGCAAAGCCCTTGTTACTCTGAATTCAACAATGTACCACATATTATGATTTAATTACGTTTCGAGCTTTTTTCTGATCATCATCAGAAAATTTTTAAGATACGGACCTGCATTTTTGATAATTTTGTAAAAATAAGTTCATACAGTAAGATAGGCGTTTTTAGATGCCGTTAAAATATTAAAATGCACATCATAATGTCATAATTCTGATACATTAATTTAATAAGCAACCAATAACTATTAACAATAAACAACAAATAAATGAACAAAAGATAGGCAGAAAGAATGAGAAAACGAGCCTTGAAACAATGTAATAGGTATTTAACGTTTTGAAATAGAAGAAGAACTTAGAAGATTGGTTCTTGAAGCCTTTCAAAGTATAACGCCAGTATTGCTGAATAATGTTTTAGATTCTACAGTTAGATGTTATTTATGCATGGAGAATGATGGCAACCTTTTTGAATACCTTCTGTAAATTTAATACCTATTAAATGGTTTCGATGTTCGTTTTGTTATTCTTTCTGTCTATCTTTTGTTCATTTCTTTTTTGTTTATTGTTAATAGTTATTGGTGGCTTATTAAATTAATGTATCAGAATTATGACATTATGATGTGCATTTTAATATTTTAACGGCATCTAAAAACGCCTATCTTACTGTATGAACTTATTTTTAAAAAATTATCAAAAATGCAGGTCCGTATCTAAAAAAATTTCTGATGATGATTAGAAAAAAGCTCGAAACGTAATTAAATCATAATATGTGGTACATTGTTGAATTCAGAGTAACAAGGGCTTTGCAAATTTGGCATCAAAAAACCAGGACCGTATTTAAAAAAATGAAGTTGATAATGGTTTCTCGAAGACGAAACGTCGGATAAAAAAATTGATAACGTAATCATTAAGTCCACTAAAAGTTGCTATAAAGAAGTTTAATCAGTTTCGCTCTAACTTTAATATTAACGCCAGAAAAAAATAAAAAAGAAAATCCAAAAATTCGGTTTTTTTGAGATAATTCAAAAACGAAAAATCATATCAAGGATTTCTAGACGTCATTTTTTTAGTCCTTTAATTGCGCAACTTTCGTCCCATTTAACCAAATTTGTATCTCTTACCATTACCGAGATCCCCATACTGGCCCTCCTTATCTTGGACACACTGTATATAATTATTAATATTAATTAATATGCTCTTTGCTATTAGTCAAACTGAATTTAAGCAGAGTAACTATAGCATTACATTTTATAGTAATTAATGAAATAAGAGAATGGGTTTAAATTATTTATATATACTAGATCAAATATGTATTAGTTCTAACAATTATGAACAATTATGAAAAGTCATTAGTTATAGTAGTGACTAGTAATTGCAATTGGTTCTAAAGGCAATTTGAATTCAATTAAAACAATTTCGAAATGTACATATTTACACCTAAATGCTTCTGATTGAAATTTTCACAATTCATAACTTACTAGGTAGAATTATGTACAATTGTCTAAAATACTATTGGTTGTTGTCTAAAATACTATTGGTTGCTAAACTAAAACTGGAGGTTCTGTTAAAAATCATAAGTCAGTTTTGATTTGATCGAATACACCAGTTAAATATAAAAGAGAAACAATTTTATGATTTAGTGACATTTGTTCCATGTAGATGTTTCGTCTCTGTGTTAGTTGGTAATCTGTTAGATGTAGATGCAAACCCCGAATTTCAGAGCACAAAAGCAATGCCTGAAACTGTTTAGAAAATATCCAAGGATAGTATTTTCTGTTTTAACGAATGTGACACTGCTAAGAAAAAAACTGTTAAATGGCAGTATCTACTGGTCTGGTGCCTAAAATCACTAACACGCTTGCTTTATTTGTACAAAAAAGCAACCGCAAGTGCCATAGACATAATGCATTAACACCAACGCACATACCACCGGGCCTAAAATAGCCTCTACATTTAAATAGGCCATTTGTTCAATTGCCTAACGCCCAAAGATGTCCAATCAGAAAAAAATAATTAGGTTTAGCTGCGCCGATGTGTATAGCAGTATCGAATTTGGTGCAATTATTGGTTATACTGTTAGATTCGTTTTGGAATCTGATTCTGAGGCTGCTAGCATTACCGTTTCGGGTATTTATCTATTATTTTGCAGGTGCCTGAAGCTTTTACATTTTGCAACTTACATGTTTCTCTTTCGTGCACCCCGTGTGCAATGCTTTGTTATCATTTCATGCCACTCTTCGATAGATGTCGGGCAACAGTAGCGCAATTCTTCTGCCGGAACTACGTCATCTCGAGAAGCGACAAAGTGCGACATGTTCAGTTTTGAACAAAGGAATTCGAGCCCAACTGACGTGCTTTCTAGTGTGCCGCTTTGTAGGAGGTGGGGGGGGGGGGGGTGAATTTCAAGTGCCGCCCCGAAGGTAACCAATATTTGAGATGGACCTTTCAATTTCCGGATTTTTTGGCGTAAAGTTGTAACGAATCCCATTCTAGAGTGCAGTGTAATTTACGGCTACAGTTCTTCGGAAGGTCTTCGGCTATCGAAATTATAATCCTTGTGCAGTATCGTTTCCATTGTATTTCGAGATGAAACAACATTAAATATTTCCCGAGGGGGGCCGTACACTAGCTTTCCAGTGCCCTAATAGTCCTGATGTTGCATTGGCGTGGAGCCGCCATTTCAGCAACTCCTGCAGTTTGGGGCCTCGTCGATGCAAAAGTCCGCCAGCTCCTTCTTTTTCCCTCTAGCAACGAAGACTTGACTTGGTGCTTAAGCTTGGAGCAGTGTTGGTTTTATCTATATTTGGGTTATTGGTTTTTGGGGCTTGTGTTTTGGGAGTTATCCCAAACTTCTCGCCCTTTATTTCTTACGTCTTCTGAAGTCACTTATATTATAATTTTTCTGATCATTTCTCCGAAATGTTTTGTCTTCCAAGGAACGGAGCAGTGTAACGGTCTTAAAATTATGGGCTTTTTTATTTGCTTTTACAGCACCATTGGCAGCTTTAACGAGATAGTTTTTGGTAAATGTTGGACAAGTGGCACTATTTTTTTCAACTTTGCTTATGCAACTTCAGAATGCGGCTGGTTTTTGGTTCCCACTTTAGAAAATGTTTGAGACTTTATTTTAGTACCTAGTTCCGAGACTATACGATGTTTGTTAATAACGTTAAATAACAGATTTATCCCAAAAAGTATTAGTAATCAGTTGCAGATTTGGTGTTTACACCTGTTAGTTTGATTCAGAACTTTCATACGATTTTGGAAGGAACGCCACCTGCAGGACTTTCGTAAACCCAAGTATGAACTGTTATTTACTCTTACTTGGGCTAACGTTCTGTTGCTAGTTTCTTAGGCCTTTTTCCTTTCCCGTTACTTAAGTAATCCTCATACTCTCCACGCTATCTCTGAGAAAATCTTAATCATTTTCGAACGCCCAAGTAGCCGAACATTGGTTCAAAAAGTCATAGCACTTGGTGGCACAGATCTGATCTAGATTTTACTGTTATGTGAGCCCACCTGGTAATTGTGCGAAGAACTTCTCTTTTAATGCAATAAACATGATCTTAGTTATACATGCATAATGTTTCAAGAAGGCCTCTTCGACAACTGCGACACAGTAAGTGAATCATATCGTTAGGTAGTTTTTTTAAGCGCCGGCTCATTTGAATTAGGGTTTTATAAACATCGCCCATGTCGATTCCGAGCCCTCCCATGTAGTATTTTTTTATCATAATATTGCAGTCTCTGTTTGACTTGAATCTATCTAAGCGGGTATTATTTAATGACAATAATTCTAAGCTAAACTGTATAATTAACTGCTATATTTGTTTTGCATAAATAAATTTGGTGTTTTGAGATATTACCCATACTTATAAATTGATTTAGTTGTACCTTTGTTGGATTTATAATGTGCTTTCTCAATGTTCGTATTTTTGTGGAATATTCACTGAGCGTGGAAAATCTTAAAAAGTTCAATTTAAATGTTTCTGTTGTTAAGTACAGTAAGCATGTGAATTCTGTTCGGACGTACATTTTCTATCATGTTCTGCGAATGATTTAGACAATAGCATCGTAAAACCGATTTAAACGTGAAAGGTGTTTCGAGTCAAGTGATGCGATGCCGTGTGTCATTTCCAGTTGAACTACAATACAGTTGGATGATTCCTGAACTTTCAATAAAACAGCTTTCGCGTTTGAAACAACGAAAATATCTACGGGAAACCGAAACGTAATTCTAAACCCAATATACCATATAAAGCCGTGCAAATAAAAGAATAGAAATCATTAGTCGGCCAGCGATTGGAGAAAATAAAATCGTTTTCCTGTAAAAGGCCCTCGGCCTTGTAGCTCTGCTCTAAACTAATTCCGACTGGCGGGCTTGGATTGCCTTTTGCTTTTCGTTTTTCATAATTTACTTGCTGCTGAATAGAGCGCTAAAATAGTATAAATGGCGAAAGTGGAGATTAACTATTTATTTATATTACGTTGCAAGCTCAGTCTGTATTAGCGCCGCTTTAAAATTTAAAAGGTAAACGTTGTTTTATATTGTTCCTGCATGCTTTAAGGCAGAAGTCGTAGTGCTGTAATTTAACTCTTTACTTCTGTCCAACGTTTATATTTGTACAAAGTTTCGTTGCTTTCAAATTGGACGTTTGAACGAGTTGTTCGAAATGCTAAACTCCTGTCCTTAGCTTTAAATTGTAGTAGGTACGCAAATATAATTTTTGCACTGAATAGCCAGGTTTGAAGTTGTTTGTATTCCTCAAGCACATTTGGAATTATACAGGAAAGGAAGTAGTGCTTTTAGCTTATGAGTTAATCCTTCTTTATTTCATTTTCTGTAATAGCATGGAATAGTAGTAAATAAAGTGACAGAAAGCCATTAAATTAAGTATGGCAAACCACAAGAAGGAATTAGTTCTATGAACTTGTGACTAACAAATTTTCTGACAGTCCTCTAAGTTGATTGTGCCATTAATTATCCTTATATTGAGAACCAGTTATTCCCCTTTGAATATCTTGAATTTCCCAATATTTTTTCTATGGGGGTGAAATTCTTATTTACGGCTCATTAATTTTAAAGTTCTCCATTATACATCGCCGTCAATTTGTAAAGCCTTTCTATTCAGCGTACATTTTAGCCATTATTCCATTTTTCTTTTGCAAAGCCTTTTATTTACACGGCTTTCCTTAATTATGCTGCTTGCGACTGTATCCTCAATGGTTACCCTTTGACCTTTCTTTGATTATGTTAAACCCAGTTTAGGGTAATCTTTCTCTAGAAATTGCATATTAAAAATCCTTTTGGCTGATTCGGACTACCCAGCTTTAAGGGACGTAAATCTCTTGTGCTTTACGTTCTGGAAATTGAAGGGATGCAAGATAAGTAAGTATATTGCTATAATAACTGTATGACTTGGACATTGTTTAGATTTTGTTTGATTTTTATTAGTAATAATTAAACTTCCTCTTTAAGTTCTAAGTAATATGATGAAAGGCGCCAATATAAAACTTTGTTGCAATAGAAAATGACAATAATGATACCGTCGTTTCGGTTTCTGTGGAGGCTGTAATGTCTATTAAGGGATTTCATTTTTGATTTTTTTTTGCTAAAGTTTGTATCGGTGTTGCTTTTTCTCCAATTTCACATGGAAAGTTTGAGTAAAATCCAGATCTGTAAATCAACCATGACTGTAACTAATATATTTCGACTCTTAACACATTTTTTCAATGTTTAATTTTTTTATATGGTTCTTGTGTTTTGTGTCCACTTGCTTTGTCGTAACTTTAAATCAGTATCTCATTCATCAAGGACATATGAACATGGCATTCTGCATAAGAAAGTAACGGTGCGTTCTGGTGTACGACCACATAGCGTTATCAGCCCGCGAGTGGCACTCCAGTTTTTCGAGCGCTTTTCCTGTGTAGAAAGCTTGGCGCTCACTTTTAGTAAGTTGAATTAGATTAGTTATTAGTGTAAACAAAAGTGCTTGAACTTTGTTAACGCTGCCCGTTACCATTTTAAAAGTCTTCTACTGCTCGACCGGGACCTCTTCAAAACTCGTGTAGACACTACCTCAAACCAGGTAGGCTATATTTTGGTGAGGAAATGGTACGCTGCCCCTGCTCTGGCGTTTGCAGTCGTTATGCAGCTTTACTCGTCTTTTCTAGTTGACTCAATAAATACCACCTTGTTAAGGTACGTACTCGAAGAAAGAGGCGCCTCCACCAACTGATACGCAGTGCATCCGCTAAATGCCACGAAAAGAATTTCTTAAACTTACTAACCCATATCAAAGTCGTCGTTTGTGCAGGATTATTAAATTGTGGTCGTAAAATTCTTGTAGTTTGGCTAATCTATAGTCAACCGCCCACAGTTTTAAACAGCTGGTAATAACAAAAAGTCGTGCCCTGCTCTATGACAGATAATTCCATTTACAATGCAAACTTCCAACAATTAACGGTCGGCCTGACCTAATCCGAAGAAGGCTTCGTGTCAGACACAAAGCCAAGACTTAATTGGAGCGAACATCACGCTAGTTTACGAGCGACATCTCACATGTCAAACTGATAAAATTATCCGCGCCAATACAGCGGCAGCTCTGAAACTGATTGCAGACGCAAATGACAATAGCATCAGAGGCAATCGAGTTTTCGTACTGCAGCCAATACTCGCAGAACTCATGCGAGAGGACGATGGGCGATAATTATTTTGCGGATCAACGCAGACAGCTATAAATTATTCGCCGGTTTATTAGTTTCCGAAATGCCAAGAAAATTCGGGCAATGCCGGCAGGAAAATTAAGAGACTACGTAAAAGTGTATCGATGGCAGATTGAGATATCTGGAGTTTTATGTCCATACGATACAGATTCGACGTGGTTTTATGGCCGCTTCCAAATAAAATTCGGAGAAACGGCCCTCAGTATTGGATTTATTCAAAATGTAGTCTTTCATTGCGACTGAAAGTGGTAGTATTGCCAATTACTTTTTAATTTTGCTGGGTTATCTCTTCCTCAAAGAGGTTTACGACTTGATGTCTGCACAAGGGAAAAACCTTCTCGCACTTTAATTTGTATTGAAATACAACATTGTGTGTTCGAAGCTATTTCTGTGCTCAAGTTCAGTTGCTGTAGGAAACACACAGAAAAAGCTATGGGTTTCTGAAGGTTAAAGGTGTTACATAATCTTTTTTATAGCCTCGCGTCGAAAAGCAGTTTTTATAGTAACGATGATAACATCATTAAAATCCTGGACATGGATTTACCAATACTGAAAAAGCTTTGAGTATATAAGCCACTGACTTCGTGAAAAGCCGTCAGTTTCTGAACGTTCTTATGGCCGAAGTTCTTTTCCATTGTTTATAATATTCGAAAAACACTTTGTTTTTATTCTTCTATCACTCTAGAACAATTGCACCTGCTTAACATAAAATGTTCATTATTTATTCAGCTGAGGCCCTACATTTTGTTCTATCTAAATTTTCACCTCACGAAGAAAGCGGTACTTTCATGTCTTGTTGTAAAATATACTAAGTATTACATACATTTAAAAATGTGTCTCGTGAAGTTTTGAACGTGTGTCGTCTTATAAAAGGGGGTACAAAATGTGTTGCAGTTTCCTGTTATTTTTTGTCTACAATTCCTAGGTAATGCAGTTTTTCCTTGCCCTGTACTCTTAATTTACTATATCTTTAGAGTGCCCTTTGTTTGCTAGTTAACTCAGTCCTAGAAGCATAAGACTCGCTCTTACCTCAGTGCAGCTAAGGAAAATGTTAATGTTGCTCGTTCCGGCCTGCTGGTAATCACCTATAATTCTGTAATTATACATGCAAAACCTGCCAGAAATGAAAACCAAACAGATTACATGAAAATTCATAAAAAGGTACACAATGGTAATATATAAATGTTATATGCGCTCTTAACACTAGCAAGGAACAGTCCACGAGCTTATGCTGAATCTACATGCTTAAATAGACTCCTTAAGTGTATGTATGACTTATTAATTATCAACGCCAACTCAAAAAACCTACAGTGTTAATAGTGTTTACATTCCGAATCCACTTAATGCGGCCCTGACTCCAGTAGCTTGAAATCAGCTGACACGATATGTCCGCGGAATGATGTAAGCGTCTTGTTCTGACTCGCTGACTCAGTAGGTTGCCGTTGCTTTCGGGCGCGTAATTTGCTGGGTGAAGTTATTTCGTAATTTGTTGCAATTCCTTCATAATTCGCTGGTATGATTATTTATAGGACTAACCTTGCGTTATAGTTGCTTCAAATGATCTCGTACATTTAAAAGATCGACTGCTCCTTTGAAGCTGGCTAAGCGGCTTTTAGCGCTGGAGAATTATCGGTACCTCGGTGTTCATTCAAAGGTAGTTGTAGGTTCTCGAGGCTGTATTTCGGCTCGAGAATAACGAAGCGTAGACTGATGTTAACGCAGGCTAACACAGAAACTTTCAATAGCACTTTATGACTTTGCGTGACGTTCTTTGTCTTTGGACGTAACGCACCGGCCGCCTATTAGTGAGCGACTGTATCCCCGCGTCTCTAAGCCCGCGCATAACTTACTCTGGTTCTATTAATAACAGCACCCAACAACTGCAGCAGCTGGTTTCCGCGCACAATCTCACACGCGACACTCGTATGTTTTAAATATCTTAATCTAATTATTACAGTGTAAGAAATACAGTTTGGCTTAATTCTAGCAAGGTGATTATTGAATACCAAGGTGACACGAACTACCATTTTTGAATTTGCTATAAAAGGATAATGATTAAGCTACCCTTTTAACCTGTAAAGAAGTCGAACCTTTCCAAAATTTTTGCGTGTGAGATTTCAAACTGAGAACTGAGAGAAATGTCGATCTTTATAGTGTCTTCCGCACGATTCACAAAGTCAGTATGTCTTAATTTTAGTCTTGCAAGATTTTTTGTTTGTTTCGATTTATTTGCAGGTTGGTTTTTGGTCTGCTAAGGTTGACCGTTTCTCGTGTTGGAAAGATAAGTTGCATCTTTCAATGAAAAACGTGTTTTGGATGTGGGACTGCTTTGGTTTGAATGTTTTGAAGCTTGGATTGTTCTTCTAATTGGATACTTAACTTGTGCCATGGAACCAGCAGACGGAGATGCACGAGGCTTATCTGATTCAGGGAGTTTTATCAAGTTATCTTCATCCAAGGTGACTAAATGAGGCACTAAAGCGTATATGGAATTTTGCTTTTTATTTGTTGGAAGTGTTCCTGTCTTTTCGAAGTTGTGTATTACAGTTGTTGGCACAAATAAAGTAAACCATGCTTTAATATGCGGTTAAAGTCTAACCCGGTTGGTTTTTCGCCAGGATGCTCCCTCATGAACCAAGAACGGTAGTAGCTCTGTTTGTAGACATCTTATTTTCCTAAGTCACAACTCTTTATCCTCAAAACATTCCTAAGACCAGTTTCGTTAACATTCCAAAATCTCACTGGGAAATTCTGGATACATAATTTTCAGCTTTTTATGGCCATAATGGTCACAATGGCTGTATTCATAGAAATAGTTTCAGGCAACCTGAAATTGTGAAATTTTGAAAATTTAGGCAACCATTCAGGGCGTAATTTAAACTTTTTAAATTTTCCATTAAAATTGGCAGCCATTAATGATCTTAATTGATCCAGTAATTATTATTTGTACTATTATGCAAACATTAAGAACTCAATTGGTTTGTTGTATCTACTCGTATAATTTTTTAAATGGAAAATGTCTGCTATCATCGTAATCGCTTTTACAACTAACTTTTCAGCTTTCCGAATTTAAATATTAACTATATGACGGCTGCGTTTACACAAAAATACAGCGACAGGCTTTTATTTGCCATTGCTATTCAAGAGATTTCAAATATACTCAACGTTTAAAAGGCTTTAAACATTCCGCTGTTCGAATAACTAACTTTCCTTGCTGAAATGTAGCAATTCTAGAACGTATTTTATGCAAACTGCGTGTATGTGGCAAATACCGCGGATATTTTGGAAAACTGTCGATGCTGCGAATTCATTACTACGTTTCGAATTACTTAATTAAAGTTCTACAATCGAGTAATTAGTTGCTGCATAAGTGGCATTACAGAGTAGTTTGTGTACTTTTAAACAGTTTATCGCAGTTTTGTGCTAGGCATTATAATGTTGTACTGGGAAGTTTTCAATTCCGATTTAGAATTGGTTTAGCATTGTATATAATTTGCAGTCTGTAAAATTCAGAATATAGATTGTATTTTGTGTAAACAGATATTTTTGTCTAGTGGGCAAATATCAACCTAGTATTTTATTAGAATTTAAATCTACAAGTACATACCCTAAGCCGGACCCACTACAAAACTTGGGTAAAATACAGGCTAATGGATTCAAAACTTATCAAAACTGAAAAAAGTGCTTCATAATGCATTCCATGCAGGTATGAAATGCTGCACTAATTAATTCCAAAACCAAGGACGCATTTGCAATATCGATTGTTTCAACAAGAAGTGAATTAGTACATACATACAGCTTGCATAAAATCCGTTTATCACATGTCACATTTCACGTTTCATTGACGGACGGTCGTTGTTTGATACATTTTTAAATGAAGCATTTTAAGCAGAGAGTATTTTCGAAATCTCTTGAATGATGACAACGATCAATGCAAATTAGTGTTTATTTATGTAAGCGTGCTCCTTGTCTAAGTAATATTTAACGCTAACGACGCCAACATTATATAATATAAAGACTTGTTACATGTTCACCTTTTATTATCGTTAATTAACTACAACTAGGCTAATTAATGCAACGGCAAGTGCATTAAAATTGTAGAAAAGGGGCAACCTAGGAAGAGAAATCATTTAAATAAATCCTTGAATATAATAATGTAAGTTTTAGCAGTTGCAACTGGAAAAGGCATTAATATAGGAGAAAAACTACCATAGTTGGTCTAACCTTTGTATTCTTCTCATTTCATCGACTAAAGTATGATAAAAACAATAATAGCTTTTATCTATATTTTGAAGAAACGAATTAGTAGATATGTTTTCATTTATTGGCAGAAATATATTTTTTATGTTTTACTTCTATCCTTAATATACAACATGGTTAAATAGTTTAGTATTCTAACGAGTTGTTTCCAGATACATCATTACAGATCATTATTTATGGTATATTAAGTTATTTTGAGCTATAAAGAACTTTCTAGGAAGAACGCTAGAAATATTTTTAAATTTCAGCACTTTTCAACACCAAATTGACAGTTTAGTTCTTGAAAAAAAAATAGTGGAATGAAGACGGGGATGTCCATCAGCTATGAATAGAAACATAATATTTTAATGCATTGTTGGTTCGAAGCACATATGTATATATGTAGCCCTGAAGAATACGCTTAGATTGAATGTAAGTAAACGTCGTTGTTGTGCGTAATTATAGGCTTCAGTTGAAGAAGTAGCAGATTTTGCAAACAACTTACGGAATTCGTAATACCTCGAAGGATGTCCACTTCGGCGGTTCTAGAGCCTTGCAAACAGCTCAATTCCTTGAAGACACTCGACATCCGTGTTTGCTCAATGTCTGGAAAGTCCAGGAAATATGTTAGGGGTCAAAGTTTACGGCTAATCGTTTAGGTATTTCTTCTCGTTGGTGACGGCTTGTTAATTTTCATGCCCTTTCACTTCCCGATTTTTGACTGTTTAAGACGCGCTAAGTTGTTGCTTTCATTTACTTTGTTTTTTGTTAGTCTCGTGCAAATTTCAGTATGGAATTTCCTTGCACTCGCAATTATGTAGATTTGGTTTGAAGGCTGCGTTATTGGAAGATTATTTGCACGTCATGGTGACGAATTAGTTTGGCTGCGTATCTGGAAACCGTCATTTCTGTTATTAGACCTAATTCTACCTACGGGCTGGTTTCTACGACATCGATGCTTTATGTTGATCGTGATTTGGCAGTATAACCTCACTTCTCAGGGGGCCACGTTATAAGTTTACGCTCGGGTGGGACTCTTCAAGCCCCATCGAATTTTTATCGGTTTGTTTTTACGTCAGTTACCGTTATTTATTACTTTTGTCCATTTCATTATGTGCTGTTGTATTTACATCGATGCGTAGGTTTACTATTTTATTGGTCCAGTCATTATTGCAGGTCTATGGTAGTATTAATCTAACGTTAGCATTTTTATACCGGGTGCACCCTGTCGTGTTACCTACTATTTGTGTTTTTTAAGCTGAATATTTTTGGTAATATACAGGCATAATGGGTTGCCTACAAGTTGTTACATGCGAATTTAATCAGCCTGTATAGTACTTAATAGTTATTATACATATTTTACAAAGTGTATGTATTTAATTTTGGAGGCTTCCACGGCCATTCATTACTTGTTGCATTCGATCAGGATCAAGATTTCCTTTTGTCATGCCAAAAGAACAAGAATTCATTCGTAGTACCTTTGTAACCTTGACAAAATACTGGCTGCCAAGTACATTGATCATGAAGTAATTTTCAGTCTCTGCATCAGATAAAGATGGACTTTTTTTGAAGAAGGCTCTGGCGTTTTGTCTGCAACTTGGCTTAGTGAACAGTTTGCTGGAGTAACCCTGTTCTTTTTCTGCCTGGACCATTATTTGTGTAGAAGATTCGGCACTGAAAACTAAATATTTCTTTAGTTTTAACCGTTGCCCTATAAATTTAAAAGTTTAGTTACGACAAATTACAGTATTGTACTGGAGAGGACAGAACAAGAAACAAAATGATTTAATTTTTAATGTATTCCATTAATTTGCATATATGAACTTTTCATTAATTCATGTGTTGCGATATAACTGAGAGTAGCAATAAAACATTTTACACGTGCACATTACGGAACGGTATACTCTCTAGCTTCCTTTGTGTAATGCAACATAATGAGTGATATCAAACGTATCGAACGGGCATTTGGTAATTTCGTGACCCGTTCTTTATTAGACAGCCATAAGGGCTGTTATTAATAACGTCCGTTCGGGGCAGACGAACTGTCAGGGACAGCCTGCGATAGATCACGTGTCGCAACCTGCTGATTAAATCGCAGCTACCGAGTTCGTTAATTAGCAGATGGGCAAGATATGCAGCTTCTGGGGTGGAGCGGCCACATACATCTTCGGTAAATCAGAGCTTCCGCGTTTGCCTGGAAACAGCGGTAAATTGCTAGATGGCCCGATACGAGATGAGGGGAGCACGAAAATTTAGATGTATCTAAATTTAAAACACGAGCCGAGAATTTAATACCCCCGCACGGTTCATTCTTTACACAGGCTCCTTCGCCCAGGACCGGCACTGCACGGAAGTCCTAAATCCCTGAGCTGTCCGTTTTATTTAATAGCTTCTTTGTAGGGAACTTGTTTAAGCATATTGACGAGCCTATATATTGTCGCTCTATGGCGTTTTAAAAAATCGTTCCTGGACCTAAAGCGGCTTTATGCCCCTATGGATTTCGTTTTCTTAGAGCTTAAACGATTTCATGCATCTATACGCATGCTCATCCATTTTTTAGTTTTATCGGTTGAGATAAAGGTCTGCAAAGTAAAGAGGCTTGACTGAGAAATTATATCATTACTATTGAACAGTCAAATATATACAAAAAATAAGGACTTCCTGTGAAAACGGGCTTACCAGTCGTGTACTGAGCTCTTAGTCGTACCCCATCGCTTTTTTAGTAACGGAAAACGAAGTTTCAAAACAAAAACCAAACTTTTACGTAACTTTCAATTTTAGTATAGGTAGCGTAATAATATAAAGTAAAAATTTGGATTATTTATTTGTTAACGTACTTGTTTTTTGACTCTTATTGCCTTTGCTCAATTGACTGTTATTATGTTTTTCGACTCTTATTGCCTTTGCGGCTATTATTATTATTTTACAATAATAATTTCTAATGAACGTATTGGTTGTCGGATTAATTATAATTTTCGGTATCCTATTCTCACCATGATATTGGCACATAAGAAAATGAACTAAATTGTCTTTAAGAAAATGTAATTTGCATACCTTAAAGTACTTTGAAGGAGTAGTGTTTGCCCATGGTATATCAGTAATCCATTTTCTATGCAAAACTTCATTCTTCGGGAAACTAAACACATGCACTTTATTTTTGTTTATGCTACAGCACCCAGGCAAGAAACACTTATGCTACATAACAATTTTACTACGTATATCTATAAAAACACTCCCACAAATATGGCATAATTGCAATAAACTACTCTTACGTTTATTTTCCGAAAACTTTAAACGATACCAAACTGCGCCATGCAACGATAACGAAGTTATTGCAGCTGTAATGTGTACATGGTTATTTGTCCAAAACTGCAACTCAAATCATTTACAGTAAAACAGAGCATTCACGAACACACTACAAGTGACTTGTCTATTAGAACACAGCTCAATTACATTCGATAATTGCCATCTTGTGTAGAACTACAATGTTCACCAAGTTCACATTCGGCCATTGCAATACCTGCTATAGCTGACGTCATAAGCTTGTGACGTCTGAAATAACGGCCTTGGTGTCTTAGTAGGTAATGTCTATCCTCGTAGGTCGAAGAGTTGTGACCTACTTCCAATCTTGATCTAATAGTAGTTAGTTTCTGTTGCGTATGATCTCTGCCCAGTTTTGTCTGTCTTCCGCGATCCTTATGTTATTTTGGATCCATTTTCCAATGACTTTTTTTAACGAGATCAATCAAAGGCTTGAGGGATCTAAACGCAGATGCCCCCTATGGTAACCTTGCCCTGGTATCCTTCGAGTGAACATTACATGATGCATTGACCATATGGGGGGGGGGGGGGATTCGGCGAAAGCTTTCATCTGAAAGCCTCGACATTTTTGATATTTTTACACCTTCAAGCATCGATTGCTTAATACGAGATCATCCACAAGGAAATATTGTTGTCCGTCATAACTTCCACCGTGCTTCCTGTTGTTGCGTCATCTTCCAAGGATTCCTGCCCCATTCAAAACCATTTTGACCAATCTTTTACCACGAAATAAGACGGGGAATTTTACCCGTGCACCCTATCTAGCCGATATTTGATGGGAAAGACCTTTTCGAGTAAGAAATTTGATAATCGCTCGATATTCAATTTTTGTGACTTCTGACATCGTGATGAACGAGTGTCAGTTATAAGAAAACTAAAATACATTTTTGTTTTTTCTTCAAGACTATTAAGACTTGAACCATTGTCTTACCAAAATTTTGACCCGCTGCGATAACTCGATCTATGTTAGGCCGGGAAATTTTGCCGCTCACGTATATAATCATCAACATTAGTAATGGTATATTTTAATTTTACAAAACAATTTATTGATTTATTTTCTACCATGATTCACATGCCGGCAGGTTTAAAAATACCTACAAATTTACATTTCAATCAAATATTGGAATAAATTTACTTCCTTGGAACAAAAATTGTACGAATTTACATTGATGTAACTGTGTGTGCAGAGTTGAATTGTAGCTTTTCATTCTAGACAAATAAGGGATGATTATATATTTTTTTTGGATTTTGGGAGGGGCGCCTCAACTGGCTATGTTACTAGCCATGAAGGTATTTATTAGGAAGACCAAGCGTTGGAATGTACCCATTTATATTAAAAAAATTTCATAAGTTAGCGAACATTTAAAACCTGTTTTCTGCTGTTTCTGTCGGTGATGAATGACCTGAAAACGCCTGTCGTGCAAGAGAAGGCCATAAACTAAAATGTGACACTAAGTGCAATGCTAAATCAGCTAAAACGTGAAATTCGCTATGTGAAAGGTGTGGTGAAAGAGTTAATAGATTTGTAATGTCAAATGCGATTTGTGTCGTCGAGTTGAACAATCAAAACTAACGTGTCTAAACGTTCACGATGCAATTTCCAGCACAGCTGGGGTTATTGTCGTAAACGTAGGAATAAATCAAGCCCGGTCGTCAATGCAGTCGTAAACGCTCGAAAAGGGGAAGTTCTTTTCGAGAGAAGATTTAAACCTCCTGTGCTACAATAGAGCTTAGATAGACAATCCTATAGTACTCAAAAGAATAGGGAATGTCCTTTATATACAGCCGCACCATATATAAAGGCAGTAGCTTAGTTTTCGAGATCACTTTTACTTTGACTTTTACTTTCACGTAACATCAGTTTACTTCATTCAGTTGACGTATTATCACGTTTTCTGCATATTCCGACTTGTACTCATTTTTCTGACCGAGGACCAAGGTCAGTTTCCAAGGTTTTTAATTAATAAATAATTCAGCATCGAAAACCAAGCTACTCAAGTCGCATTTTTATTTAAAATTAATTTTAACGAATTTGTATATGTTGTATTTTGTTCTAAAGAAATAAAAGGAATGTTATTGTTTTCCACAAACGTTTGTATTTTACTGAACTTAATTCCAGAGTAATAAACAACATAATAGTTCCAGCGGGAACCACAAAATTGGTAACCCGCGACCCAGAAACTAAACTTTAATTTCTTTGACGATCACTCCATTATCATTTTTATTGGACCAATTTCTGTATTTTAGTTCTAATGAAATTTATTGCATTTTTTGTTTAATTCGTGATTGCATGTCGTTTAGTTTCTTGACCTATTTTCCTAATACAACTGTTTTTATCATTTCTACATCCTACATCGGGCCTCCGAGGCGCAGGTAGAAATTTCTCAGTTCCTTACGATATGCCACTAAACGTTCGGGCTGCACACGCCTGCCTGCCCGCCTGTCGTTTTTTTTTTATTTGAAAATTTATTTAGTTTATTAGAAACGTGAAGATATTTTTACTCCTAACTTAATTTGATTTTTAAAATTAGTTAGTGTCACAATGTCGAAGAGGGAAGTTCTGGGTAAATCCTTTTACAGATTTTTGCATTGTTAGTATGGAAATAAGAATTGATAGCTGCAATGTAGTTAAGTAGTTAATGTAGCTTTACATTAGATTAAGATTTGACGAACGTGTGGTTTCAATACAAGTGGGGCGTAATATCGAGAGATCCAAAACAAACTGCTCCTCAGCGGGCTGTGGAAATTCAACTTATGACTAATATGTTGGTGGCACTGTAAGTCTATGTCAAATTCAGGTTAGGTTTTGCGTCAGTCTGTGTCATAACTGACGGAAAACCTAACCTGATAACTTCGAATTTGACATTGACGTACAGTGTCACCAACATATTATTCATACGTTGAATTTCCACAGCCCGCTGAGGAACAATTTTTTTTTGGATCTCTCGATATAAGTCATTTGCCCCCCATTACACCTTGGACGCGATATTAATGGTCCTCGACACCGAAAGATAATACACTGTAATTTTTAAAGGTTGAAAAAAGGTATAAATGAAATTGAGAGGTATTTTAACTTGCCTTCAAAGGTATAACCCTTATTCGCAGGTGTAATAGAATGCCTGAAGGTATTTATTCTACCGTTTCAACCTCTTTTGGTTAGTAAGGTATTTTGGTCTACTTCAAGATTGTAAGAAAGGTATAATAATATAACTTCCTCAGTTTTGCAGTATACCTTGAGGTACCTTTAGGGTTTTCCATGTCAAGGTACAATTTTCTACCTTATGGTATAGTTTTATTGGTTTCTGCGAGGTAGAAAGTTTTGCTTCAAGGTGGTAAAAAAGGTATAACAAGAGCCTTGTAAGTATTGTATTACACCTTGAGGTATCTTTAGGGTTTTATATGTCAAGGTATAATTTACTACCTTACGGAATAATTTTATTGGTTTCTGCGAGGTAGAAAGTTTTGCTTCAAGGTGGTAAAAAAGGTATACTAAGAGTCTTGTAAGTTTTGTATTATACTTTGAGGTATCTTTAGGGTTTTATATCTCAAGGTATAATTTACTACCTTACGGAATAATTTTATTGGTTTCTGCGAGGTAGAAAGTTTTGCTTCAAGGTGGTAAAAAAGGTATAATAAGAGCCTTGTAAGTTTTGCATTATACTTTAAGGTTCCTTTAGAGTTTTCTGTGAAGATATAATTATCCACCTTACCGTTTAATTTTATTGGTATTTGTGTGGTTGAAAGCTATACTTGAAGGCGGTCAGAAAGGTATAATAATAGCTTCCTAAGTTTTTCATTATACCTTGAGATACCAAGAAACTCGAAAACCGTAAGAGATAAAGACGGTTAAGTTGAGAAAAAGCTTGGTAATATGAGATCAAGAAATTTGAGTTTTTCGGAAGATATTCGAAAAAACGAAATTTTGTATTTTCGTTTTTCTTGTTTTCTGACTTTATTATTAAAGGTATTAAAAAAACTGAAAGTACTTTTTATTACTACTTTTTATCCTCCTCAATCGTCAAATCGATTAATCGAATATATTATTATCCGGATAATTGAAATTATTCGATTATTCGGGTATTAGGTTGCACCAATAGTAGTGTAGTTTTTAATGTAGAATAAGTCATAATAGGATTTTCTATTATATAGTAATAAATCGTTTATAATCAACACTAGTTGTTATTTATTTGCCGACCAAGAAAACTGCATTCATATTTGAGTTTTAGTATAAAGTAGCACAAGTTAAGAAGCAAACATATTTCATTTCATTTTTAATCTAATTGGATGCGTGGCACTGCATCGAAGAAACATTTTTTTTTATAACTGGCTCATAATTGGTCGTAGCCATATGTAAAATTGACTCCAAATTTTCATTGGTCAATCGATTTCTTATTTTTGATTTGTCGATATTCATAACTGAAAAGGTTTGCTTACAAATGTACGTTGGGCCAAACAAGCTTCCGCATTTCAATGCATTTTCTAACAAAAAATTGTAATTGTCTTTGTCTAGACAGCGGTAAAAGTTTAATAAATCACCTTCGTTACATCGTTACATTTATTACGGAGATTTTCGTCATTTTGCATGTCAATCAATTCAAGCTGAACTGACTCTGGAGTATTTTAAGGCAAAACGGCGAAAGGGTTACTTAATAAATCTACAAGTGCTTTCACTCGTTGAAAATATGAAAAACGTTTCTGAAATGCAGCTCGTAATATCATGAGCACAGTGGCAAGTAATGTAGCGAGGTGGTCCAGCTGAAAAACAGATGTTCTTCAGGTGGTATTGACCAGGGCCAATTTTGGGACAACTCCCGCGGCGATCTGCCGCCACCCGTGCCTACTGAACCCATGGACAAATCATGAAATTCCATTTTATTGACGCGTTGCCATATTTAAACCAATATTATGAATAACTTTATTTTAAAAATTAATGTCGTAGTTCACGAAAAATTGGAATGCGGCCGTGGATCGCATAGAAATCAACGAAGAGCCGCGGTCTATGCACCCCTAAGTTCTCTCCAAATAAGGTGTATAGAAAGTTGTTTTTCTAAGAAACGTTCTAAAGCTTAAGATCATTGTTAAAACTGAATCCTCAAACTGGAAATTTCTATCAACTTAGGCGTTGGTCTGAACGTCCTGTCCTGCTAAATGCATCTATCTCTTTCCATTATTACTACTTTCTTATCACTAACGGTTCTGACGTACTACATTTATCAAAGCGGTAGGTTTTACCACTTCTCCTGTTTGGCAAATATTTTTGCTACAACGACACTTTTACCTCACAGGCTGCAAGTGAAAACCAGTGTGCAGTACCATTATACAGCGCCCCATTTACTTTCTGTTAGAGAAACAAACTGATTGTGCAGGTAAGTTTTCAACAATTATTATTATTACTATAAACATATTGAAAAAAACAAGATTATCATGAACATTTGACTGTAAATATGTATGAATGATGTGTGTGTTCAGAAGTGTTTTTGCATTTTCTACAATTTGTTCAGCACTTGAAATTTGCACACTCTCACCTAAAACAGTGCAATATTAAATGTAATATTGATGGTTGCCAAAAAAGTGTATCATCGCGTATCTTCTTAATATATTATTCACTGCTACAAAAATCACAAATCTCTTGTTCATTCCTACCGAAAAAAATTAACAGCACTGTGAGTGTGCCCAAGTATTTAAGTAATCCTCTTATAAATCAAGATGTTCATATTTTTGACTCCAATAGTATCCTGCCTTCTGATAATATTGTTAATGAAAATAACAATTTTGCCAATGAATTTATTAACCAACTCTTAATACTTAAATTACAATTGCAACATGAGTTTTCGTGATCAACGGTTATAACAAAATACGTTTTTTTTAGGGTTAAGGATTTGTTTCAAGTACTAGCATCTCATACTAAAAAAATTTTACGGTAAAATGTAAGTTGTTGAATATGAATGCAATTTAAATTTGTTTTCCAATTTTAACGTTATGTTTGATATTTCAAAAGCGGACGAGGCAGCCTTTTTAAAAGAAAATAATTTTATAGCTTCACAAGAGCATTTGCTAGGGCATGGTATAACGATGAAAAAAGTTTTACATTATGTCCAGATTTTAGACGCGATTAAAAACTACTTAAACAATGAGGATGTATGGACAAATTACAACAGAACATACTATTCTTCTAATATTTTAAGTAGTTACACATTTCAAAATCATGTTCTTTTAAAAAAAAATGCATCATATATACGATTTTTATACGGATGAATTTGAAATTTGTAATCCTATTCGAAGCCACAAAAAACTGAAAAAGTTATGAGCGTTTTATTTCACAATTGGTAATTATTGAAAACAATAATCATTTGTCTTCATTAAAACGCATTCACATCGCCTTGTGAGTGAAATAAACGACCTAAAGATTTTAGAAACAAAAGGCATTAACATTAAATGGGTTGACAGTATACTTTTAGGTGGAATTGCTACAATATCTGGGCATTATTGATGGCATTATTATTTTCAGGTTCAGAAAATGATGACCCCAGCGCTGGTACTGCTGTCATTGTTATTTAAAGAAAACCAAATAAATCTAATAAAAAACGTAAGTTTGATTAAAAAAACGTATTTGTTTTGATTTAGCATGCAAACATTTTTTTAAAAACAATTTACTTCTTTTGCAGGAGGCTGGGTTGCTACCGAGAATTACCCCTGCAGCGCCTGCAGATGCCTTTGAAAATGATTTGTTTAAAAACAAATGGTACTACGTTTGTGTTGAACACATAAAGGTCTGTTAAGTCGACAGTTTTAAAAAAGGTATTGAAGCAGTTTTGAGCATCATATTTCTGTTTAATTTACAGTATCCCAAAAAAAAAAACTGAGTTATTTAATAAACAATTTATGTCGAATAGAAGAGCCACTAAAGCATATTTCAAATTGCTTTAGTGGTTAATCAAATCATGTACATGTGTATAGCGTCAATTTATTTTATATAGGTATATTATTTATGTATTTACTATATACTGTATTATTATTATTATTATTATTATATTATATATTTATGTAGTATTTAATTTTAGTTGTATTAAAGTAATTTAAAATTGTCAAACCTGCTTACTTTTTTCCAAAACTTGCAAGGTATTGTTTTGTTTTGTAGCTTCTGCCTGAATGACTGGTGTGAATTATTTTTATGTCCGTTCTATTAAAACAGAACGCAATTAAAAATGCACCTTAAACTTTCGTTGGAAATAATTTTCAACCTTCCATAAAGGTGTATTGAACTATACCTTTTAGTTTGGTTGTGAATACTTTTTAAACCTTACGTGAAGGTCTGTTAAAATATGTAAGGAGTTTTTCAATATACCTTTAGGTTTAGTTAGAGATGATTTTTATACCCTACGAGGACGTCTATTAATATACCTTTGGGATCAAAGTAGGTAAAAGTATATTAATATACCTTTGGGTTTGATTGGCGATAAATTATTTACCTTACATGGAGGTAGACCAAAGTAGGAAAAAGTATATTAATATACCTTTGGATGTCTTTGAGGATAATTTATATACCTAATGTTGAGGTAGACCAAAGTAAGTGGGAGTATTTTGATATACCTTTGGGTTTAGTTGAGGCAAATTTATGTACCTTACGAGGAGGTAGACCAAAGTAGGTAAAAGTATATTAATGTACCTTTGGATTTGGTTGGGGATAATTTATATACCTTATGTGGAGGTAGGCCAAAGTAGGTGAAAGTATTTTAATATACCTAAATGTATCTTAACATACCTTAGGGTTTGGTTTTATACCTCTACATCAGCCATGATTTTCGTCCATGAGGAATGTGTTTATACCGCAAGGGGTAACATTTTATACCTTTACCTAAGGTATTAGATTCTACGTAAGGTATAACGTGTGCGTTATACCTCACTGCAAGGTATTTATAAAATACCTTAAGGTTGCACATAGCTAATACCTTTAAAGGTAGAATATTCTACTTGTAAAAATTACAGTGTAGGCTAAAGATTATGATTAAATGAGTAAATGTAACTTTACAGCAAATCGTTAATACTTATATTGAGAAAATGAACTTTTCTTAGTTGAACGATTCCAGTACCTAGTATAGTTTGCTCTCTTTTCACATATAATAAATTCACACTATTTATCACTTATACAATAGCGATACACTTCATATGACCAATAGCAATAAATTCTGTATACAATTGATATTGTTTTAAAATACAAGTGACATACTTAAAATATAACGGAATGTACCGGAAGTCTAAACAGTACAATAAATCACAGGCAGCTGCAGTTTTAAACATTAATACAAATACAATTTGTTACCACTAGAGTCAATGCAAGTGAAGCTAATTAATCATTTATGTGGATTTAGTAGTCAACGTTCTATTTTAAGCCGTACTTCGTTGCTTGTTGTCAGGGATATGGGAGTATTGTTGTTGGTTATAAGAAGGCAGTTGTCATGGCCTAGCTTAAAAATGATCTTTTGTGTAATTAGGTTAATGACTTGTTCAGACAACCATAAATAAATAAATCTGGTGGGGGTTATTGCACCTTCCATATGCAATTTGACAAAAACAAGTTCCAAATTTATGTACGTATGTACGAAAAAAAACTGAAAACGTTGGGATGTGTAGTTAACGGAATTTATTTATCCAATATGAATGTAAAATCAAGATAGCTTTGCATATCCAATGAATGTGAGGGTATAAACGATATTAGATTGCAATATGCTATTTTGCACATTCTCCCCTTTTGTTCAGCAAAAAAAATCTGCACATCTATTGAATATCGTTGAATTGGATAAAACCTAAGAATTAAGGTGTAGCAGAATCCCCGCGTACTTCAATCTCTAAGGTATTTCTTCACATTTATTTTGGATATAGGTTACTAATGATTTATTTTCTTAAGGTTGGTGTTAGTTGTTTTACTAGTTGTTTTTAAATTTAAAATGTTTACCAATATCACACACAAAAACATCAAGTTTTCATATACAAACTATTCAGATTTACATGGTCAAGCCATATTCAAATATTATTTCAACAATGCACTTAAATTTTAAATAATTAAATATACAGGGTGTCTCGTCAAGATCTCAAGGCACTTAACGAGTATGTTCTTGAGATCATTTCAAGCAAAAAAGTTCATATAATCATGTGTCCTATTCTCAGTATTGGATTGGCCGAGGTGGGCCACACAATTGGACGGCCAGATCTCCAGATCTAAATCCCCTAGATTACAACATATAGGGTTGGATGAAGGAGTTGGTGTACGAAGAGAAAGTAGAAACATGCGAGGCTTTAATCCAGCGAATTTTGAACGCTGCAGCACAAATAAAAGGCAGCCATGCTAAGGTAATGAATGGAACGCGTGGTATTCACAGGCGTGCGGCCAAATGCATTGAAGTAGGAGGTGGAATTTTTGAACATCAATGACTACGTTCTTTTAAATTATTAGTCTGCAGTAATTTATTTTGTTCTTTTTGATGTCATAGAAATAAAAATTATTTAAGATTAATTTCGTTTGAAATGAGTATAGCTCAATAAATAATGAGAATAGGACACATGTTTATTTGATTTTTTTGCGTGAAATTATCTCAAGAACATGTTCCTTAAGTGCCGGAAGAACTTCGCGAGACACCCTGTATATACGTTAGCCGATCGCTTGTGTTAATTCGAGATTATACAAAACAAATAAGTTTGCTTACATGGTTTTCTGATCTTGAAGGGTCTGAGATATAACCGTCCTAAAATAGTTTTCTTCCATATTCTCTTTTACAATACGCTGGACAACTTTTCAGGTAGTTGTGTATATGAGGTTGCCTATATCGTTGTTACTAATTTTTTAATTTGAAATTGGCATTCCTTTTTTGAAAATCTCCAAACGAATACGTTCAGGATAGTACCTACTATATTTAAGATTACCATTTTTTTGGAAATGCTTGAGCGTTTACTTTACGTTCGATGCCGTAAGACCCATTTTTGGCTAATCTTTTCGTACGTTTAATAAACGGATTTATCCTTAAAAGCGTTAGTAATCAGGTACGGATTTGGTGTTTGGTGAATTGCTGCCCCTTTCTGATCGAATCAGGATTGCATGCTATCTTGGAAGTAAAAACCACCTATTGATCGCCCAAAATCTTAGGTACTGTTAACGCTCTACCTTCACGTGGTCTGACCGTTCGAAATTATTTTAGGCCCTTTTAAAGTAAACCGGAAGTCCTCCACATTATATGAATAATCTCCGAATGCTGAAGGAGTCGTACATTGGTGCCCACTGTCTGTTTAGCTGCACGTCGCATGCTGGGAGAAACCCTACCAACTGCGAATCCTAGTGCTTTTGACGTATGTGGTCGATAATTGAAGCCAGGGGTATTTGTTATTCCACCTTTTGAATACTCAGGGCTGCAGCCGATTGTAGAATTGTAGATTTTAATTCGTCTTAATTAGTTCATGTTTACCAATTTCACTTGCTTGGTATATTTTGCTGATTTGTGTGTTGTTTTTTCTATAGGGTGTCCAGTTTTGTACGTAAGAATTCGCTTTTTGCATAACATTCATAATAATAAACTCTGTCCTTCAGAAAGTCCCAAATGATTTTTTTAGAGGGGTTAGATCGTACGACCTTGCTGGTCAAACGAGGCCAGGAAACGTTGTCCGCAATAAAGCCCCTTGTCGTCTTGTTTAAAGAACATACTCTTGAGATCCATATCGTCTAATTAGAGTTATAAAAAGATTGTCAGCATATTACGATATCATTCACTATTGACAGTAGCCGTTGCGCCATTCTTGTTAAAAAACATCCCAATGACACCTCCAGTCCAAAAAGTACACCATGCAATAGCGCGACGACGTGGATGTATTAGTTGTTCTTCAGTCATTCGAGGGTGTTCACGTCCACAAATTTTTAATTACATTATTTCGATAGCCGTATTTGCGCGAAAAGTAATTAAAGTCTTGCCAAATAAGTGACCATCTTGAGGAACAGCCCGTGAGAATATTTGGCAGGTACTACATTTCAGACATAATTCCCGTGTCTGCACTTGACACTGAACTGGAAATATTCTGAAAATTATGAATTTTATGCAAGAAAGAAATGGGACACCCGATATTATTTATTAAAATAGTAAATGGTAAGTACCATTGAAGCGCGCACTTATTTGGCAACTGGTGGCTGTTCGGTGAGAACTCGTGGTACAACGGAATCTGGGAAGTAATTTATAGAAAAGTTTTTGAATATTAGGTGATGCTGTTTTAATTAAGGCTTTTTCTATTTCTCCGAATCAATTTAGAGTGCTCTTTTTGTGCTAGCAATAAATATAGACTATAAAATCTTGGGTCTAATTTATTGATCTGAATGCTGGGTTCATGTTGAATAAAACGAGCCTGGTGTTATTTGTGTGTAATAATAAGTCGAATTTAAGCAGTTGGTTTGATTACGGGGTTCGTTTAGAATAAAATGAACTTGGTCTTATTTGCATATTACTCATATTTTTGAATTTATTTTGTTGAGCCGCCATGAGTGTTTGCCCATTCTGATTGTATTTAATATGTTTTTGTGATGAAACGCTAAGGTAAACGCACTGGTCGATTAGAACATTAGAAAGTAGAAAGGATGGGTTTGTGCTCTCAGATTGGCATTGTTCAACTTTTTTCAATGAAATTTTGGCATTGTCTTAAAGTGAATATAATAAAACAAAGTATATAAGTGCTTCATACTCAAAAAAGAAAAAGTTCTAGTAGTTTAAATTTAAATCAAATACAATATTTATTGAACTACCTACTTTAGAGTTATATTAATTAGCTATCAGCGTCAACAGGCTCCGGAAACTACTATTTGAGTCTGTGTCCGGATCGATACATTTCTGGAATTGACAGCTTTTTCAATATTTTGCTATAGTTTATGTCGATCACATCCCTCTCATTCACTTAGAACACAGGTTTAATTTCATCGCAATATTTCATACCGATTACTTCAACTTCACTATTCCTGAAAACCTTTTCCATCATGCATGGTAATTTATGCTCCCTTTTTACTCCTGGGAAGTTTACTAATACATATTCATTTTCTTCATAAGTAGGATGGTCAACTTCATCTATATCATTGTCAATATCAACCTCAGAATATACATCTTCGAGACTCGTAACAGATTCAATCCATGTTTCATCGTCATCACTGTTTGATGAATATGGTTCTTTATTACTAGCACGTTTCTGTTTTTGTTTTTGGAGTTGATCTAGTTTCTCGTTTTTTAAATATTCATCTCCTTTTTTACCTTTCGCTTTTTTTCTTCTAAAAGCTGTATCATCTTGTTTTCTTTACTTTCGTGATAGTCTGCCATTTTTTAAACAACAGCAGGCACTTTTTTAACCTTATTTTTTGCACGGTTAGCTTCTTAGGTCCGGGCCAAAACAACACAAGTTTAAAGGGAGTTGGCATAATTTTTGTTGTCGTAGGTTCACTAAGTGGTTGGGTCTATGCCGAGGAAGGGCCATCAGTGGCATCGGATTTAGCTTATATGGGGTTGCATACCAATGTAAAACCGAAGCAGAGTGCTCTTCCTCACAAGAGCCTCCGCCGACGCAGCGGGAAGCGATGGTATCTGGTGTCTTGGGAACTTCATTGCTCGTGTGAGATTGATGATTTTGTGGTAAAGTCGTTCTTGTGTTTATAACTGCTTGCAGTGAATTGTCGGGGATGATTTCTTCGTTGAAATTATTGGTGATATCTCCAGGCGGGATTTGTAATATATTCTGTATTTGTCATGTTTATTAATGCAGATTTTCTTCACTTTCTTAATTTCTTTTTCAGAGCTGCTGTAGTTAAAACACATATTCTTGTAGTCCTTGTCTCCGTTTCAGTTCTGCATTAAAAACTCTGTGTGGGTCATTTAAATCTTCTTCGTAATTATATCCTTGTATATACAGGATGAGTTTTTTTAAAATTATTTTAAATAACATTTTCAATTTTTCCATTATTTTACATGACCTACTACGTTATGTTGGTGAACAAAAATGAGAAGCGGCGTAACTCTTTTTTTATGATCATACTAAGTTTTATATGGCTATAATTACTAAAAAATTAGCTTTCTGATGTCATAGCCAACTATTGTTTCTATTAAAAAAAAAACACAACTTTGGGTGATAACGCGAAAATAGCAAGCTGCATAAAAAATTTAATAATTCCATCTTTCTTAAAAATATCTAAAACTTGTATTTGAACACTTTGTTTCTAAATTCAATAATATGAGCGCTAGACTAATTTAAAGAAAATTGAAAATTTCAGTTTTTGTTAAATATCTAGTAAACCATGGATATATTCTGAAAAACCTGACCACTATTCAGAAGCTGATGCTTCTGTATAAGAAATTCGGCTTTCGCAGTATGTTTTCTTGTTCTGGTTTTAGGTACGGCTGGGGACCCATTTTTCGTTGGCGTGGAGATTTTCCTTTTCCTTTGTGTAACAAAGTCACGCTCAGTATTCGGTATTTTTTGGCGGTCGTGGAAACTGCTTTTCCTCGCAGTACTTCCTCAATGGCATTTTTCGGTGTATCGAAACATTTGCTGCTTTATAGGAGTCATGTTCAGTGTTAAAGTTTAGTTTTTGGTAGTAGTCATCTTAAGAGTTTTAGTGAGTGACATGACACTACTACCTTGAGCGAACCTACAGAAGTATTATCACGAATATCAATACTGAAGAAACGATGCTAAAATCAAGGCACACTAGCTCTAGTACTTGACACCAGTGTCAACTACTAGAAAATAAGAATTTTTGCTTTGCAGCATAATTTAACTAACGAAAAAAAAATGTAAAACTTATCTTCTAATACGAATTCTTAGGAAACTCACTCTGAAAGGATTCAACACCGTATAACCCAAAATTGGCGGCAAACTGGATTTAAGTGACATTTTGTTTCCCTTAGTTGGAAGAAGTACGCGTATAGAAGGCGATACTTAGTTTTGCAGAAACTTTGGATGTTGGAAGTGTGTAATGTGGCTAATGTCAACTGCTAATGGTGTCAACTTATAGTAATTTTAGCTTAATTATTTCTTATTAAAACATTCACATTTGAACTTACAATTTGTTATTTTCGTTGACCTATGAACATCGTTGTCTTTTTAAGAGAAGATATAAACCGATATGTATTCATAATATTTATGATGGGTAGTTATTTTAGATCAAAGTTGGAAGAATATTTTGAAAAATTAGAAGCGCATGTAAGCGTGACTACATGTGAAAATTTCTTTTATATTATTTATAAACTAGCAGTCCAGGGGGTAGCAGGTCCATAGGTAGCAGGTAGCCAATCTCTGTGATACCGACAGAAGATAGGTCTACTACAGAGATGCAACTCTGCCTTATGCGAGCCATGACCCCCCACCCCTCCCTATACTTGTGGGAGTTCATGTCCCTTAACCCTATATCCTAACCGCACCGTAATACATCCTACCCTATCCCATACCATCTTCCAACCCGCAAGGCCAGCGTGGAAGATTATGGCCAAAAATCCTCCAGCAAATGATGAGTCTTAAAACAGAAGGATCATGTCCCCAGGTGGGTAAACCCAAATCCCACCCCTCCAAGGAGGGCTGCCTCGTGGAATCTGGGGGAGGCAAGCACTCGTCAAAACCCAAAACACCTAAAAATAGGATCAGCATGTATGTATCGACATGGAACCCAAAATCTCTCAGTACCGAAGACAGACTTCTACAATTAGAGACAGAGCTTGAAAATGTCAAATGGGACATAATCGGATTAAGCGAGGTGAGAAGGAGAGGAGAAAGACTTATATCCCTCAAATCTGGAAACCTCCTTTATTATCAAGGAGAAGACGAACACAGCATTAACGGAGTTGGATTCCTTATCAATAAAAAATGGGCAAAAGATATTATATCTATCAGATCCATATCCCTAAGAGTCATATACATCACTATACGTCTATCAAAAAGATATCATCTTAAGATCATCCAGATATACGCACCAACATCCACACACCTGGACGAGGAAGTAGATAGGCTCTACGAAGATATCGAAATAGCACTCGAAGAAAACAAAACACACTTTACCCTACTGATTGGCGACTTTAATGCCAAGATTGGAAAACCATCACAATGCCAAAAAGAAAATACCATCGGAAGATACGGTCTCGGTACTAGGAACGAGAGAGGAAAGACTCTCGTAAATTTCCTAGAGAAACATGAACTGAAGGCCATGAATACATTTTTCCATAAGAAAGAAAATCGAAAATGGACGTGGCAGAGTCCCGATGGAAAGACACGCAATGAAATTGACTATATAATATCAAATAAGAAGTACATTGTAAAAGATGTTTCGGTACTAAATCGCATCGACAGCAGCGATCATAGATTAGTAAGAGCAAGAATAGAAATAAGCTTACTGAAAGAGAGACAGAAGTTAACGAAGAAAAGAACAAAACGAATAGATACCGAGAGGATATATACAGTCAGAGACAAATATGAAAAAGAGCTAAATCAAACACTCGGTACAATAAACATAATAGGAAACACAAACATTGACGAAATAAACAACAAATTGAAACAAAGTATCATGGAAACTGTTACAAAAATAACACAAAATAACATCACACGGAGACAATCAAAAATAACGGAAGTGACAAAGAAACTTATTGACGAAAAGAATAGCAAAAGAAACACCTTAAGTAAAGCAGAACTAAAAGAAGCAAGCAAAGAAATTAGAAGAAGAGTGAGAAGAGATGTAGCACAATATAATGAAGAAATAGTGAAAAATATCATCGAACAAAACAAGGGGCCTAAAGTATTCAGGAAGAAGTTAACAGAGGGGAAAGCCGAAATTATAAACTTGATAGATCAAAATGGCAAACTCTTAACCAACCGAGACCAGATCCTTTTACATATCGAAGAATTTTATAAGGAACTATACTCCTCAAAGACGGCACAGACCACTATCACACGAGACAAAAGAGCGAAACTCACAAAACACTACACAGAAGACATACCACCTATATGTAAGTATGAAATAAAGACGGCGTTGAAAGGGATGAAAGACAACAAAGCACCAGGCCCAGACCAACTGGTAATAGAATTGATTAAATGGGGAGGGAAAAATATATTGAATCATCTGGAACACCTATTTAACCAATGCTTAGAAACAGGAAACGTCCCCAAAGAGTGGAAGAATGCTAAAGTAATATTAATATTCAAGAAAGGAAGTAAACAAGATCTTAGAAACTATAGGCCCATATCACTCCTTTCGCACCTATACAAACTACTTACTAAAATTATTAGTAACAGAATATCAAGTCGACTCGAGATGTTCCAACCACCAGAACAAGCTGGCTTTAGACATGGCTATAGCACCATCGACCACATACACACTGTTCGACAGCTAATAGAAAAAACACATGAATACAACCAGCCCCTATACTTGACCCTCATCGATTTCGAGAAAGCCTTCGACACAGTCGAAAAATGGGCACTCATTAACTCCTTGAAAAGATGCAGGATTGATCACCGATATATAACACTAATAGACGCCCTTTACCAAGAAGCTACTATAACGATACAGACGTTTGATGAGACCAAGGCAATAGAAGTCAAACGAGGAATACGACAGGGGGACACCATCTCCCCCAAATTGTTCACCAATTGTCTGGAAGACAGCTTCAAGCTATTAAATTGGGACAATCTCGGCATTAATATAAACGGAGAGCGACTGAATAATCTGAGATTTGCAGACGACATCGTGCTTATATCTGATAACATGGAAGATATAAAGCAAATGACTAAAGATCTAAGAGAAGCTGCGGGTACTATAGGACTAAAAATGAACATCAACAAAACTAAAGTAATGTCAAACAGAGAAGACATAATCCCAATTGAAATTGAAGGTGATGAAAAAATAGAAATCGTCGAGGAATATGTATATCTGGGACAACGAATATCACTCTCAGGTGACTGTCAAGTGAAAGAGGTAGAAAGACGGATCCAGCTAGGGTGGGCTGCATACGGGAAGCTAAGACAGGTCTTCAGATCAAGTTTCCCACAACACCTAAAGACCAGAATCTTCAATCAATGCATACTCCCGATACTCACTTATGCATCGGAGACATGGCCGCTCACTGAAACAACAAGGCATAAATTGCAAGTCACCCAAAGGAAGATGGAGAGATCTATGCTGGGAATACGCCTACAAGACATGAAACGAAATGAATGGATCAGAAACAAGACAAGGGTCGACGACGTCATACAGAGAATTGCGAAGCTTAAGTGGCAATGGGCGGGGCACGTCATGAGATTACCGGATGAAAGATGGGCAAAGAAGATCACGGAGTGGAGGCCGAGAATAGGGAAACGTAACCCAGGCCGGCCACGATCCAGGTGGAGAGATGATATACAAAAACATGCTGGAAAACAATGGACGCGTAAAACCCATAACCGCCAAGAATGGCATGAAGCAGGAGAGGCGTATATCCAGAAATGGAGTAATGAACGCTGAAGTTGATGATGATGATGAGCAGTCCAGTGAGACAAATGTCTCATTTAATAAAACACAATAGACCGTTTTGCAAATAGAACGCGTATTCACCACACGTACGTATATGACGTCATTGTTGGTAGCAAACTACCAGTCGCATTCGCCTTGATAAAATTTGCCTAGAATCTAACCTAAAGGATAATTCAGATAATAATTAGTGTTAGAGACTGAAATTCGGTTCCTGACCTGACATGACCATTCCAAACATATAACTTTAATAACTTTTTTCTCTATCTCTTACGGTTTGGCTGCTGAAACAGCGTCTCAGACAGACAAAACAGCGTCCCGGACAGATACGTCTATTAGATAAAGGATTCTGTGTGAAAGGAATCGTTATGAGTCTGAACTCGAGCAAGGATCCACTCGATGGCCATGCTCTTTGGTGGCTCGTGTTGTTTGAGTATCTTGAGAGGATACTTAGGCAGATTTGGCATTGTTGCTGTTTGTGCACCCATATTCACTAACGTTTCGCAAGACCTCGCAGCTTGCGCTATCAGAGTGAAAGTCGCGCTGAGAACTTAAGGTCGGTGTGAGCTATTTATAGTCCTCTATGCCAGCTGCTCAGAACGACGTAACGCTGATTAGTCGTTCAAGTTTAGCGTAATAAGTGGGACGTGGCCGTATGAGGCACAGTGGTTGTAATGCTCTGGATTGTGTATCACAGTCCACGTTTTATCTAGCTTAAAACCATCTTCCCTGTTTGGATGTTTTTTTTATTTCTATTGGTTCACGTATCACTCGTGGGAAGTAGTGAGGTATTCTGGGAATGATACTGCCGTGCTCAAATTCTAAGGTGTGCCCATTTGTAAATGTATGCTCAGCTACAGTTGATTTTGTGATGGCTTTGTGTTTGCAATAGCCTTTATCTTGTTGAAGTCTCAGATCAATGGAACGACCGGTTTGTCCAATGTAACTCGAGCCGCTAGAGCAAGGAATGTGATATACGCCAGCGGTTTTTAAATTTGGAATTTTGTCTTTTACTGATCTGAAGCATACCTAACGTTTCATTCGTCGTTAACACAGTTTTGATGTTGTATCGTTTAAGGACACGTCCTATCTTATCAGTTGAGCCTTTAACATAAGGTAGCAATGCTAAGCCTTCCAGAGGTGGGGTCTTCTTTATCCTTTTGTGTCATAGTCTTGTCTAGGGCTTTTCCTATGGCGGTAGTTGTGTGTGTATCCGTTCTTTTGTAAAGAGTCAAATAGATCTTCCTTTTCTCTCTCTAGATTTTCTGCATTTGAGATACGAACGGCTCTTGTCTGCTTTGAGAACGACAATATCTTTGTTCTTCTTTAATGTTCTTCTCTCTGCTTTACTGATGTTGGAGCATGGTGGTTCGCTCTTTTTAAAATACAACACATCCTGTCAGATAATTTCTGCATCTTTTATGGGAAGGTTTTAATTGCTGCTTCCACACCACATACTATTTCCTCCACAAGTATCTATTTAGGGACTACGGCGAAGTTAAAACCTTTCTTTAGTAAGGATGTGGTGTGTTTATCCAGTTGTATGTTGGTGAGGTTTACGATTACTTTGTCCGTAGCCAATTGTTTCGATGACTGCTTAGTTTCTACTTTAATAATTTCGTGGGGTTAAGAAACCCTGAGCTGAGCAGCTTTTCGTCATTAGTAAAATTGCTGAATGGTTGTTTGTACCTTAACCGGGGTTCTTTTTAATTAATTTGCATTCATTGCCTTGGTGTAAACTTTAGTAATTTATTCTTGTTATTAGTTTGACGTCTCTTGCAGTAAGAGTTTACTAATTACAGATGTTTTAATTGATTTCAGAATTTGAAGGCAAGATGTGAAATGGCTTTAAAACGAAGCAGTAGTCTTTAAGAATAAATTTTTATTATAATCTCTGTTTGAAGCAAAAATTTTCAAGAGCAATATCGGTCGAGATTTGTTTTTTGATAGACAGCAGTTCAGCGAATCTGGCTCCAGAATCCGGCAGAAAGACAAGAGAATAAAAGCAATTTGGAGAGTGTATTTACATAATGTGTAGCGTAATATTATAAAATCAGGAAGAAGTGCTTTTGGCGCCGGTCCTGCGCTTTGCGCGAGTCCGGGCGATATTTTAGCTTTTACGAGCATGTGCCGAAAAATAAATTTAATTTGCCTAAATCAGGGCAGGCTGCGGGAACGGTCGGGTTGTCAAAGGAGTTAAGAAATCGGATACGCCCGCAGGTCACGGTCCCGGCGACGCATTTTATCCGTCATTAAGAGGCTCCTCCATGCAGGTTTATCTTGGTTCCGGTTCCGAACCGGTAATGAACGCTCCTGTATCGGATCCTGCGATGAGGGCTCTAAATTACAATTCCTGGGGCCACTTCATTTAAATGTATATTAAGGCAGGTAAGCCGCGGGCATTACTTGGATTGGTTTGCGTGGAAACCGTTTATACCTGTGTAGGCAATGCTGGCAATTCTCAGACCGGAACATTTATCGATTGCCATAAATACTCGCCTTGAAGAAGTCAGCGTAAGCTCCGCACGGTCGATTTCAGACTGATAACAAAAAGGAAATGCTCCAGCTTTTTCCCGCGGCAAAAAGGGCCCCCTTGCTGTACGTTGTCGCTGATTCAATTTAATGTGCATCTAACCGACTGCGGTTAATCCTAGCAAGTTGCAAGAACCGATTGCAGTCTTTTTGCACGGGAAGATCAATGCGGTTAATGATAACCTAGCACCATAACTCGAACGCGGCCTCATAACGGGTGATGTATTTGCAGGATCTATATGGTATTACAGCGAGTATCTCAACGTATTTAGGTTCAGACTTTGATGTAGCTGCAAGGCGAACAGATGCTCTCGTTCGCACCTTCGCTTTATCCAGGTATTCACCCTACAGTGAAAAGCTTCGCGTTAGGGTTTCATTTACATACGTGTTTCTTGCTATGTGTGGAGATTAGCTGGGCCGACAATTTGCATTTAGGAAGTTATGGAGCTATACCCAAACCTTCTTGTTAATTTAATTCTGTGCTCGTGCCTGTTCAATAAAATTGTCAAACGCTTTTTGGAGAAGGTGCTGTGCCTTCCAAGCGGAGGCGTAAATAGAGCAACGACACTTTCAATGTTTTTAAAGGCGAAACAATCACTCAAGACCACCAAAACGTAATTTTGGCGCATATAATAATGACCAGCTTATCGAGATTACTACCTCTCTCTAATTCATTGTGTCATCTTAACTTTTTGCTGACGAAATGGTTCCAATATCCCTATTTTTTTTAAATAGCCTTGTCTGCAACTATTGTTCTAAATTATCTTTGGTTAGATTAAATTAACCAAGTCATTTTTGATTATTTTACATTTTTAGTTCATGTCAGATATTATATCTGATTGTATACTATACAAGTAAATAATAGTATATTATATAATAAGCTGCGAAAGTAGCGTATATCGTGCGAGTATATTTGAGAAACGAGGCAAAGCGTAGCGAAGCCGAGGGACTTAAAATACCAGCGTGCGATACACTTCGAGCGCGTTATGTACGACATTTTCCCCCACGACCACAAAAAATACACGTTTTTGAAATTTAATGCATGACAACATTATTGTGACAACTGACAATTTCTTAGATTGTCCGTAATTTTTAGGTCAAACTGACATATTTTCAATAGTTTTTAGGTTAAAATAACATGTTTAGCCCACTGCCTAACTGTGAACTGTGCATTTCTTCATAACACACACGTTCGTTATGGTAACGACCGGGAGAATGATATTGTCATTTTTTGTGGCTACTTGACTGTAGTGGAGCCCATAAACCAAGGAGTCAAAGTCAATTGTGCCTAATACTTTACGAAATACACTAATAAATTCGTGGTGTTGCGATTCAAGTTAAACCAATGGATCTTCTAAATCAATGTGTGTGGGCCGTTAAGAAATTTCGGTAACGTCAAAGTTGCGTCGCGTTAAGCGAGCTTTCTAGAAACGAACTTTCACAAAACGTCGGATGGCAGTTCTCTAAACAGCAAGGATTCCGTATCAACACAGCGAGACTCCCATCTACCATTTGCGTCATGGAAGAGATGCAATTTCAGGGGCAATAAACGGGCGAGCGTTCGACTCGATTAACAATGGACCGGAGGAAACTGACAGAAAACTTTTGCACGGCGAATAATGGATCATAAACCCGAGCCGATTGGAATTCCAGGCAAAGTTGTTTCAACCCTCAGCTCCTGCCTGGCTGGACAATACCTATTGTTTACAAAGAATAGGGAATGCTTTCGCCTGGCACAAGCGACATATTAACGTAGACTGTATGGCTTCTCGGCATTGTATCTCCATCCGTTTTCGTCACTCTGACCAAAACAAGGGCGCGGGTCGGATTCCTCAGCCTCTTCGTTATACCTAATTCGCTATTAGTAATTGTATTTTAAAACATATTGACGTATCTGTATATACATATATATATATAAAATTTGTGTTTTAATGTAAATAAAAAGGAATGTTATTGTTTCTATATTCGGTTATATCTTATTGAACCAATTTCATTCCACAGTGGTGAACACCTGCGACTGAACAACATTAAATAAGTCACGTAAGATTTTCCTTAAACAGCATGGAAACTGCCACATTCGTATGTGGGCGTGGGAAAAAAACTAAATGCTCAATTTACTTAGGGAAAGTTTTAAATAGTCAAATATGTCCGCAATTTTTCAAATTCACGTTAGTCATTTCAACTTTGTTTTTCATTTACTTTGTAAAATAAAGTATAGCGATATGTTTTTTTTCGAACTCCAGATTTTTATGAAAATTACCGTTTTCGTGTCTTCCGATTCAGAAAACATGTGAGTCTAAAAATTAATAATGGGAATATTTTTTGCAAACCAATTATACAGGGAATTTATTTTAATAGTTAACATAAGCGTTTCGTTTCTATGCCACCATTTAATTACATAGGACATTTCCATAGTTACAAATGACACCAATAGATTAGAGCGTGTATTTTAACATAGGAATTATTATTTGTCAAAAAGACAATTAAAAGTTATCCTAATGTATGTATACCACGGAAGAAAAGATACAACACACAAGTTATTCCTACGTGTCTACTTTTTAGTTGCATACGTACATTCCGATAACAAAATTAAAGATTCTTATTAGCAATTACATACCTAATTCAAATTCGTATGTTAACTCGTATAATAAACGCTCTAAGCTATTGATTTCATTGGTAACTATGGAAGTGACATGTATGATTAAATGCTGGCATAGAAACTAAACTGCTATGTTAACCATTAAAATAAACTCACTGTATACTACGTAATTGTCTGCAACCTTTTAAAAACAAGAGTTTTCTTGCAAGAAGTAAAGTTTTTGAAAAAATATCAAAAATAAATGTTTAGAAGCAGTAAACACCTCATTTTTGACTTTCTATTACTTCGTAAAATAAAATATATTAATCACGATTTTATACGAGCTTTTTTTTGCAGAAATATCCGTTTTCGTGTCTTCAGATTAAGAAAAAGTGGTTTTTGAAGTGTCTGTCTGTGTCCTCACTACAAACCAGACCGTTGAATCGATCGGCTTGAACATTTGTAATATAAATTGGGAGGTGCCAGTGATTTCTGGTAAACATCGGCTAATCTGAAGAGGTACTTTCTTCTTGTCTCTTTCCGTTTTCCGGGAATTTTTTATATCTGTTTAACAAAAATTTAATTTCATAGAAGAAAATAATAACCTACAATTTTTAAACAAAAATTTTTGTTTGTTGGATGTAGTTGGTTTTATATCTCCGGAGAAAAAAATAACATTTAACTACGATTTTAAAAAAATTATAATTGTTTAATAAAAATTTTATTTCATAGAACAAGATAACAGTTTCCGTAGGAGCATAGGAGCTGAAAGAAGCTACATACATAGCACTGGCAGAGTTTCCATTATCCAGGCTAGCGCACAAATCAATCCCATTTGAATGCAAGTACTGCGCAGAATAATACAAAAATAGCCCACTGGGCGTAGGCTACTGAACATATAGCGGTAACACACGATTTACTACTTTTGTTGAAAGAGAAGCGTTTTTGGAAAAATCTCAAAAGTTGATTTGAACAATAATTTCCTGAAAGCTCAAGAATTAATGATAGGATTTTTTAAAACTATTATATATTACGTAATAGTGTATAACTTTTGTCAAGAAACTTGTAAAGATTTGGAAAAAATCGAAAAATTTGATTTTTCACCATTTTGTCAGAAACGTTTGTTTGTACTCGTAAGTAAAATATAAAATTAAATTGTTATAGGCAGTAAAAGAAAGCTGTGTGGTGACCAGACTTCATTTTTATGATCATTAAAGATGCTTTATGAATGTGAAATGTTTTTAAATATGAAAAATCGATTAACATTTTAATTTTATACGTCTCGTTAATTTGGGATTCCAAATATTGTAGATATTCGGGCAAATCGTCAGGAGTTAGATAATAATTGAACTTTTTTAAATTTAAATTTATTGTTTTTAGCCACGACCTACTTGACAGACTCTCCTAAAATTGTATGGTATGTTCAACGTGAGTTTTGTTATAAAAAGTCAATACCAATTAGTATTGTATGGTATTGTATAATCCGAATACATAATTTATACTGTAAATCCCATGAATAATAATTAAAGCTTTGCAGAAATATAGTACTGATTGACGTGAGGTAGTTCTTATTTTAAAATATATGAGGGCTAAAATTAATCTTTGTTTTTCAAATGTACTTTAGTTTCCTATATAATTACCCTCTATTTCAATACCGCGTTTATATCTACCGCATAGTAATTTTAGACCTTGAAAAAATTATCGGAAATTTTACGTGAAAATGATCCTTCTTCGCACCTGCTTTCATATTTATTATATGCTGTTTCAAAACTTCTTTTCTTTTAGGTTTTTGTTTAATGTTTGGATAAGATGTAATCGTTATTGGCAATATAGTGCATGATCGATTGCACCAAACCCAGCGTCTCTTACAGCACGCTTAGCAACTTGCAATGTGTGATAAGGTGCATTGTCCGGCAACAGCAAAACCTGCCCAAGTTTGCCTCTTCGTTTTAATTTAATTGCTTCGCGCACCTATGTAGCAATTGTGCTTAGTATTAACCGGTCATAGTAGTCGCCTTTGATAAGTAATAAAGTAATAAAATTACCTCGCAGTCCCAGAAAATGGTGGCAATTAGCTTAGTGGACGGTCGTAGCATTTTACATTTCCTTGGCGGCTTTTCCCTTTTTTTTTCTCCACTGCATTGATTCCTGTTTTGATTCAGGATCATACTGGTAAATCTAGATGTAGGTTTTATCGCAAGTTAAATGGGACGACAAACAGAATTATAATCTTCGCCACACAGTTCCAAAAATTCCAGTGAAGACCTTTATGCTGTTGGTCTAATGGAGTCAACATTTTGAGTATCAAACCAGTACTAAATTTATTCATATGCAAACCCGTGTGCAAAATCTCTCCAATTCCTTCTTTGCTAGACTTTAGCCCTTCTTCGATCTGGCGAATGCGAATTCTTCGATCTTCCAACACTATTTTTTCAAATCTTTCCGTGATTTCATCAGTGACTGCCGTCCTGCCGTGAATGGTGGGCTTAGGCGCATCTTCAATGGATACTCGGCCTTGATGAAATAACGGAGTCCATGTTTTACCAAAGGCATAGGAAGGTTCAGATTGTGGGAATGTTGTCGAAACTTCGTCGTGAATATTCTTAGCCTTTTTATCTTTTTTTACTATCTATTCTATTATCGCTCTGTACTCCAACTTCCAAATGGATGCCATTTCAGTCGACATGCTGTTGATGATCACTGACTGCTCTAAGACAAGTGCGCCGATAGGATTGCAATTTGGTATAAATACCACCAAGGTATGTGTGCATGCGCAGTAGTGAAGCTGATGCTCGGAGATAGTGTCTTATAGGGGAGGCTCATTTTTCAACAGACGGCACTCATATTACCAATTTAAATACAAAATTGATGTTCACAAAAAAGATGTATTACCTGTAACATTCAATTCTTTCCCACTTTGATACGGTTTGACAAAACGTCATGTTCAGACTACCGAGATTTTAAAAATGAGATGTCATTCGATGTATATTATAATTTGGAATAATTTGCATTTATGATATACCTTGATGTCAATTTGAGGTATTTGTCCATTGCCAGTAGGGATGTCGGCGGGTACCCGGGTCGACCCGGGTAATAGTCGACCCGGGTATATATTCAGGACCCGGGTACCCGACTAGTAAATTATGTAATTTCTAGAAAGTCAGCCATTTTGGGAGATGATAAAAACTTAAAAGCAATATGGATAAGTTCTAGAAAAACTTAACCATACAGTAATAACCAGAATCACCCCATCCCATACCACCTAATGTTTCTTGTTTCATATAATAAATCCGCTTCACGGAAATATTCAACCCGTCAATAGTACCAATAAATCACGTAAGTATGGGATGAAGTAACATAACCATCCTATGTGTGATTTTGATGCTGCTACGAATTTCGAATAAAAAGTCACGTATTTGAATTTGATAGCACTTGGAAGTATGAAAATATTTACAAATAACAGACGACTTGCAGTTTGAATTGGGGAGAAGGTACTATTTCAATGTAGTTCAGTTTAAAACTCGCGGCGTAAAGAAAGAAATTGTAGCTACTTCAGATGTTTCGATGTAAGCTAACATTTTTGTTATATTTTTCGGGTACCCGAGGGTACCCGGGTACTGTTTTCGGGTACCCGGGTTTGATTTTAGACCGGGTACGACATCCTTAATTGCCAGGATAGGTTTATTGTTAATGTCAATGCCGTTATCTTGTAGTGATCATATAAGTTCGTTTTGTTATTATGCAGTAAGTTAGAATCCATATTTTGACTTGCCTTGGCTAGTGGCTTTATGTAGATCTCTAGATATTTATTGGAACTCAGGAGTAGCGTTGGCGTATGTAATACTAGTAATTACGCAACCGATATCGACGACTCCATCTGCCTCTTATACAGCTTCTCTTATAATCTGTTCAGAATACATATACATACTGCCATTGAAACTTTTGATTGTTAAATTATTACTAATTCCCACTTTTTTTTATTCTTGTGTGTAATGTAATACTCGTAAATATCTATTTGAAATAGTGATATTCTTAATTAGCAATTAACCTAGTTTGCCACTTTCGATGCTACTTCTGGGTGATAGTTTATTAGAAGCTTTTTATCATGTGGCTTTTCAAATTGCACAGCCCAGGACGTGCTACTTTCTCAGCAAATGTCGGACCATGGCAATATGTGTATTCTGTATAAGACGATATTCATTGCGCTCATTTTATTCCATTACCCCTTAATGTTTCAGCGCGAGGAACACATATTGCTCCAAGATCTCATCTTTCAATCTTAACTTCTAACTTCATAAACTTGAGTTACGCTGCGGTTATTAATAAACAGCAGCTAAGTAAAAGCGTTGGCAACATACGCTAAAGATAATCTTATTAAACCTGCGAAGGCAATAATAGTTGGCCTTTAAGAGTTGATAAGTTTCTTATCTTTTGAAAATCATTACACATCATAGAGTTCTATTGGTATTTGTTATAGAACTTCGTTTTAGTTAACATGCGTTGATGATGTTGCAACGAAATGAACTGTGAATTATTACAAAGCCGTTACTAATTTAGCTGAGCTGCGCCCAACTAAAAGCCCAGATTAGCTGACATGTATGGAAGATATCTACAGTGTTTAGGTGTATTTATACAAGAGTAATGATGACCATTTATAGGTTGATTCTCGAATAGGTCAAGGTTATTTCTCGGAACTGTATACTTACTAAGCGTAGAAATATCCACGCGATCTCCAAAATCCCTAGACTATAAGTGGCAAGGATGTGGAACTTTGGTCAGAAAAGGAATTATGAGATTTTTGTAGCTTCAGGGTACCATCGCTCTCGATGTGATTATTACAGGTGATGCAATGCCTAATCGTGCACTTTAGTTGCACTTAGAGTAAATGTAATGCTGCAATCAATTAGACAAAACAATAATTGCAAAGCAGTAAGTACGTGAAAAGTGTGCAACGTGATATTGTACATTTTCGTCGTAGAAACAAAATATGAAAAGCTACTCATAACTCCCAAGGGACCTGTAAAATTTTTTCTCCCTCAAACTCTTGGTAACCATGCAACTATAGGCCATATCTTAGCAACCATACATTTAGGCAACCCTTGATGTTACTTAAATATTCAAATTTTAAATGTCATTATGGCATTTTAAAATTTCATACTATTTTTACGAATATGCTAGTAGATAAAATATTGTATGCACCACGGGAGATATTCATGTTCTTTACCTTCGGTTGACTTGTCAACCTCAGGGAAAAAACATATTCATATCTCCCTTAATGCATAAATATCTATTACTCACAATCGGTTAATAATAGGTACGTTTCTAACCTTCAAAACAGTAGGAAAGCGAATCATTGTTTACTTTACTTTCCGAGCTAGCCGAGAAAGATTTTTCCGGCTAGCTAAACGTCACTTTCAATGAACCTGTCATGTTACCACTAGTTAAAGTGACTTATTAAACTGCGATGAAAATTCGTATTATTTGAAACTTACCTAATTAAATAAATAATGACAAAAACCGATTGTGAGTAAAATAGTATACATACCACGGTGAAAAGTTATATTCCTTTCTCGAGATAAACTACTTAATCTCTCGACAGTAATGAAACACTTTCCACCTCGGTATGTAATATACTATTACAAACTTGAAAAGAATCAGTGTAAGGTGTAAGTAGTTGTTATACTTTCGTTTCTATAACAATAGCAGTGGGAGCATTTAATTCACTTTTCCATTATTCGCACTCTTGTAAATGCCAATTGCTAGTTACTAGCGTTCGCTCTTGATAATTCCTCTTTGGGGCTGTCATATTGTCCAAATAAAAAACAGGAAAAATTAGTTGATATCCATGTTTTTACGACGCATAGGTAATCACCACTGTGGGAAAGTCTTTAATAAAATTAGTCATAAACACGTCACAAAATGTATTTGCTTTCTAATTCGCAAGGGACGGACAGAGCGGACACCTTTTCGGTCAGTCATCAAATGTTCTACAGCCAAACACGTGGAGGTAATCAATTTTTTGGTGTTGAGACTAGCTACAATTTTGTTTGGCAGAAAGGTCGGGTAATCCATAAACTTCAGAAATCCCTCCAATAATAGATAGTTTGGATTTACAGTGGACATTTTGAAACATCAATGCAACTTCAGGGAACTTTTAAACTTTTCGCATTAGCAATTCATCTGCTCTGGAGGACCGTTTACCATTCTACTAATGTAGCAGCTGGATTACACATTAATTAAATAAACGGAGTAACTACAGGATATTGATTGATTGTATCATAATTGATGAAAAATATTACCTAGTTGAGATGATTTCACAATGTGTAATACCCTAACAAGGTACACTATCCTTTGTAGGCGAAAGGGTATACAGTTGCTGTGTATTCATTGCGATTCTAGTAATGTTAGCAGCTGTCAGTAGGTATTAACGCTATAAAGTTTTTGTAAGTTCACATCAGCTAGTGACACAGTGACTGCACACAAAGCAGATCAACTTAGCCAACTCAACATAAAAATAAAGACGAGTCTCGATACTGCATTGGAAGATACAGTATCCCCCAGTAAACATTAAATACAAATAAATATACGCGTATGCATCTCATAAAAATTTAACGTACCATACAATCAGCTCGTTGAGTTGTACGCCTGTTGCATTTATTCAAACTACATAAATTTTGCTGTATAATGGGCGAGCTGGTCCCTAGACGCCACTGAGCTCTTGTACTACCAATAAAATTTAAAGTGGGCGAGTAGGAAGAGTTGAGGAATTTTTCATTTCTTCGCGACGCTTTGGCGGATTATTTCCGAGCACGTCATACTGCAGGTCTCTAGTTTGTCGGATCTCGACGCCGAATTAGTTAGTGCTAATTTTATTCAAAAAACTGCGAAAGCGGATCGGCACTCGTTGCACGGCGCCGCACATTAGCATAATTATCCGAAGTTGAATTCCGCCGAAGAGCGCACTAAACTGCTTAGGAACTAGCAGAAATATGCAAATGCAATACGATGCCCCGAACTGCAACAAAGATAAGTTATAGGCGTCTGCACGGCGAGCACAATGAGGAAGAACCCACGCGAGAAACGAATCCATTGTTAGCACTTCAAGCCACATGGTTATCGCATCCAAACACTCGCGGCTGATACGATTCAATCTTTCCCGTCGAATTGTACTGATAAATAATTTAATGGCCCGCGAATGGCTGGAGCTTTTGCTTCTTTCTGTTGCAATGCGAGGCGAGGCTAAAGCAGTATGGAGAATAGTCGTACTAATCCAATGTTTGCTTGCGACTGTAAATTTCTGGAAAGTTCCAAGAAGGATTTTGTCAAACACGTTTCATAACTTATAGAGGCTGTAAATGTTAAAATCCTTTATAATTAAACTCGCCCAAAAGAAAGCCAAATTTCGAACGTAGTTCTTTCTATCTATAATCAATATCTTAAAGTCTTACGAGGATCTATCTGCGTGCGATGATTTATAGGAATAAGATCTTTAATTTACTTGTTATTTGTACTCTTCGATTTATATAAGGGTGGTTATGAAAGCACTTTACTCTTTTAACTGATTACTGAAATACATGTTTACTCGTCACATTTGTAACTGATTTGTGAAAACATTAGTAAATTCAAATTATATGAAATACCGTACATACATTACTACATGTAGCATATCACTTATTATATTAACTTAATTTGCCAACTAAGTTATTTCCATTACCCATTAACACTCTCTGCAACACACGTGCAGGGAGGAACTAGCACAAACCTTAAATGGCTACAAACAATGTCATATAAATAATACACAAATACATAAAAACAGACTCATTGCAAAATGTAATGGACAAAATGTTCGTAACACAACCACAAGGCAAAATTGAAACTGGAATTAACCAAAGACCCTGCAATCTATAATTGGTTTGTGGCATAATCAGTATTAGAAGCCAGTACTGCATTTGGTTTTACAAGAAATGAGGCAGGATAAAATCTAATACTGTTATAATCAACATACCAAATTACGTATCAAGTCACCACTAAGCTACCTGAACTAGTGACTTCACAACGCCCAATACAGATTATAGAAAATAATATGTATTGATGGCCTGACAGCAAGGCAACCATGATTTGAAATAGCGATTAGCACTCCCAGACGGGAATGTGCTCAAAACTTAGGTCCGTTAAGCAGTCGATTCTTAAAGATTGTATACAAAATAAACTGCTCAAGGACAGGTCTAACGAGTAGCTTCAGAATGTGTAGTTCAAAACGTGACCACCGAGCTTCTGTAGATGGCGCCAAGTGGACAAACCGCCACTGTGCTACAATGCTTGGAAATTTTGCAAAGTGGAAAGCCAAAACCAAATAGCGCATGAAGGTGCTCGGGACCTTAGCAACAACTTTGCCCCCTTTCAAAATTTCGATATCTGTAGCCGTTCGAAAGTTACAGGCGATCCGGACGGACGTACGGACGGACGGACGGACGGACAAAACGTTCGCATAAGTACGCTGAAGCTACTAATAAGCGGTAATATATCTAACAATGGGCGATCATGTACAGTTAGTATTATTTTATACACTGATGTACATGTACTTAGCTGTAATACAGTAACTGATGGTACACAAGAAAAGCAGAGGTATGTAGGATTCCGACTTGAGCGGAGGTGTTGTGGTGGCGAAGATTTGAACAACTCCTAGCTCGCTGATATAATGGTGCAACACAGTCGCATGCTTGTGATGTTCGATATGGATCGGAAATGAAATTCTACAATACTTCTACTGAGAGTGAACAGAACTTCAAATAAGGTTATGCCTGGAGAGCGGTTTATATCCCGCGGCAGCCGTAGTTTTCTACTAGTGTCATAAAAAAGGTAATTTACATCGTTATCATAAATGTATAAAGTTATCATATTAAAGCGAATTAAGTATTCTGCGTAACTGTAACATTTTTCCTATGACAAATCATCCACGATTTAAACAACTTAACTAAACAGAAAAATATTACCGGATTTCCGATCCAGTGATCGATAACAAACTTTACTTACTAACTAAGTAATAAGCCCTTATTAATATTGTCAGCATTCGTGATCTTTGCATAACCATAAGTAGTTATTTTTCTTTTGGAAGACACATCGAGAATGTTGCATGCCTTGAGGAGTAGAACAATCTACTAGAATTTATGTATAAGAACTATTTTAAGTCGTCTGCGTAGAGAAGGAATGACAATTGGCAAGTAAAAGTTAAGCCGTTAATGAAAGCAATAAATAATGTACAGGCCCAAAGTGAGACCCTTGTGGTACACCCTAAATAACTTCAATTATTTGAGATGACATTTATTACCCCACACTGATTCCGTCGCACAAGATAAGATTGAAATCAGTGTAACGGTCTACGTGAATTAATATAGAATGTTCAACTTTGTCAAAAGCCCTAGAAAAATTAGCATAGACTTCATCAACTTGCGATTCTTTATTAATGCTGCTTATAAATTCAGTATAATGCTGATGTAGATTTAGAAGGAAGAAAGCCATCTTGGAATGGAGAAATAATTTTTTTATTTGATTTATCGCCTGATTTATAGATACAAGTTACGTAAGCTGATTTTTAAGTATTTATTAGAATGATATTAGTGAACTGGGTAATTTAGTTTTTGTTATCTTCATATACTGATTTAAAGAAATCACAGAAATAAAGCACATTTTTCATCTGGATCTGAAAACATGCAGTTTGCAATTCAAGTAAGAGTAGATGTTGTTGCTCATCAACATTCGAAATGGATAAGTTGGTACTATGTATTTGTAGTTGACAGGGGGAGATCAGAAAAATTAAGTTCATCCAGCATATGTCCGTTCAGAAGCCTATTGATTTGGGTCAACACATTAGATTACGTATAAAACTGCATCAGTATATACTACTTTTTAGATTTAGAGTTATACGCTGAGATTCAGCAATATTTTCCGAAGAAAGCAACCCCTTGAGTGATTCCTTTTAATAGAAGTATGCTGAATTAGTTTTTAGAACTACGCGAAACCTTGAAATTTAAAATTTCAGGAAGAACGTAACTAGGCACTTATGTAATTTGGAGAGTTAGTTCTACTGTCTGCGTTGAATTTGAGTACAGCTGTTAACAGTTAGTATATTCGTTTCTTAACCTCTGCACTGCTAGTAATAACTGATTTCATAACCTTTTTTGGTTTTAGTAAGTTAATGTCTCGCAATTTTCTGTTTTCGATGTCGTTCTAAGGTCTTCTTTGCTGTTAGTGGGTTTTATTCCATGAATACTAATCCATTAACTACGATGACAATATTCTGCGAGACTTATCCAATTATATTTTACTTCCCTCGTCTGAAAGTGGAAGGAGGTATTGTAATCACGAAAAAATCACCTTCCGAGATTTCTTCAGATCTTCACGTTTCAGGATCCCTAGATGACGAAAAAGAGATTTTCTTAATTCCGTCTGTCCGTGTGACTGTCTGTCTGTCTGTTCTCAGTATAGCTCAAAAATTATTTGTCGGAGGAAGACGATATTTTGCATACATATTATATCTACTTAGCATGAAACTGGTACAATTTCATACAAACATATACAGGGTGAGCACCTTAAAAAATTAAATTTTTGGGTTAATTTTGAGATAGAAGGAAGTAATAACTTTCCCATAGGTCAGGCTTTACATTTGCCGAAAATAAGACTCAACCAATAGAGGATAATGCCACAAAAGAGTAAAAACATTTCAACAATAACACCCTTCTGTTCTAGAGAGTCGCGCGCCGGACTTATTTGAAAGAGGCTCGGTGGCGTAGTTGGCTTTATCGGTGTAGATACGATCTCTCTGTAGGGGCGCTCTGCAGATGCGGCGAGTTCAAACCTCGGCGGGATAAAAAAAAATTATTTGAAATTTTATTTAATTTATTAGAAACGTGAAGATATTTGTTCTTCTAACTTAAATTGATTTTTAAAATTATTTAGTGTCGCAATGTCAACGAGGGAAGTTCTGGGTAAAGCCTTTTACAGATTTTTTGTTTTAGGTATTACCACAAGTAATAAGCACAAACCCACCTTTCCCATAATATATAGATGTTCTTGCGATACGTCTAACGTCGGGGTTTTCAGCTCGATCCTGATTACTCGGCCACACTTATTAAAGTTCTACTTGAGAAATTAAAGACTTCAGTAGCTTAAAATATGTTTATTTACAAATTATTCGGAAGCGATCTATCCGCTACCGAGGTCTGTTAAGATCTGCCTTCACCAAAATTTCCACTCTTACAGGTAAACTTGCTATTTAGACCATGGAAACCTAAGAATTGTATCGGTCCCACGAAAAGTGGCACGTAAAAGCAATAATATTTACGATTCATGTCCGGCCCTTTTTCTGGAAGAACCTGTGACGCTGTTCGGCACGTTTTTCCCAGGACAAGTATGATGCTAACTTCGTCCTTATACATAATTACATTTGAGTTAGACACTAAGATAAGATTAAATAATATTAATTACTAACGTCCATTCTCAATATAGTCTAGAGTTTATCATGTTACAGTTAGGGTTCCTAACAATGTGTAAAAATACGATCGGTTAGTTCCCAAGCTTCGATATTTGCTTTTAAAATCAAAGTTATTTTAGTGAAATGACCACGAAATGGCTGGCCACATTCCCGTCTTGTCTGGTAGTCCTTCCGAAAACAAGCAGAGCGAGAAGTATATATGTGTTTTACTTCGCTTAGAAATTTTCAAAACTTCTAAAACTTTTCTCAATAATTTTCCAGCAATATTCAAGGCAGGGCGATAAGTTTAATAACTTTTAGACAGCAATGCACAGCTTTGGATGGAAGTAGTTTTTCAAACAGAATATGGCTATTTTTTTTTCATTTAAATCAAAAACCTGTTATTTACATTTTCTGGTAATCGAAAAGCCACAGTGTTATTCAAAAACAAAATGCTAATATAAGATCAAGCCATTGATTAAGCATACTTCACATTTGCTTTGATGCTTCTGTATAAGAGGATGAGGAAAATTGCCTGCTCACATAATATATCAAAAGGTGGGTATAATTAAAGTTCAGTGGTGTATTCAAAATTAAATTTAATTAGTTATAGAGTGTGATATTGTTACAGGTAAGCAAGCACAAAAAGCTCGAATATACTAAATGTAATTATCGTGGCTGCTTTATGTATGTGCACATTTCCAGGTGTTCATTCATTCTTGAAAAGGAAAATATTTCAATGTGTGAAACACTTGTGCCATATATACTTAATATTTTTTTCCTACCATATTCTTTTTTTTATATTTTGCACTTGTTAGATCTTATAGCGAAACCGTTTCATAATTGGAGCAGAATGGCGGTGGCGCAACTAACATTGTTGCCCCCTACGTTTGTAAAAGTGCTTCTACAGTTTCAGGTTAAATACTATAATTTAAGTCATTTTAACAATCAAGCGGAACTATGGTAGCCTCTCTGGAAGGGCAAAAAAAAAATTTTGGTTCAAGAAGTATTGTTTGCAAGGCGATTAACTCAAGGTTGGTATAGTATGTCACATTTGTCAATATAAATCTGTATAAAATAACCTATGACTAAATCTTCTTGTTTCTTGTCGTTGCTTAGGGTGATTGCCAAATCGGAGGAAGGGGGGGGGGGATTCATGAAAATACATATACTCTAGAAAACAACACAGATGCATTAAAATACATAAAAAGAATATGCAATGGTAATATAAAAATATACGCTATCAACAATAGCTAAGAAATGTCCACGAGCTTTATGCTGAATCTGCATGCTTGAATACACTTCTTAAGTGGGGGTGTGATTGTCAATGCGCAACGCTAAGTCAAGATACAAATCGTACGAACAAGGCGTACTGTCGCCCACAAATTCACTTAATGCGGCTCTGCCTTCGGCAGCTTGGATTCAGCTGACTCCATGTGTCAACAGGATGATTTCAGAGCTTTGTACTGACGCGCCAATTCAGCAGGTATGCGCCCGTTGCTTTCGCGTGATTGCTAGTTGAAGCTATTGTGCAATTTGTTGCGATCCCTTCGTAATCCGCTGTTATGATTCTGCTCCCAGTTTCCTGGACTGGGCATTCAAGCGTAGGTTTTATTTATTATAACTAAACTTGTCTTTACCTCGTTATAAGATAATGAAGAGGTCAGCTCCGTGGCTTCGGTAGTAACTCACAAACACGTCGTGAGTTGGCAAAGTCGACTGACTTACTTGAAGCTCGAATGGCAGCTGCTTCTTTGAATAACGTATTCCAACTATGAAGAATTATCGGTACCCCGGTGTTGATTCCAATGTAGTTCTAGGTTCTCGAGGAAGTATTTTGGTTCAAGAATAACGGGGCGTTGACTGCTGTTACACAAGCCCACACGTAAACTCTCAATCGCACTTTATAAGACTTCGCGTTGTGTCACGAACGCACCGGTCGCCTATTAGTTAGCCACTGACTCCCCGCGCTTCGTTCGCGCACAACTTGCTTGGATTCTATTAATAGACGCATTCAACGACTGAATCAGCTGGTTTGCAACGCACTGGTACGCGACACACTCGATGCATGTTTTAAATACATAATTCGTCTTAACATAATTTTCCAATGTCAAACGTACAGTTTGGCTTAAATCTAGCAAGGTGATTATTAAATACCAAGGTGACATGAACTAGCCCGTTATGGGATCGAAACTGGGACATTCTAGAATTAGGTGTGATACTGTTACAGGTGCATTGCATGTTCTGCATAATGGAGGATCTTCCTTACAGAGGATATAGGTATGGGTGGTGGTGGTATGTCCAATTCTTAGTCTGCTTAATATCACTTTTTGGTCGATCAGTTCACTGGGTTACTGTGTTTTTAATTCTGCACAATTGATTTGGGTGTTGGTAGTTTAACCATTGGTTTTCCCATTTCTCTATTATGTTTCGTTTGATGAGTACTTTTGCATCTGTTATGGTGGGGTTTAGGTCATTGCGAGTATGTATATGGTTCACTGATAGCATTCTTGGCGGCGGTATTCGCTCTTTCATTCCCTCTGATACCACTGTGAGAGAGTATTCATGTCATCATTCTACACAATATTCTTGATTTTTTGGAGTACTGCACCTGCTAGTACTAATTTCATCAAGGATTTTAGAGCACTTAACAAGTCACTGAGGACGAGGAATTTGCTGAGAGGGTGCTTTATTAGATGTCAAGAGCAATTTAGATGCTGTATGACTCTGCTGTGTATATGCTTACTCCTTCTGCTAATTGATTTTTTTATGTTTCGTTGCCGATTATAAAAGCTGATTCTACTTCATCGCCAGTTTTTGAGGCATCAGGGTGTTTGTAGAATGCTAGACTTCTTAAGTGGTGAATAATCAGAACTTGGTATCCATCAGTTTTGCTTATTAATAACCCATGAAAAATCATGAGAATAATAATAATAATAATAATCGTTAATTAATTGTGTATGTACATTTTTGGCCCCTTCTAGCTGGAATCCTGGGTACGCCCTTGCATCTATGTATCGCGAACAATGGAAATGTAATTTTTTGACCTATTATACATTTAAACGAAAAATAATAGAAAATATTCGAATCAGTTCATCATATTTTAATAGCCTGTAAAGTTAGGTAAATTTTTTCAGTATGCTAACTTTTACCAGTTCATCTTTGTCTGTGAGGGCGTGGAATATGCATTTTACGTTCGGTGGTTGGTTGGCTCTGCCACCAAAAGACTCCACGGGCCGCCACTGTACTGTATTTGCGAATAATTTATTATTTATGTATTTTTTATAAGCATTTGGAATGAATTATTCAATATTATTTGTATATTTTCCTCAATAAATAACTGCAATATCTTCCAACCATATAGAGAAATCGTTGCTGTTGTTCTCTGTGGGTTCTCCGAATGGAAGATAGGATGCCGTAGCCATTCCTTTGTTTAGTCTTGATATATAAAGCTGTGGACTGTTTGTTAAGGTATGAAAACAGGAAAATATTCTGATAGAGGTTATCATTAGAAGGCGAAACTAATTTTTAAAAATCAACATAGAAAGCTACTTGGTAAAGTGTTCAGAGATATTCACACTAACCTGCTCAAGCAAGTGCAAAAACACTGGGTGTTGTAATTTATTACTGTTTATAAAATACAATTTAGTTATTCATAGAAGTTTTGTCATCCGGAAATGTATGATAATTAGACTAATTAGAGCTTTTTTTGTTATTCGTAGTTGGCTTTCTTAGTATGAGAACAAACTTTTATTCCACTATTTGCAGTACAAAAGCGAATCCAATCATCGAGCATTCGCAATTCGTTCATATATTTGTATATAATTTCAGAAATAGTCGAGTGCGCTATTACAGTTTAATATATTCCCCGTTCGATTTCGAAGTATGTAAAAGAGACTTTATTGTCGGCTACTGCTTTCATCTTCCTGCGAGATTAACCGCTTTCTTTTTGTTCATATAGACATCCGCTCGCATTTTTATGCTCGTATTACCATTCATAGACGCCGTCGCCCCCGCCTCCACGATAACGTACTGCTGTGCTTGCTAATAAATAATCCGTATCTACCTCTGCCCCATCTCCGGCAAAGGTCAACACCTGAGGCCTTGATGTATGCCCTGAAAAACCTGCCTCGCCCGCGGATCTCTTTCCACCCCCGCGGCGGTGGCGCGACCCGTCGTGTAAGCCTACATCATGAAAATGCACCTTCAGCAAAGGTTTCCGCTTGTTTCTGCGTCGTTAGGCGAATATATCGGCTTTCAATGTATGGAAATGTTTTGTTTCCAATATTGCGCGCATCTGGCTGTAAACAGTTTCCTAAGTCGGAAAAATTCGAGCGACGGCCCCAGAACATCTGCTTTCCGCCTTTATTAGTCTTTGTTTGGCGACCTCCGGTTTAAATATCTATCGCGGAACCCATTAGCTTTCTTCCTGATTATCAAAATACATTTACGATGAGCTATCGATTTAACATTAGCGCTCTTAACTGCCGACCTCTCCATTCTGTGTTGCGTTCTTTCGAACAAAAAAAGACCGGTCGGTCGGCAGTGGAGTGGATTTCATAATTCGGGTGATGGAAGTTGTTTGAGGGTGTCATAATGGCGTTTCACAATTGAGTTCCCGCGTTCAAAAGCTCAAACACTTCCACATAATATTGGCGCGGTATTGCAGTTTCTAAACAACTCCACTAGGTGTGCGAGTCTCTTAATGCAAGTATAGTTGTATAGTCCTTTTTATTGCATTGTACGAAAATATAAAATTAATACAGATTGTATTCTTTCATTCATAGTTGTTATCGCCTTGTCATAGCTGAACGCTGTAATACGCAATAGCATTAGAATAAACTAATGATAATCTTGTGACTCTTCAATATAAGCAGGATAGCACGCTACGAATACCCAAAACAGTCCTGTAGCCAATAGCGTCCAACGGGGCAGTTGAACTACTCCGGAGGAGGTAGTGATTGAACACTAAAATGATCAAAACCAAATACGGGCGCCACCAACTTGATTGTTTACCACTCGTGAATCTAAGTTGCATGATTCTCCAGTGATATGGTTATTGCAACGTAATTGAAGGGAGATATCTCAAAATTGCATTTATAAGTCGGGGGATCTTTGATAGATATAACCTATTATAGAAAGGAAAATACATAAATACGGTGCAATTAAAGTAATATTTATTTCCAGTACATGCAGACAAATAACAAAAGGGGACAGTTTCTCCTACCGAAATAAATGATTTAGTCTATGTTATCTCAAGACAAGGTACGCAAGTAATCGAGGAGCACTCAATATGAAACCCACGAGGTGTGTACACGAGGCGTTCACAGTAGAACATGTTAATTTTTAATTTCTGGACGTTAAACGCACAAATAAACACAGCGCAAGGCACTAATGGCGAATACGACATAAACAGAAAAAATTTAATATCGCCAAGGAAACTGATACGACTTCGATCTCTCATAGGTGTTGAATAGGACTATAGCAACATAGGCAAATCGTACAGACTACAAAAGCGAAATCAAAGCGCTGCAATACTCGCAACCAGGTCAATAAACTAGAAGATCCAGATTTCCAATCGCAAAATACGAAGTTACTAAAATCCAAAAAGAACAACTTTCAGGTGTAAGTACGAAAGTACGATAATACGAAAATTATGAAAAGCCCTGAAACAATTGGATGCCATTAGCGTATAGAGGCAGGGCGCCTTTGGAAAAAACTGCTTACTTCAGACATAAAACGGCTTAGTGATCCCATCTCCAGAGGAGGTGCTAACTTATCGAAACCATTTAAAGATCTTACCATCAAAAAACTGCTATCTCCAATAAATCCACTAAATGGCGGTCTTCCCAGATTCCTTTTAACTAACCAACAATAGAGGATTGAAACATTTAACGGCGATATTGCTACCAATCAATTACAATTGCCTTATAAAGGCTCGTATTGAACTGTTTTACTACCCCAGTGAGACGAAATGATTTTAGAACACGTGACCGCGAACGGAAGTCACTATGCGAATGTACAATATCCACGGCAACAGAACTCAACTTCTCGAAGTAGAGTAGACAATTCTACCACAGCCCAACAGCACACGTCTTTATTAAGCCAATGCTGTACGGGATATCATGCGCAGATTCGATTAAATACGCCAAACAGTGTAATAGCAGGAATGATCTTGCAACTGAAATCACACAATCTGCTACAGGCTTCCAAACTTGATAAACAAACTAAAAAGTCACTATCGGCATTAACCTAGAAAAGGCCAAATAAACACTTAATTTTACAGGTAAATATTGAGTTGCCAGAGCTAATTAATCAAATTAACCCTGCCAGAGAGGCCTAACAAAATGAGGAAACTGTAGTTTACTCATGAATGGGAGAATGTGAGAATGCGATAAATCCAAAGTAAATGCACGACTGTCCGCAACCGCAATGCTAACCGTAGCAGAAAAAATCACCTGTAGCCTTTCAAATTATATATTTTTTAAGCAAAATTAACACAAACAATAAATTGGAAGTACTCGATCCATATTAATAGTTACTACTCGTATATACAGTATGTCCCACTCAAGAGTGTAACATCCTCATATATTTTTAGTTTTTATCCGATTGGAACCAAATTTTCTGTAAAGATTGTGCTGAAAAACGCATTCGCCCACTTCAAATGCAAAGCCACCTGCGATACCGGTATAAATAGAAAGAAATCAATAAATTATATTAGGATTTTTATAGGAAAATTGCACTGATGAATGTTGACCAAAAATCTACAATACAAAGTTTGATCAAAATTAGAGAAGATCGAAGTTTTGCTTTCCACAGTTTTTTTTAATAAAAAATGAAATACTAATAATTCATTTTAAATTTACTTTAATTTTAAGTACTGCGATTTTTTTACATACTAGAAATAAATACAACGCAAACAAATTAAACTTTAAACTTGTATTAGCAAAATGTTTTCATCAAAAAGGCCTACTATAATTAATTTTTTTTCCATATGTGTTGGTATCGCTGGTGGCTTTGCAATTGAAGGGGCGAATGATGATTGGGCAGGAGTAGACCACGTATTCTATTTTTGAAGAAGTGGTAGTTCCCATCGGATACAAACTAAAAAAGATATAAGAGTGTTAAGTAGGACACACTGTATATATGTATTCGTTTAATTATTTACATGCCTTGAAAACCTGATTGTTATTTGCAACGATAATGATTATTTTAACACACATTTTTCAGCAATTTTACACCAATTTGTTAAATATTCACAACAGAGAAAATAACTATTCGTTTAATGATTAAACAAAACGAACGGAATTATAGTAACGTTAACAAGAAACCGGTAACCGAACTATCACCAAAGTAGGTTTTGCTTTCAACATGCAAAATTATATAAATTGCGAAGCAGCCATGGGAGAATCTTCACTAATCTTTCCTGTCTTTAAATATAGAGCCAATTTAAACGTGGCACTTTAATGTGCACATTTATTAAGTATCTGTAAACTCCGAACATATATCTCCAATACTGAAGAAGCAACAAGTAGCAGCACTGTTAGAAATATTAAAACCAGCAGTGTCGTATTTAGAATTCCAGGAGCGTAACGAGGTGGGAGAGCGGTGGTTAGTTCTGATTTTTTCTGTAAAGGACAAGTCAATTCAGAAGCAGAATATTGTATCACTTGGGTTTTTGTTGTTTCTCTTTCGGTATTGCATGGTCAGAAATGGCACAGTAAATTAATGAAGCTTTCTCATTATTGTGCACACATTTTTCGACAATTATTCATTACACACAATTTTAACTAGGTTTTTTAAAACAAATAGTGGAACCAACGTTTGGTACAGCCATTTAGTTTCCGGGAATTAACAACGGGACGTTTTATTTTTAGCAGTCTTTATCGCTGAAAGCAGTGTCATCGTAATTCGGAAATTGAAATAACATACTAAGTTTTCTAGATTTCGAAGAAATAATTAAACTTACCAAGGATGCACTTCACTCATAATGGGGATAATAGTATGTACACAATACTAACAAAACAAAATGTAGCTGAAAATTTTAAATGGAACCGATTTTCTGCTTTCAAGTAGTTTCCTGTCAAAATAATAATTGGGCGACATTACAAGAAAAGTAATCATAAATACGTATATACGTAAAAACTTCTTGAATAACTTCGTTGAGGACTACTCAGTAACAGCCTACTGTTACGATAAGTCCTAAAAAGGATGGTAGGGGTTATACTTTAGTTCCATTTGCATCGCTGTTTATTAACACACGACACAGTCAGCAGTCCCGTTCTCGATCTCGAGCAGAGGGCTGCTTCTGGAGCGAGCGTACGTGTATGGCGGGCTAGTTATTTTCGTGTTTCAAGAAGGTGGACAACTCACAAGCTAACCGCACGTGTATTTGTCGACACCAAGGCATACGCGATGCTATAGCTTCAGAAAAAAGTATTTTTATCGTGAAGACCTATTAGTTTGTTATCGGAAAATTACCACTTTTATAGTGCATAAACCATTGGGGTTCTGTTTGTCATTAATTGAGCTACCGTCGGACTCCCAAAAACCGATCATGACCGGATCTCCTAATTTTCTCGTTGGCTTTGGATTACCCCTCGACTCCGGCTGAACTGCTTTCACCTTGGGCCAGCATTCTTACAGCTCCCAGTTGGCTTTCAGAAGCTGGAGCTCTAAGCCCTGCCGGTTCAAGGTGAAGATCATATGTCGGTATTGTTAACCACTGCATGATACTAAGAATTACCTCTTTACTTTGTGTATGCTTCTCTCAATTGGTAATTGAAATATATACTGTTTTTATGTGCGTGTTCTTGCAAGTGTTCAACAAAAGCTTGTTACACTTCAAAATTTGTTGTTACGACGTAACAAAACCAACAAAATAGAGGTATATAAGGCATTTACTAGTAATTTGTATACTAAGGTACTGAAGTTTAATGTTTTATCACGCATGTAGATTTAGTAGCCGAGGCCCGTAAGGCCCAGGCAAAAAAGCATATCATACACGATTAGTTTGAGTTGTTGGCCTAAAAAACCTTCTTCTTTTAATGAAATACTATTGGTTTCTTAGTTAGTCGTTTGTATTTTAATAGCAAGTAGCAAATTGGTATCACGCTTGCAATTCCTTCCGCATTCAAAATGTTAGCAACGTATATAACAAGTTCGTAATTTCAGAAAGTACTATAAACGATTGCAATAAATTATTCTTTTTTAGATCTTCTGTTAACTATATAACTGGTGAAGAATTGGCAATTAGTACGTCACAAAAAATTACTGAAGCAATCTAAAATTCAAATCACTCAAAACTTTAAGTAACTCCGGTAAATTATAGTAACTGTTCATTCTTGTATCTCTTAAAGTTGTTGTGCCGCTATCAGTATGCTTATTAATGCTAATCGTGGAACATTGTAGTTCTTGTACCTTTGAGGCTCTCCACGCGAAGATTCACCCGAGGATATAATGGATAATTTCTACAATTTCTGTAAAAAGCTAATAATGAAGTTTCCGCGGCTGCGGCAAATCCGCTAAAGCGCAAAAGAGAACGTGAAAATGTCTTAGTTAAATTACCTATAGCTGCTTGCAAAATCACTGGGAGGGCGGATAAATAACCGAAATACAAGACGACGAAACCACCGAAGGGTGCCCGGAATTTAGTTGTCTGGAAATTTGATTACTCGCATTATCTGGGAAAATTGTGTGCTTTCGTGTATGAGGCCGATTTTTAAGGTGCGTTCCACCGCAACTTTTAGTGAGCATCGGGTTTCTGAATTGGAAATAATCGTAGCAACCATAACGGCTATATTTTGTGCAAAAAATGTTAATAAAGTAAGGTTACAGTAGTTGCTATGCTGACCGTGGAACTTCAAAATGCATTAAGCTTTTTCTGATTTATGGTTGTATATGGCGCCTAAGTGCAGGGAATTGATGGTTTAAATATAGTGTGTATCGAAACAGCTGTTTCCAGCTAATGGATATTTCAGAACCTTTTTGTTTTCCAGTAACCTCCTACGTATTGTGATTTCCATATTTCGCTGAATGCTTTTAAGCAACTTCAAACCTGCAATTCTGTAGAGTTGTTGCAACACAAGTTAAACTTGATGTGCTGTGATAATCAAGGCACACGGATTTATAGGTGCAAAGCGGTCTTAAATATACGTATCTCATGTACATCTATTTTCCTAAAATTGTATTATATATTGAGAATGAAGCAAATAATACTGTATAGGATTTACTACAAAATAGACAGAAAAAGAAATTAATTAAATTCATATTGTAATTCCATACGTTTAATTTTATTACAGCTATTAATTATATTGAATTTTTCTAGACTATAACAAACAAATAGCATGAATCGTCGATATTCACAATTTTATACGATGGAAATAGGAAGAGAATAAACTAAACTCCAAACACAATTCTTAAAGCTTCTGACGAAATGAGCTAAAATTTAAACTGAGTGTATGCACGAAAATGTTAAGATACTCGTAGTTAAGTGTCTTTCAATCCCATTTCTCGGGATATGTATAGTTTAAATGTACATGGAGTTCCCGCCCTCAGGATCTATTTGAAATTCTAAGAAAACGTCTGATGAGTCTTAATATTTGAATATTTATTTGCATTTTTATCCCTTAGCTAGCTCATGGAACATGAAATTTTTATATCTCAGTTAGTAGCTTTAGGGCCGGTTGCAGAAAGTAATGTTAAGTCTGGTGTTACCTAACGTCGCGTCAAAATGAACAAAATCAGATCAAATTTTGTTTACTAATGTATTAGTTACCATAAACATTTGAGATTTGATTCGTTTTTGTTCACTTTGACGTCGCGTTAGCTAACACCAGATTTAACGTTGCTTTCTGCAACCGGCCCTTAGTGTTGTCTCGGGCTGAAACTTGACTTTAAACAATGCACAAGAAGAACGAATTTGTTTACCTTATTTATTGGCTGAAAAACACATATAAAAACAAAAAATGGAAAGAAAACACACATGAACACAAATAAAATAAAATAAAACAAGTTTAAATCATCAAATAATCTACGTGCAAGATGGCTGGGTCTACTTGCATGTATATAAAGTACATAGCATTAAAATAACTGTCTTTAAAACGCCAATAAAATATTTGAACGTAAATTTGTCATATTGACCCGTTTCTTTTACCTGGAACTGGTTGCTCCATACCGTTGGATTGAGCACGTCTTAGATTGCATCATTGCTCTGGACGGTACAACGCATGATACTAGGAACCCTCGATTGCTAGCTCGGGCGCCGCTTGTCTGATGGACGTCACAACTTGTGACAAAGGCGCCTTTTGATGCGTCGTAAACTACCGTCTTCAAATGGACGCTATGGATGTACAAAATAGTACCTCACTGTGTACTCATCGGTACAACTGGGAAATGCTTTGGTGTACTAATTACAAATATCCCGTTTCAATACATACAAATGAATTTAATTGACATATCAGCATTATAGGGTATGCATTTGTCCAAGAACCGTGTTTTAGTGATCCTACAACGTAAAAATAATACTGAAAGTATTAATATAGAACTGTAGATAATAAAAAAAAAACCGGGGGGTGGTTATAAGTGAAAGTGGATTAATAGCAAATATTTAAAATATTGTGAAACAATAGTAGTAGAACAGCAGAGATTTCCAGAACGAATAAAGTACGCAACATTCGCATGCGAGAGGAAGTTGCCTATTATATAATCGATGCAAAAAAAGCAACTAAGTAATTTGATGATGTTCAGAGGATAAGTGGAAACGGACTGCCGACTGTCAAAAACAATGGAACAGTTTTCAAATGAAAGCTGAATACGAAGTCGCTCCAGAGGAAGATGCAAAAAAGGAATAAGAAAGTTATGACGAAGTGGAATATTCAAAATGGGGTGTGGACTCGTGGTAAAGGATATTGAACACTGATAGAAATGTTTTAAAAAACCAAACCTACTTCAGCTCACGAATTGTTGTAAAAATGTCCTTGCTACTTCAAAATACAACGAAATAGTTGTGGAGAGAATTTATCTAATATGATGGTTTACTTTTAACTTCATTATTATTATTTCTAGGTAGACGGATGGCAGAATAATTTAAATCAATTAACATTACATGTAGTTGGGGCAAATTGAACAAATCTTTCTCCCACTTTTTTTACACGACTTGTTGATGGAGATTTTTTAGAGCGCGAATTTCAATATTTGTATACGTTCTTATATTGTCTTAGTTAATTTTAAAAACTCTTGCATCGCAAGAAGTTGCATTTCCAGCGACTGCGAACAAAATTTTGATAAATTGTTCGTCAGTGCGAGTTAGTCGTTTTCGCGATGTGTAGTAAAACAGCACCTGACACATAAAAGCTTATTACGCCGCTGTCGCGAATATCCTGATAACTTATGTAACACCACATGTTACACTATGGGTTAAAGGTTATTAAGATCTTGTAATCTGATTTTGACAGGCACGCTGATTAACGTTTCATGTATCGGTTCTACGTTATTTCTAAAAAAAAATATTTTTTTTCCATTATAATTTTTTTTGCAAACCAAACATGTCTCGCCTAACAGAAGCTCATAAATCGCAAGCCTGTTAATGAACGACGCCAAAAATTATGTACCCGTTTATGGTTTATGTGTCATGGATTTGCCCCTGTCACATCGTGCGAAAGTGTTGTATAACTAATATTTTGCATAATTGCATGGCCGATGCCCTGTTCGTCCGTTTAATTAAATGAGCCTGGTTCAGAGGCTTAATCCCCAGCGTTCGGAATTGTCTACCAGCCGTCGAATTTGTCCACTGCAGCCTGGCAGTGTTTCGGTTTGTCGATAGTTTGCTCATTTTGATTTCGGCGACCCATGTACGACTGCCCATTAAACACTCCTTCGGAATAAATGATGTGGGTTGCCTTCTCCAGCACGTGCGTGGGATTCGGCGCAAGTTGGGTTTAGCGTTTCCTTTAATTAGGGGGTAAAAAGATCGTAATTAGTTCGAACTGCGGGGAGCTTGTCAAAGGTATGTGTTTCTGAAATTAATGTTGGGATTAATTTGTGAGTTTAGATGAAAGCTGTTGGGAAATTATGTGGTGCCATATGAAAATGCTGAATTTTGTTAATAAAGCCTGGGAAGGTAGTTAATTATTTGCCCCCGTAAAAGTGATTAGATGAAAGTGGCGTTTGTCTATAAAATTGGTTATTTTCCATTACAGTCACTTTTGTTCGCAATTACTTTCTATTGAATGGTGGGCGTAATTTATGACGTGTTATCCCTAGTAACTATAGTTTTTATGTACTCTGAGCTATACCTATTAACAGGTTATTCCTGAACTTTCGGGAAATTACTTTGATGATTCACAAGTAACCACTCGAATCTTTGCAGTGGGATATTCTATCCATAGTCTCAACTGTTGGTCTTTGAGCAATTTAATGGCGTGTTCTTTGGCTGTTGCATACGCTATTCCTCAGGTGCGGTTTGGTCCCGTTACCTGTTTTCACGTGGTTAATTTAGCCAGTTCGTCAACTGTTTGATTATCATCTCTACCTTACTACCCTCTTACCCAAATCAGTGTAAGCTTGTCGAGTTTATCCAAGTGCACCATTTATTTGCAACATTCTAGAATCAGCTTACTTCTAAGCTCGACCGAGTTAGCAGCCGGCTGGGGTTTTTGGGGTCAGTTCGAAAAATAGCTTTTTTTACATCGATTCTACGGCTCTAAGCTATCTCATAATGTTATAAGTTAGTCGGTATTTCTACATTTTTATCTACAACTGGTAATATCTGTAACTAGTAATAGTAATACTGGGACTTAGTCAGTGCAAGGAAGGGCTTGATGGTTGGAGAGGAAATTATCGGTGAAGGAAATTGCGCAGGTCAGCCCTCAATCTGCTGTAGCGATTAGATCGCCCGCTGATCGAATGTAGCGACAAGTACGCAATTAAAGGTAATAGTAATTACGTGTGTCAGCCCTCAATCTGCTGTAGCGATGAAATCGCCCGCCGACCGAATGTAGCGACAATCGCGTAATTAGAAAAAGGAAAACTACGGTTGTCAGTCCTCAATCTGCCGTAGCTATGAGATCGCCCGCTGAACGAAAGTAGCAACAAACACGCAATTAGGAATAAAAAAACTACGGCTGTCAGCCCTCAATCTGCTGTAGCTATGAGCTCGCCCGCTGATCCAAAGTAGCGACAAACACGTAATTAGGAGTAAAATAAGGTGTTAAAACTGTTGTACCCTGACTCAGTCGACTTAATGATTAGCTACCAATGTCTCTTTACCTTTGCTTAAATATCAACCAGTAGTGGCTATCCCCTCTCGGGAATACCCATGGTGTTTCCAACATACAACCAATCACAGCATTTCCGCTGGGTAATTATCCAATCACAATGTTTCCATTTGACGCAGTATTTCTACCGCAGTTTAAATCGTATTATAATATTTTCGGTGTTCCCGATCTGGATGGCTAGCACCCAGAGTCGTAAATTGCCATTTTAATCCCTATTTGGCTATCGCCTGCGTGGCGAATTCCCAAATTATACTATTCCCAAATATCTCTAGTTTTCTGTAAGAAACGTGTGAATTATGTGGCCGCATAATCCACTACTAAGCTGAAAGCAAACAACCATGAGGTCCAGGGCCTTGTGTGTAACATAATATGTCCACAGTCGACACTTAATCTAGCTATTGATATGCCTGCACGTGTAACAATTCCTTACATTGGCTACACATTTCTACGAGTACATAGTATTGATTGTTCATGTTTGTGTCCATTATCATAACCTATAAGTCGCGTCCTCTCATATATATTTGGAGAAAAATAAATGAAAAGCAAGAAGCCGCGTGGCGCAGTTGGGTTAGCTCCAGGCTTGCATTAAGCAAGTCCTCGGTTTGAATCCCGCGGTGGTCGGAATTTTTCCGTAGCCTTGGCGATTGGAATCGGGCTCGGTGAGACCATTAACAGTTGGGCACCAAACTAATTGTGCTCTACTCAGAACCGCAGACCTAAGAGATAGAGTATGGTTGCTGCGCAAGCACCAAAGGCGCGCTCCAACTCTGTATCCCGAATCCGGGGCAAGTTGAGCATTTAACCGCCAGATGCCACCGCATAAAGCACCAGCCTCTACACCGCAAGGTAAATGAGATTACAGATTATACAGACATATATACATAAATCAAAAGCAGCAAACAGTGTGGGTGCAAGAAATATTTGTACACAGAGAGCCATTGGTGTCACAATTGGTTAACGATGAAGAGAAGTTCTGCAGCTACTACAAAATGAACCAAGATTGTTACAATTTATTAGTATCAAAGGTCAAACCTTAATTCTAATGTTGACGTTTCAAACGCTGCGAAATATGTAGCTGTTTGGTAATAACCGCAGAACAAAAAACCCTAACGGTTACCTAGCGGCGCTGGCGTCCACCGTCCACCAAAATTCGGACCGGTTGGAAATTTCAAACTGGTTGCAGACCATGGGTAGCTAGCGGTGGCTCAGTGAGACCAGTCGCATACCATTACGCATGCTGGAATTTTAGTTGATGGTCGTTGGTGGCTAGTGGTGGCTCAGAGGGACTGTGGTTTAATAGATGCCAGAACGGTTCATGACTTGCTCTCAAATACACTAATCTTTGGTTTTCAGTTTTAGAATTGTTCATTTTGCTTATTTCGTCGTGCTAAAATATTAGTTCTGATTTAGCAAATATTAACTCACATTTGCAGATACCAGAAAAAATTACTGGAAAAGATTAATTAGAACGATACCTTTAATCGTTTGCGCTACTCACTCGTACAGAAAAGACGAAAATCCTGAAGTGGAAGGCATTGAGCAGGCCAAGGAGACAAGATTTAGCCAGGTGTAAATTATTAACATCGATAGGCAGTATAAAGTTAAATGTTGCGAACGAAATGGGATATTTGAAACAATTGCCAAGAAAAATGTAGATAGTGATACTGCCTATAAAATATTTAGTACTACTCAGTTCTAATTCAGTTCTAACAAATATTTTCCGATTAGTGACTTCTTCGGAAGGTATTAAAAAATCTGAAGAGTTTAATTTTATTAAAATCTGCTTTGAAACTTCTAAAATTATACTTGTGATATAATGTGGAAAAGCCAATTTTAGAGATACAAAATTACTCGTATTAGAGCAATGCTGCTATTATCATCGTCCCATTTCCGATAATAAAGCACATAAAGTGTTTTTCGTTTCAAGCAGTGCTTTAATAATATGCAAGCTTAGAATTAATCATATAAGGCTTTATGAGCTTTTATGAAGCCATTTGAATTTAGTTTAGCGCTAAACTCCCACGCCACGCCATAAGTGGATTTTGAAGTGCAGGCTAATGAAACGGATGAAAAACAAAATAGTTCTTTGTTTCATTAGTACAAAAAATGCATGATTTCGAGACAAGTAAGACAGATCGCCGGACTACGCGCAGCGGAGTCCGGCGAGTCTCACGCGTCCCGAAAACGCATTTTTTGTGCCAATGAAACATACTATTTTTTCTGCAACTACTCACAAATTCGGCAATATGACTTATTATTTAGAATCAAACATTGTAGGTTATATTGTAGACTGTCATGGCGCAAATAAATAATCACTATACGGGGAAATTAACAACAACGACGGCGATTGCCGAATATTGACGAAGCGTTTGTGTTTTATTTAAAATTTACCTAAAATAAAACCGTATCTTGAGTCCATTTTTGTACTAGTGCAAATATGAATCGAAAAGTGTACAGTTGCCAAGGTAATTGGTGAACATCCCGAAATGACTTACTTTTTCTACAATATTATTCGACAATATGGCGTCTTATTCGTGTGGTTGGAGAAAAATTAATTTTTATTGTCGGCCGTGGGCGCAGTGCTATAACAAATATATCCAATTCCTGTATTCAATCTTGTTTGCCTTGAGGGTTTCCTTTTGTTTTTCAGTACGAGCATTTCATGTAGTACAAGGGCAGTTTTTTCCGTTTTTAATCTCCGATTTTCAACATATCAGATAAGCACGCTCTTACGTGTAGGGCACACAATTTATTATACAACACCGCTAAATGGAGTGCACTTGAGAAAGTTAAATGAACAGTTGTAAATAGTGCTCTATCACGCACAATTTTGTAATCCAAACAAATTGCTACTCCTTTGTGGCACAGTATGAGCCATTTGCTGTAGCAAGCAGTGAATAGAATATCATTGAGCACTTCGTGTTTCGGGAAATTCCTGATAGGAAATATTTTGTGAAGGCAGTTTTTGTGCCTTTTTGATTTCCTTCCAATTAAATGGTTTTTGTATTTGATTTTTAAGGCTTTTGACCAGGTATAACATGATATTTTATTATCAAAAGTTTGAGTAGATGGTTGGAAAAACTATTTGGAGGAAGAGAGAAGTAGCGGGAGGTTTCGCTTGATCGTGGTCCACTCACTCCTGACAATGTTTTACGTTTATTGTATTGTACCACAGCATACAGCATATTCTCTATGCTGTACTTGTACTAAATCAGGAACTGCAGATGATTTGCATTGGAGTCTGCAGAATTGCTAATTGTGCTGCAAAAATTGAGAGGGATCTGCAACTCAAAAGTAAATATCAAACCTGTTCGTTGGTTTAAAATAGGATTATGCGGCGGATATTTACAGTTTACCTCATATACGGTCTCTAATAGACGGTTTTGCATCGCATTCACTCTCGTAGAACATATGAAATGACGGGCGTGGTTCATGGCATGATGCTATCTATACCTTTAGGAGCAACCAATATAAAGGGTGTTTTTTTTTAGAGGGATACAACTTTAAATTGAAATAAAACACAGAAAGATGTTTTTAATATCCATGAAATTGGCTTTATCTGAAAGATAATTTTATGGCATTTATTATGTTTGAATATGATTTCGGGCATGAGACCGCCGCGATTGGCGTATACATGACGCAATTTGAAGGTCCAATTTTCACACACTCTTTTCGCAGTAAATCAGGCTGTATTTCATTTCAGCAATAACGCGTCGAATTTTGGCTTTCAAGTGCTCAATTGTTTTCGGTTTATCGGCATAGACATGCGACTTTACATATCCTCAAAGAAAATAATCTAACGGCGTCAAATCGCACGAAAGAGGTGGCCAGTTAACAGATCCTCAAAATGGATCCACGAAATGGATCTGTTAACTGGCCACTTCTTTCGTGTGATTTGACACCGTTAGATTATTTTCTTTGAGGATATGTAAAGTCGAATGTCTACGTCGATAAACCGGAAACAATTGAGCACTTGGAAGCCAACATTCGACGCGTTATTGCCGAAATACAGCCTGATTTACTGCGAAGAGTGTGTGAAAATTGGACCTCCAGATTACGTTATGTACACGCCAGCCGAGGCGGTCACATGCCCGAAATCATATTCAAACATAAATGCCATAAAATTATCTTTCAGATAAAGCCAATTTCATGGATATTAAAAACATCTTTCTGTGTTTTATTTCAATTTAAAGTTGTATCCCTCTAAAAAAACACCCTTTATTTATGCGTAAACAAAACACACTGCTATTTTTCCAAAATGTACTTACATTCTCGATCAACTTCTGGCGGTGGTTTTCGAGCGATCACGCTGTCAGATTTTCACTCAGCGCCCGATGGCCGCTGCCTTGATTGTCGTATCTTGCCGGCTACTGAATGGCAGCATCCAGCTAAGTTAAATATGTATGTTTCGTTATTTAATATTGCTTGTGTTATTTACGATATATACGAAGCAAACATTCTGCAAACGTAAATTACCGTCAATTTTGTATATAAACTACGTTTTGGGGGTTATCCCCTGTTAGAAGTGCAGTAATGCCTTAAGCGCTGTGGACCAGTGCATCAATATTGTTTGCTTTGTGAACCTTTTGCTCAGGTTAACGCACGTGAAGGTTCTGCTTATCGCGCGACGTGACGTCACGAGCAGTAGACAGAATTCTTAGAAATCCCACATATTTTGAAATACAATAAGGTAATTCGGAAATTACGAAACAAGGTTAAGTCCCCAGTACATCACCGGTTGATGAACACCAGGTAGCGCTTATAATCATAACAAGAATTGTCCCTGTACCTCTCTAGCTACAATCGTCTTGGGTATCGCGAGCTTCTGTTTCAGCCCATGATCCGTTTTTACGCTGAGCTACCGAATCTCTTAAGCCTGTTATTTAATTCGCACTCAGCCAACAGCCGTTAGGCCAATTATAAGCGACTGTCATGATGTTGTTATGACCGCCGGGACCAATTTTTTTCCGTGATAGCCGTACCACGAGGCGCCGAGAGGTGCAGTCGTGGAACTCCGATCCAAGTTCTACCGTAAGTGGGGTTTCCTTTGTATCATGGTCCTAGCGCTTTTCCCGATTTTGAGGTTCTTATGACATACAACGATCCTTTGGTTATTTCTAGGATGTCGTCATTATTTACATTTATTGTTAGAAGATCTCCTCTTATGATTTTGAGGGAATCACATATACAAGTCCTCCATTTTGTGAATTTGTTTCCGAAGCTTTTTGAGTTTTTCTTGCTCGGTATTATATTTTCTCTTTAAACTTCTTTGTTTCAGCTTGTTCATACTGAAGTCATTCAGGCTTTTTACCCCTTACTTTTCTGTTTGGAGCATTTCTTTTCAGATGTTTGTAGTGTAATCAGCTCGCTAAACTGGATACTTTTTGCTTATTCAGTTTGCTAACATATTTGTCTTAAGAGTAGTTCAGAAAGCCAGGGTTCGTTTCATAGTTAAGTATATAGACTAAGAACACATTAAACAGAAGTATCTACTGTTGTGTATTTTACAAATTAGGGTATTTTAAACTAAAATTACGTTTATAATGTATGTACAATGTTAAACAAGAAAATAAAATGCATTCGGGCGGATGCTGCAGAAATCGACTTGGAAAGGCTGTAACCCACGATGTGTTTGGTAGCCCTTGGTACAGTCGCCGAGCGCTGACGCTCTGGTTCGTAACAGACGATTCTAGAATTAAATATGATAGCACCTAAGGGCTGCGTTGTTTATGTTGGTGCGAACTAATATTGCTACATTATGACAGGGTTGGGGTTCTCGGTGGTAAATCGGTTATTACTGGGCTAGACAGTCTTTGGAGCCACTTTTTACAGCTCCGGGAACGCCGCAATTAGCTTATCTTTTACCTTATAAATATTCAAGAGCCAGCAGGGCGCTGCTCCGAGGCTTACGTACTGTACTATTCGTCGACGGACAGGAAAGTGCTCTTGAAACGGGTTAAGTTATGCCTTTAATTAATTTGGCCGTTGAAGCGTCCTAGTGAGCCCCTTATGAATCAGCATTCAACATGTTTGCCGCGGCTTCTCTGGATGCGTATTATTGTCGTTTCAGTGGACCAGTGTTGGAGCCTTGACCCCTAGGGGTCCAGGAAGGATAGGTGGGCCACGCGGTTCAGTTCAGGTTCAGGTCCCGGTTCAAACAAGCCACGAATACGACAGGAGATGGTTTCAGGAATGCATTTGTAGATAGGTACTGAATTCAGCAGGACACACAAATACGCTCCGGGTTTAGGTTTGGAGATCGGGAGTTCTGCAGGGTTTTCTTATAGTTCTGGACGGCTTCTTCAGGCAGGTCTAGGTCTCAGACTAACGGCAAGTTGTCTTTCAAGAAAAGACAAAGTCGGGATGGATGCGGCAAGTCTATTTCGCTTGCCAGGGCTATGTAACGGCGTCGGGCTTGACAGAAATCTCTTCTATGGCTGCCGGTGGCCTGGGCGAGGCCCAGAAGGCCTGATGGCTTTTCCAGTTAGGGCTGGCTGGACGGATCGCTGGATCCAAGTGTCTAGCAGGCCAAGCATACCTTTCTGGGCCTCTTAAGACTATTTGTTAAGTAAATTTAAGAAGGGTTGTACGCGTATCTGGGCATTGTTAGGCCGTTTTGTTATCGTCAATTCGCGCACACGGGAGATGCAAGCACCGATTGTGGCGTATTAGCGGCGTAGAAATTCCAAGAAGATTATTTATTCATAAATTGAATTTTGTGCAGGTGTTAACGACACAGTAGCACTCGACTAATAAACGGCCCACTTTTCGTATATTGGGGAATAAAATAAGTTTCTTAGAACATCAATAATCACTACGTGTCTTTAAGGGATATGTCTCTCCGCCGATTTTGTTTCTTGTATTATGGCAAAGCTTTGCACGGTATAATTTTTCAAGACGCCTCGGGAAAATTTCTTAATTTTTTTAATCATAAACCAATTTTTGCTAAGAAGAATACTGATTTGCCAAAAGCCAAAACTTCCTTCGAATGGAGAGGAATTTGTTTATTTAAAAACGCTGTCCGAATTATTAGTGAGACATACACACAAGTACCTGAAATGTCATAAAAATTGAACGCCTAATGTAACTGCGGTTATTGCTTCAGTATTTTCATAAAAATGGGATCATTTCCATTTGGCCGTGAGAGCAGATTGCGATTTCTGCTGTTAAGCGTTGTGTTCGATCTCCAATCTGCGGTTTGATGGTTTCATCTGTGATTCATAGATATTGAAAATTGATTCGGCGGTTTCTATTACATGCACTCGCGTTCGGGGAGAATGAAAGGCGAATAGCTCGCTGAAACGAAGACAAAGGCCCCGTCATATCCATAGTGTTCGGCGTTCCTTACAGAACTGCTCCGTTAAAAGCACAAAAAAATTAACCATTCGAACGCATTAATGTACTGCTATGTATACACAGCTTGCGATCTGAGTTTGTATTTAACACATTTTAGTAAACGAATTTGTCCTGAAAACACAAATATTCCGGCCGTAAAACGATGCGTTTACAGTACATTGCTTTAAATTGCTTTTACGCCTTTGTCTGTTTTTCGAGGTTGGCTATATTGAGGGACCCGCTAAAGACAGCGGGCTTCCTAAATCCTCTTCATTGGCCTCCAGCTCTTTATATATCTATATACGTCCGCGCGATATAAAGATGGAGCTACATCCCCTGTACAAATTGACATCTAGATTTTGTTTTCTTTGAACTGTGATTTATTTCTTAGCGCCTATTCTCGTAAATCTTACTTTGCCAGATACAAACAGACCCGTTTTATTGCCCATCCCGAAAGTGGTCGGAGCCTGCAATTATTATAACGACGTTACGTTGTGGAATATGCTCGCGGACAGGCCCGCATTTTAATTTGAATATTTTAACCGGCGCTACATCACACGTTGCTGAATATTTGGCCATTTTCGGTGTCAAACCGGCCGTTATTGTTATTCATTTTCCGTAAGTGACGCAATTTATTCATTGGGAATTGGTGGCCGTTCGCTGCCCGCGCTAATTTATTGTTTTTGTGAAGCAAATTTGCACTTAAATGAAATAGATAAAATAATCATGTTGCCCATTTAATTAATGGCCGCAGCTACGCCATATTTTGCTAAAATTGAATATGAAGTGGGCCAGAATATATTAATTTAATCCGCCACACTGCCTAGAGGCAACAAATATAAAGTGCGAGGATTTTTTTGCAAATGATCGCATTTCGTACAATCCAACTTTATATGGATTTGTACCTACCGTGAATGTAAAGGAGAAATAATGCTAAAGAAGCATATATGCAACCTGCAAGGAGTGAACTACTGTAATTACTGCTGCCGTTAGCGGTGTGCTACAAAAAACTTAACAACGAAAACCTTCCTAATGATCTGTAGGAAACTTCAAAAAGATCCATAACGCAACAAGTGGAAAGTGGAGGCAGTAATTGAACACTTCTACAAAAACTTGGAAACATCGATACACAAGCTCATTACAAAAGAAATATACTCTACTACACAATAAACTATTCGACAACACTACGGATTTTAATCAAATTTCAGAAGAAGCGTGTTAGTACTATAGCTAGACTTGATTTGATAGATTTGCAATAGAAATTGTTGGATGTTAGAATGTTGATTACGTCTACATTCGTTTATTGATTAAAGGTCAACATCTATGTATATAAAGTAGCAAGTATCTTAAGCCTATTTGACACGCTGTTCACTCTTGCATTTTACACGATAGTTTTTGCGTAACAAGTTCGGAAAGAGTATCTTTACAGTACGCATAGGCACATTTCAAGCCTGAAAGCATACAAGTCCTGTAAAGGGAAAGTAGGCGCCTTGCTGAATTAAGCATTTGCAGGATAGTGCGCAGTTGTTCCAGTAGAATATTCAGCATTCTGCATTTATATTCTATTACTTATATAACTTAGCGTACAGCTAGCAGTATTCCGACGCCATCAAAGCGTCAGTTTCAGGCACCGGCATCACGTTATAAAAATAGACAAATCTAAGAGGGTTTCTGCTACCGAAATGGTAACCAAAACTTTCCAGATCATTCGGCAGAGCGTTTACACGCTCTAGCACGACATTTGTGTCTACCATTACAACAGTAGGCGCCGTCCTGAAGCATTTTCAGGATAGTTTGCAGTTGTTTGCGTAGAATTTTCGGCATTTTGCAATTACAGTTTATTAATTATATAATCGATGATTCGATGGTTTTTTTATTAAATTGAAGGAGGTATAAAGTCTCATTAATTCGTCACCATAGAAGAGCTGTTTACAACGTCGAACATTTGAATTCCTATAGAAAGACGTCAGTTTCAGTATGGTGTTATATAATATACGAGGCTTGTTCAATAGAAACCTATCTTTATTTTTTAAATTGTATAATTATAATAATTCGCCACGTGCAGTAAGGCAATTAATTACCCTATTGCATCATAAACGTCGCCCCAAGAATTCTTCTATAGCTCTCTGCACTTTGGCGTCTGAAATTGGCGACCCTCGAATGCGAAGTCGCAGAGTGCGAGAAGTTATACTTACACCAACAATTTCTGAAATGCCTCTACTGAATGCACGGCGATCTTCCATCATCAGCCCTTCCACACATGTCGAGTTGCTCTCACTTGATGCAGTAAGTGCTGCACATAGTCGTGGTTCAGGCGTCGTACTCTGTCCTGTATTTTTAAACTATCTGCACAATTTTTACAGATGGATATGCAACACTGCATAAACAACTTGCATTCGCATAGGTGCGAATATGAAATGGCCGAACACTTTCACCATAGAAAAATTGAATGATCGCACACTGGTTTTGCTGATACAAGTTTTCGACTAACAGTTGTACTAATACTACTAATATTTAAAGAACAAGAGGGATTATTGCGTTTGTTTCTAAGGGTAATTTGACCAGAGATGGTTTCTGTTGAACAAGTTTGGTATAGTTCATACTTATATGAATGATAAGACTACGTGTTGTGGGGGTTGCACCTGTTTTAGTAAAGATGGCATTCTAATCCAAATATTCAGAGGTTTGTTTCGCTATATTCCATATCTCCAGGAATATTTCTGCATGTTGTACACAATACTACCTATTTTGTCTTTTGTATAGTTTGGGCATTTTAAAACTTTCTTTAATGCAGGTTTGGCACCTCCCAGAAGCCTGGTCAGCAGGGAGGTTGATGACCAAAGCCCCCTCATACTAAAATATTACACCCAAATACCCTGACAATAAATATATTAAATGTAAGAGCCCTAAAATCAGAAGTAAGAGCAGAAGATACAATAAACAAAGAAAAACAGGACGTATTCTATAATATAAAGGCTCAAAAGAATGTCAAAGAGATGTTGGCTTTTGGACATGATAGAAGAATTTCACGGACAGTCAGAGAGAATAGCAGCAGTCAGGTTAAGAATAGACAAGTTAAAGCTGATGGGATAATAACAGGACAACATGATTACGGTTTAAGAAACGAATGAGGAAGAACTCTAGTTGGTTTTGCTATCAAACACAAACTTTTATAACAAACACCTTTTAAAAAACCTAGTAGCGGAAAATAGACATGGAAATCCTCAAATGGAACATGAAAGAATGAAATCGAATATATAATTTGCAACAATAAAAAGATAATTAAAGACACAGAGGTCATAAACTAACTACAATTCGAAACTGACCACTAAATGACACATTCCACAATAACTATAAATATGAACACTCATAGAAAACAAAAACATGGACAACAAACAAACGCTCAAACAAGAAACAAAATAGATCGTGATAAATATGTACATAATATGAAAGAAAGTTGTAGGAGCGAGGATATAAATACAGTACAAGGGAAAGAAATTCAAGAAATATATAATCACATAAAAGTTATCATACAAAATGCAAGGAAGAATGCCAAAGACCAACAAGACAATCACAGGAAACAGAAACTTTCATACTCAACAAAAACAAATTAATAAAGAAACGCGAAGGACTTAAAAAACAACCAGGAGTGACTAACAGAATTGAATACGCGAACTAAATAAACTATCAAAACTTGAAAAAAGAAAGACATTAGAAAATGGGAACAAACAAAACACAAAATATAATAACAACAGGATCGACTAAAAAAATTAAAAAAAAACTATCAGAAGGCTGGTTAACTATAGTCTAAGAAATGAAAATAACAATCTAGAGAAATAAAAGAGAAAATATACTAAAATTAGCAACAGAATACTAGGAAAAGCTATACGCGAAAAGCCCAGAAATCGATATACTGATGGGGCCACAATCAGGGCCGTAGCTATAGGCTTAGGGGCCCCCGGGCAACAAATAATTATGGGGCCCCCACATTATCTTCCCCTTTACCTCTACACCACTTTCATTTAGTAAGCCGTTTTAATGGGGTTACTATTTGGTGTTTTTTCTGTTAAGGTAGCAGAATGCACATTTAAAACTGACAAAACACATATTTACTTGTCACATTGGGTTTAACATAAAACTGTATTTAATGTTTAAACAGGCTAAGTTCGGTTCAAAACTTTTTTTAAGAAAATTTCGTAAAGTAACTTCCTCCGTCTTCGGGGGCCCCCTATGTTCGGGGGCCCCGGGGCGCTGCCCCGGCTGCCCCGGTGGTAGCTACGGCCCTGGCCACAATTATATATAACAGCAATGAGATAACATGAACAACAAAATAAAATGCTTGAGTAAGAAAGAGATGCCCATACAACAAAATTATTTTAGTAGGCACAATTAGTTGACATATGTCATAATTAAAGTAAGCGTCAAGCCTACTCGTATATTTGCTACTACGTTTATCTCTTTCCTACTCAAGCAATATGTGTTATCTTCTTATTCATGTTATCTCATTGCTGTTATACAGGGTGTTTCATTAATAATTGGAAATATTTTAACTGTAGAATCCTGGGCTCAAAATATTAATATTTAACCCAAATCACTTAGATAAAATGTGGCTCGTTACTGAGATATAGGGTGTTCCATTTAAAAATTTAAAAATGATTTTTCCCCATTACTTTAAAACTATTTGACGTATCCGTATCATATTTGGCAGGAAGTTTAGACACTGTAAACCATGCTAAATTGTGTTAAATAAACGTTTCTGACTACTACCAGAGGCGTACCACAGGGGCAAGTGAGTGGTTGACCCTTCCCAAATTCTACGCCACTGGCGGAATTGCCATTTTAGCACAATTTTTCGACTCTCCAATACTTTCTATGTAAATAACATACTCTTTCTTCGTCACGATAACGTCATTATTTTTCGAGATATTTAAATTTAAACAAAGCGGAACAGTTATTTTGATTTTAATGTGTATTAATTATGTTGGTGTTTTATGTCATAAGATTGCATTTATTACGCAAATGAAACTTTAATCCGTATTAACAAAAAAATATAATGTTATTTATTGAAATTTATTGAAACGAATACATGGATACATTTTTTTTATGTTGAATGCATCTATGTATTAGTTTCAAGAAATTTCAATAAATAACATTATGTTTTTTTGTTAATACGGATTAAAGTTTCATTTGCGTAATAAATGCAATCTTATGATAAAAAACACCGACATAATTAATACACATTAAAATCAAAATAACTGTTCAGCTTTATGTTTAACTTTAAATATCTCGAAAAATAATGACGTTATCGTGACGAAGGAAGAGTATGTTATTTACATAGAAAGTATTGGAGAATCGAAAAATTGTGTTAAAATAGCAATTCCGCCAGTGGCGTAGAATTTGGGAAGGGTCAACCACTCACTTGCCCCTGTGGTACGCCTCTGGTAGTAGCCAGAAACGTTTATTTAACATAATTTAGCATGGTTTACAGTGTCTAAACTTTCTGCCAAATATGATACGGATACGTCAAACAGTTTTAAAGTAATGGGGAAAAATCATTTTTAAATTTTTAAATAAAACACCCTATATCTCAGTAACAAGCCACATTTTATCTAAGTGATTTGGGTTAAATATTAATATTTTAAGCCCAGAATTCTACAGTTAAAATATTTCCAATTATTAATGAAACACCCTGTATATAATTGTGGTCCCATTGGTATATGAAAGAATAGAAGAAGAGATAGAAAATGAAGACAAGGACAAAATACCGTTGAAGGGATGGAAATTGTAAAAGAAGAATTAGAATTGGCCATAAACAAATTAAAAAACGACAAGGCCCCAGGAAACGATGGCATAACTAACGAGCACATCAAACACGTGTCAACAAAGATGAAACAACTATTAATAATTACGTAACAAACGACTTCAGGGATTGGACCGTGTCATTATTGAGGTCGAAGAACACAACGTTTCGCCCACTTTCGTAAGCGGCTTCATCATGAGGAAAAACAAAAGAGCACGGTAACTCAACGTGTAAACCACGGCAGAGGCGAAACTCTTCTGTATTCTGGAACTCATGAAATTATATTTTATGCGATTACCGTATTTCCCATTTTTATTTTATGATTATTACCAAATAGAAGCATGAACAGTTGAGATCTCTATTGATTTCCACGCTTTGTTCTTTTAATGGATTATATATCAAAATTGTTATCGGTATTTGGATTTAGTGCTCCGGGTAGTATTATTATTCCTCGAAGTAAATAAGTTGATATGCTATTCAATTACTCATATTGAGAATATGTACCTTCATGAAGCAACAAGCATGTATGGGTTTAGAGAAATACAAGATGCTGAAACACGAACTTCTTATTCTCCTTCACAGTATTTACCGTCGCCATTATTTACAGCAATTCTTGAATATCCTTTCATGTCGCTTTATTATTTCTCTCTCTCACTAGGAAAATAAAGCATCAAATTCGACGGTGCAAAATAAGATCGTAGGGTTGTCAAATACTTTTTTTTTAAATTTTTAAATGTAAAACATTGGCGATGGAAGGCAAATGATTCTGAAACTACAACACGATTTAGCAGTGGTCAAAACCTAATGTTTTTTTTCTGAGAGCTATGGATTTTTCTTTTCATTGAAAAAAGGTATATGCAGATCACCCGATAACGGTTTAATAAAATGTATAAAATAACAACGTTAGCATTAACTAGAATTAAAAAGATGAATCACTGCTGAACACTACTATTCCATGAAGAATCGAGACGATTGACAACATAGAATATATACCAATGCACTAAGCAAACTCGGCGTATAATAAGAATAACGAATGGAGGATGGGAAAAAGATAGGAAAAAGGTAAAAACGTTTAGAGTAGGCTCAGCTTATATGTAACTATCCACGAAGATTACCTTACGTTGACGATTCAACGATCAACGCTTTGCTAGCTAGAGCTGGCCGAACGGAACTAATTGCGGTATGGAAATTCTGCTGTCACAGTTGTATACTGTATTTTCTTCTATTAAAGGGTTTTTCGGAGAAAAAACTAAAATGAGTCTCAAAATTGACTTTTCTATAATGGTTTTATTCACTATTGTAGCGTAGATTTTATTGATATTTATTCTTGTTTCTAAAATGTGATCTTTACTTCTGCTCGTCTTTCGTCTTTCTTTCGAAAGGATAAGGTTGTCAGGTATGATATCATCGTCAGCCCTGTTGTTGTCAACGTCATTGCAGCGACATTCGCACATCCATTGTGTTCAGGTGTTAAGACCTCACGATTGCCAAGGACAGACTGGGGAATTGCAAGAGGCTAAATTTTTCTAGCTCATTCTGTTTTTAACTCGTATCTTCACTTACACCTAAATAAATAAAAGAACTGAGTAAATGTATATTTTGAACGTATATAGTACTATGTTGTGATTATTATTAATAATTAATAATACATGAGTTTAATAATCTCAAAAGACTCTTATCTCATATGGGTCGGGTCTCTACATCATAGCAAATATTATCGTGACTTGTATAAATTATAGGAAACACATCTTTTTTAATAAATTAATTGTAAACACTTTGTATATTGCTGATTTAACTACTGGGATTACTACAATACTGGATATTATTTAACTAATGGGAATTTTAATTCAAATATGGTAATCCAACCTCATAATTCGCAAAACAAGTTCGCTGTTGTTTGAAAATTATTTGTGATTACGTCATTAAAGCGTTCCTTAAGTGATAACAATTGCAGTAAGTAAATACACGTCACAAACAACAAAAACTCAGAGGACGCGTCTGCCGGAAGTGCACAAAAAAAACGACGCCACGCTTGGAATTCACTAAATTCAATCTTTTAGCATGAACTTTTCTGACCTTTCCGATGTTTTTCCAATGAAAGCTAGGGCTTAACTCACGCTCCAGCAAGTCCCACAATGCCTGGGCCTCTCTTTCTTCGTTGACCTGCCGATACAAGCCGCTGACGCTTGCAAAACGACCCTTGTAGCTCGACCGCTGCGAAAACCTCCAATTCACCCGTTGCCTCACATTAGGGCTCCAATTGCTTCCCACGAAGGTCGCTGCTTACTTCTAGATCATAGAGCTCCATTTACACTGCTTGAACCTCCTACACAATCTCTGAAAAGCCAGTCAACACTCGATGCACAAATTAAACACTTTTAAACTTCTGCAGAGGTGCTACGAATTACTGCAACAGCGTACCCAAAGGATATAGAATTAATTTTCAAACACACTGAATTGGGAAAAGAAGTATTTATTCACGTATTAACAATTATTATTTATTGGGGAATCTAAAATTAACACCGCTGCACAGCTTGGCTTCCTTTTCCCAATGTTTTGTCTTCGATCTTACATTGTTTTACATTATTTCCAAGCCTACTCTAATTACTTCTTCTTCTCTTCTTCCTCTTATTATAGGCTGAGAGCCTGTTATTTCCACACATTGAGGGCGGTTTTATAAGCCATCTTAAGCCGCGGCCGGGGTAGGTGGCTAGCCTAACTCCTTGAATTAGGAAAGAATGCCCTCACAGGGACCACGACCACCAAAGATGTTCGTATGATGGCCGGAGAGCGATCGATGTTTCCAATGTACGGGTATGGTGCTCGAACCCACTACCTGCCGACTGCTGGCGCAAGCAATCTACCAGCCCGCCACACGCTCTCACTCTGATTACATTTTGTTGAAATCAAGGCTAACACTATTTTTAATATCGTTTTACAAATTAGTATCAAGGCCAATGCTGTTTTATACTATTTACGAAAATTAAATTAGCACATTTCTGGAACATTTTATAGGATAATATTTATATGCTTGAAATATTATTAACTGCTATTATAATCATAAAGGCTTAAAATGTGTTCATAGCAATAAATATATAATTGTTGAAACAACCACAGTAAACGCCCATGCGATTGCCGATGAAGTGAGGGCGGGTCCCAACGTAGAAAACCGCTCTTATACGGTGCTGCGCATTTCCTTCAGAAATATTTTGACTTGCTTGGTTTCTCAGACAATCAGCAGGCCCGGATGTAATTAAACAAAAAGCCTTGGATAGCGGCACTCTAATTGCATTAACAAAGGCATAAAGTGTGATGTCAGCTAATTACGTATTTATGAAAATTAACAATTTTATAGAACAAAATTTTACAATATCTTTACATGAATAATTGGCACTAATTTTGAAGCTACTTTGCGCTATGTGGGATAGAAATTTCCGTTAATATCAGTATCTAAACTCATGTTTTCTGAAATGAAAGATAAGAGTGATATAATTTGGACTCAAATCGTCGTATCGATTCTTATGTGGAAATTACCACTATAATATTGCGAGTACTTCCTATTAGATATATCGGCATTGCATTAGAGATGGTAATAAATAACTTAAATGGAAATCAGCCGTTCGTGATGACATAGCTTTATAGATAGGTACTTGTTTTACGAAAACAAATTGTAATTCTTCATTCTAGTATTCTTGGAAAAATAAGTATCAGCTAAAATAGTTATGTATTCATACACGTGTGCCATAATAAATTGATGACGCTTAAAGCTTTTGTGTTGTAACTTTGAAGGATACTCGTTGTCATATATGACTGGTCTTATTAATAAAGAGAATTGTACATTTTCCAATTCAGAAAGGTCAAACGAATCCCCCAAGTAAAAATATTATTCTGTTTTTGTTATTTATAAGGTTCACTTGAATTTGTGGTAAAGTTGCTGGATTTTGTTAATCTACAAATCGGGATGGGTGATGCTTCTTTCATGGTCTTATGTTTATAATTTCTAGAATATCCCTCACAGCTCCCGCAGAAATTCGTAAATAATTCTGAAATTCCTCGTGATCACCTCACAATGAATGGAAATGTGGAAAAGAATGCTGTAATAAATTTAATTAAATACCTTTTTGTGTTAACCGTCGCGTCGGTTGCGAGCCCTTGCTGTCGACTACGGATATTCGAAGTCAAAATTTAATAATTTTTGTAGGCGCTCCCGGGCGCAGACTGCAAAATAACTCTAATAAGATGTCGAACCTGAAATCAAATAAATCATCGCGGCTTCGTATAAAGTTTCGTATTACTGAAAGCGGAACTAATGTATGAAATATATTCGAACTTGAAGCGCATTATATCATTATTGTGTTCCCGATTTCGGGCAAACTTCTCGCAATTGAAAGGCCTTGTGTTTTAATGGTTATGTTCTGCGGTGCTAATAAAACTACTACAATGCTGGAGGTACTGGCAATCCACCCAATTATTAACGATAAAATAATTAGTCCCATTATAACAAAATAGTGATACGCAGTTCTGCATGTGTGCTAATAATTAATAAATACCGTACTGTGGAGCACGATGTGTGTTTAATTTAGTTTTCAATTGCCAGGTTAATTGCATTGATTGCTGTTAATATAGGATATGTATCCATTATTTGATATAATAACTGTCACGGTTGATGGGATTGATAGGCTAATTAAATTCTTGTACATTTATAAGCACACTAATTTTGTTTCATGAAAACTGAAGCATTTGAACTTGAAATCTCTACGATGGTTTTACTTGGTTCAATTTTTTTTATTAAGCGTTTAAGATTTCTGTTTTATAACAATTTTAGTGTTGAGTTCCTACAATTACAACTTGCTTGCTTTTCGCTGCTATTGCTGTCTATTGGTAACTGAACAGTTAAACCTCATTTGCCTATTATGATTTGGTTGGGTGTCATGTACACATTGCTTATGCTGAATTAGCTGGAATAATGTTAGTACTTCCTCTTTGCTAGCAATTTTAAGTAATTAGAATTAGTAATTTCACATTGTGCTCGCATTAGCTTTTGTTTGTGCAGCATACGTGTTAATAACTAATTAAGGTCTAAAATCATTAGCATGCTAGTGTGATGTGCCATATATAAACAATTAGGACTTGTACTTGCTCGTTTGAGCAATGTGGGAATCAATTACACACGTGTATATTTTTTTACAATGCAGCGCCGGCGCCCCAAAATACATCGGAATGGATATTTACAACAACGGCACTTTTATCGAGTGTTTAATTACGGTTTTCGTAGCCCAGGGGAGTTATTTGGATGTACACGGAAATGCTGTTTTTCTAAGTAAATAATTTAGTGGTTGTATTTGCGCTGCCCTTGTGTATATACTGCCTCGATTAAATTGCGAATTTGGGTGGAAGTAAAACTGAAGTGCTATCTTTAATCGCATCAGTATTAGTTTTTGCAAGTTGCAAGCACCTACAGATTAAAATATTTGCGATGAGGAGCGCAGCTTTTAAGAAAATATAAACCTAACTGCGCACGTTTCTTATACAGACGATTGCATTGGCTATTATCACTTTTTTGGCTTTTAGAATAAACAATTAATATAGGTCCCCACTAGGGATATCACGTCATGAATCGTGGCCATCACTTAATAGAAGCTGAATGTGGAACAGCTAACTGTAATGGAAATAGCAACTTCGAAAATCCATCTATTATCCTATTATGATGGTTACCAGCTCCATTACGGAACTATATCGACATCTCTGCATTTTGGATATTTTAAATATCCGTTATTCCGGATTCTATTTTTGTGTACTAGTATTATCGTAATTAATATCTCACCAACGAAAATACCTTGGGGCTAAAATAAATTTAAAACACGCTATCGTGAAAATAAATTTTGACGTAACGTATAAAGCAACTTTTCCTCTAAATTGAACTGAAAAATTGCATTTCCGTTTCCTCTCTATTTGATTGAAATTTTAATATTGAAGTTTCTGTAGTTGTAAAGCCACTTATATCGCAATTTCCCCATTTTAAAACTTTCGAATGGCGTTTTACATACAACGTGTGCTGAAAGTGTTTATATGGAACACTAAGCATAATCGTAGATGAAATACAAATACAAATTTTATCCGCTATTTACTGAAAAAAAACAGTTAATGTTCGCTATCTTCCATGGACAACGTTACGTTCATTTTAGCGTTAGCCCTAGCTATGTAAACTCATCTTAGTTTCTATTAAAAGCTACTTATTGGCTATGCCAATTTCAAGGCTGTGGGTTTATTTATTTATTTATTTATTTATTTATTTAATTCGCACTCAGCCAACAGCCGTTAGGCCAATTATAGGCGTCGCTGTGCAGTTATGAGGACTTCCAACCCCACTAACGACTGTCATGATGTTGTATGACCGCCGGGACCAACTTTTTTCCGTGATAGCCGTACCACGAGGCGCCGAGAGATGCAGCCGTGGAACTCCCATCCAAGTTCTGACCAGAGACAGCGTTGCTTAACTCTGCTGATCGAACGTGGACGCTTGTTCAAGCTACACCACTCGGGACCCTACGTTGAGAATTGCAGATGCACGTTGCAGTTGGACCTTCGCATCTTTCCTCCTCGTCGTATGTGATGTTTCGGGGTTCTGACAGGGTTCTCTGAAAAAAGGCAAGTTTGTCTAATTAGCTCTGGGAACTCAGTACTTACATAACAAGTTGGGTGTTTGTTTTAACATATTGGAGGTTGACTGCTGGCAGCCCGCACTATGAATTGTCTATTGTGTCACTTGGGTGAATTTATTTTCAGTCCGTTCTCGGTATTACCTTGTTTGGCTTATTTGAGCGAATCTGTGCGTGATATCTCCTATCAGACATTTTCTATGAGATTCTGGTGTATTGCATAACCTGCTTCAGGAAGTTGTGCATTTGGTTGCTGTGTGGGTTGAAACGGTCGTTTAGTCACCCGGTAAGGGGATTTGGGATTCGGTAATCGCTGTGTCTTCGTTATTTCTTCCCAATTGTTATTGTTGGATTAAATAAATGAATTTGGGATAGTCACCATGCGAGTGGATCTATATAGAGACAAACAGCAGTTTTTGGTAAGTCGTGCCATGGACGTCTATGTTGGCAATGTGATTTTACACATTTTAATTTTAATAAATCAACACCTCCTCTGGTGATCGGAGCACTAAGCCGTTTTCCAACTGAGGTAAGCAATTTTTTCCAAATGCGCATCTGTACGCTAATGTCTTTTTATTTATGTGGTTATTTCTTGATTTTCTAGAATTTTCTGGATTTTAGGATATTTGTAGAGAATATTCTTTTTTTTGCGAATTTTGGATCTCATTATGGACTTGGGAAGTTTATGTAATTGGTGGCTATTACGGCTCAGCTTTGACTTCGCTTTCGTAGTTTGCACGATTTGTCTACGTTGGTACCGTTCTATCCAGCAGCTAGGCGTGATTGAAGCCACATTAGTTTCCTTGATCAACTCTGGATTCAATAGATAAGCTACGACCTTATACTACAACTAGATTTTTTGCTGCAATTCAAAAATGTATCGGTGCTGATAAGTGTAATTATGAATTGACGATATTGAAATTTGTCGGCTTCTATGGGTTTTACCATTTATGTATTTATGATTTATATGTGTATTTCCTACGAACTTTGCGCTTTGTTTAATTGTGCTTAAACTTGTCCTTAAAATTATAATTCACGTACGTTATGCTGTGAACGCCGCAGGGTTAGCATTGAGTTTATCCAATTACGTACGTGTCCCTCGATGGAATATGTTATTTCGGTACGAAGAACCACTCTCTCATATTACTTGTCTTCATGTAGGTATTGAAAATACTTATAATTTTAATTCCGCCGTATTTATGCTTTTTTCCTTTCTATAACAGGCTTATCAATAAGTGTATTTTTGATATAACTCCGTCATTGTAAGATGCGATTATCATATCTTGGGGAATTTTCCAACTTAGATTCGCGAGTTGCTGAATAAAAAGTTGGTGACGCCCGTATAAGGCTTTGATCATTTTACTGTTAACTCATTCCTCTCTGCGGAGTAGCATAACTGGCCCGTTGACTGTTTTAGGTATTCTTAGCTCGCTATTCGGCTTACATTGAAAGTTAGATTAATGTTAATTTATTTTATTCCTATTGCATACCTATTAGAAGAGCGTTCAGCGGTGGCAAGTAATAAATTATGTCCCCTAACGAGAATTGTGTAAATCGATATAAAGCGAATAAGCTATTCGTAGACGTTTCTCAAATATTAACATGGTGGCGCTTAATACCTAAATTATAAATTATTAACCAGCACTGGCTGAATCAACCGCACAGCAACGGTGAAAATCAACTATTGGACTACGGCATTCAAGGAAACACATTTTTAGTCTGCCTCGCCGAATAGATAAATAAATGAGTTAATGTTTGCAAGTTCTCGATCAAAGGCACGTTGTATCGTCTATGAATTTGAAATAGGTTTACATGCAATATTTACAAGTCCACATTTATGGGAAACTCGCTCTTTAATAAGCTCTACCGACTAGCTGCAATTTTCAAACTTTCCAAACTGCATATATACGGATAGTTAATAGATCGTACACATATACATGTTTAATGTTTGTCAGTTTGGAAATTAGTTGTCATTTATTATGTTTCATGGGTTTTCTTATCAACAGATTTTATCAGTCGAATACAAGTTAAATTTAATTATCCAGCATTAAATTAAAAAATACCGTTACAAGACTTCAGTTTGTGCTATCAAAGTGATGAATATATAGACATGCTTGCACGTAGATCATAGTAGACAGTTTATTGGCAGTGGAAGTAATTTATTTTGTTTGTATTGTACACAATCATATTGAGCGCCTGTATTCACATTTAGAAGGATCTATAACATCGTTTATTCCTTAAATGACACACCTTATACTACAACATAATGAAGCGACAATTTATAAAAGCACGTAGCCTCTCTAATGCAGCTGTTGCTATACATTTACTAACAGCTATTGTAATTAAAACCATTAACTGCTTGTCAGGGGAAAATCAACCATATTTTCAGAAATATATTGCAATATTTGAAGTGTTAATGTTGATAGAATAGCTTTTGTGCTTATAATTTCCAGTAGCAGACAATTTCAGGTCATACTATTAATTAAATTAAAATGTAAATCGCGCCATAAAACTTCTCAGCAGCGCTGTGTATTTTCCAGGTATAAAATTTATGGGTTCTTAAAATGAATTATCCCCAGAATCAAAAATAGGACAATAATTAAAACATATAAATCTTCCGTTTGGAGCAGGAGGGAGCTGGTCTAATAAATGGGGAAACGAATTGTTAAAATTGAGAAGCTTTACAACTCCGGCGATTTCCTGAAATCATGGCAAATGCCTGCAACGAAACATCGGCGAAAGCATCAAAGTAATCAAATGTTGGTTCCTTGATTTAAGTTTGGGTGTAAGTTTTATGCATTTCTACAACTAAATATGATTTTAACTTATTCATGTAAATCAAGAAAACAATATATAACATTTTCCAATCTGTCTTTGAGGCCACAGCTGGCTTAATTATCAATATTTTAATTTTTGTAGGATGCCTGCGAATGCGGCGAAGGAGCATTTTATATTTAAGTTTGCCAGTTAGATTCATAAAAAGTATATACTTTGGAAGTTTTTGGGCGGATAGATGTCCGCTATCCCCCAAATTATGATTGAGTGATACGACTTGCGGTTGCGATCAATATGCTTAAAAGCCAAAAGGGTTATGCGACGTTGCCTATGGCGGCATTATTATAATGTAAAGTACTCTAAGCTTATTAACATGATAATGGGAAACTTGATCCGAGAAGTAGAAGTTATACTTCAAATACTTCGTTGTTTTCCTAAAACGGCTAATGCGCCACATCATTTCTAATGGATTCCTTTGTGGAATTTGCGATGTTCACTTTGTCGAAACAGCCGGAGATTCTCGATTATAGAGGTAACAGTACAATATTTCTCACGATATTCATTTGTGTTACAGTTAACAGTTTAATATCATACGTATTAATTAGTAATTGTGTTTTAAATTCCTGACAGTTTGTGAAGTAAAGCTTTGAACAGTCAAATAGAACGATTGGTAAAAGAAGAAAGCAATCTTTAAAGGACAATAAGCATTTATAGGCTATAAAATTAATGACATGGATGAGGGAAAAATGGGCGTTGCAATCGTGATATATTGTATGCCCAAATATTTGTTTTTATTCAGATAGAACGCAATAGAACTATCGAGACCATAGTTGAAATTTTGCAGCTTATGTTGCTGGTAGAATAGAATCAAAACAGAAGTAGCTTTTGGTAGTACCCAAACGGCGGTAAAGAATGGTAACTAAAATAAATTTTAACAAAATGTGATGGATAGCAGAGCAGCGCAATTCAATGTGGTCGCAGAGGCAAAACTCTTATACCTTTTGGAAAGAAGAAGGCGTAATTTATATTTGAGGATCGTGGAGGCAGAATGAAGAGGGCGGAAGGCATATTCGCATCATCATTCAACATATACTCCCTGTATATGTCGCTTCTGCACGATGCTCTTTCCACATGTCAACCTGATAACATCCACGCTCAACTGAATCATATTCGGAAACATGGATTACTTGCTAGGTGTATACAATACAGTCCGTCACCACTCGCCATATTCATCCATAGCCACTCAAACCTCCAAGAACCGATCCTCTCACGGCAAGAGTATTTCTTCTTTATATAGACTAAGTCACCGATCGTATAGTTTATTCGAAAACAAAACCTCAAGACAGTTTCATAAAAAGCTGTGTGCAGAGTTCCTTGCTCCGGTAATACTGTATACATTGGTGAAACAGGGCATCAGTAAAAACCCGTATCTCAGAACACCAGCATTATCTCAAATCACCGAACAGCAACGCGACATTGACCATAAGATCCTTTTTGATGAAACTTATCTGAAAATCTCCACTCTTCTTGAGCAGAGAGATCCGGAAAACTATTGAGATTGACAAACTCCCAAGTAGTCTCGATCGAGACGAAGGGTGCCCTCTGCCTTAATTTCGCTTGCTTGTCTCCGATCAGTAGAAGAGTTTCCCTCCTGGCATCCTTGACACTTTCAGTTATCGTGCGTTGTTGCATCGGTCCTGATGAAGTCCCTAATAAAAATAGTCGAAACGTTGAGTACTTTTATCTCAAAAATAACACGGAGCGATCCGGAAATCCTTTATTACATATGAAAGTAAAACAAAAAAATTCTCTAAAAAATGAAGGCATGATCAGCATTTATAGAAAACGTGATTCATGGCATTCTCATATAATATTGGTTAAAGTGGTTTCCATGAGGTACTAAACTCACCATGTGGAAAGTAAGGAGAAACTACCGCATTGATGAATTCCCAAGAACTACAAAGAAATTGATATGAATATGATGGGATGTCATCGCGTGTTATATGTAAATCCGGAGATAAAATAATCCCAATTCCGTTTTTTCGGGAGGGGACAACTCGCGCTAATATTGTGAAACTAATAAGTCAGAATACAAGAAAATTGCATGGAATATTAAAACATTACTAAAATGTGGGAAATTAGAAAATATAAAATTCGAAAGCAATCGATAGTTGAAATTGGTATAAGTGAAGTAAGCTGGAAATAGCAAGGATACTTCTGGAGCTGACCCTACACGATAATAGAGGCAAATGGGACACGTGGTGGAAATGCAGGTGTGGCAATAGTATTAAACAAACAGCTAGGGGAAGGAGTAGAAGGATACCTGCAATATAACCAAAGATTAGTTATTATAAAAATAAAAACAATGCTAATGAAACACCAGTGCTGATGAAGAAACAGACAAAAAATGTAATGGCGGAGAATATATCATAAAACAAGCTAACGCAGAACAAAACGTAATTATAATGGGTGCCTGACTGAATGCAAGAGTGGGGAAGCTGAACAATGAAGCCAAGTGGGACACGATGAGGTAGGTAAGAGGGATGAAAGACGGGGGAGTTTAATTGAATGTTGTGACCTCCATTAGTTAACTATCGCCAACACATTATTTAACTATCGTGTACGAAGAAGATATTCGTGGAGAATGCCCGGGGGACTTAAGGAGATACCAGATCAGTTACAACAAATATTGCGAAACCAGGTAAAGATTGCAAGAGCTATTCGGAACTAGATGTTGGCAGCGATCACAACTTAGTACTAGTGAGGTGTAGACGAAATCTTAAGAAAAGGGAACAAAGAAAAATAAAAAGTGGGAAAAGTTAAAAAATGAAGAAGTTATTAAAGAACTAGAACAAAAAGTTGAAGTAATTTTCACGAGTGTACAACAAACTGACGATTTCGAAAATCAATAGAAACGACTCAAGGTGGGAACAACCAAAGCATTATAGGAGATGGTTAGCCCAATTCAACAACCGCAAAGGAAACTCTGAATTACAAAAGAAGTAATCTATGTGAAAATATTAAAAATCCTCAAAGGAAATAGGGCAACAAATATATAAGGAGTTGATAAATAAAATGAACAGAGAATCTGGAGAGTAAAAGAAAAGTTTTTAAATGAAAACTACGAAGAAACAACGGAAATAATAAAGGAAAAGATTCTTTAACTACAAGAAGTTCCGTAGCCACTGGATAGAAAACAAAGTGGGCAAATTTCTAATAGAAACAAACATATCAGATGAATATGGAAAGAATGCATAGAAAATCTAATATCAGTGGAAGAACTATCCAGTGCTGAAATGAGAATTTAAAGATCTTTCAAGGATCTCGAAAACAAAACCGCAGGACTGAAGTCCATCCGTCTCGAGATAATTAAAACCCTTATCCAATATACAATCATGCAAATATTTAAACTCATCTATTATATGTCTAACAAGGGAGAGATTCTCAATGATTTTACTCTAAGTTGAATACTACCAATTCTAAAGAAACATCATTAAAAGTATGTGAAGATTTTAGCATCTTACTTACTTAATCCTTCATCTTTTACCGTATAAGCAGTGTGGAGGCATCAAAAATACTAATTAAACTAATACAACGTCGGGTAGGAAACACCATAGAAGAGAACTTGAGAGAGGACCAATTCGGTCGGGTCCGACGAGAAAAAGAAAATGAGAAGTATTGTTTGCTTGAAGATTAATAGTAGAACGATTGCGTGTAAGATTGGATATGTATTCATAGATTTTGTCGACGCGGGAAAGGCTTTCAAAAAGTAAATTGGAAATATATTTTTGGAATACTAAAGGAAATCGGAATGAAAAGCACAGAAAAATAATTCAAATCTCGAATAAATACCAGACAACTATAATAACATGTAACAAAGTAGCTGAAGAGGCAACAATTAACAGAGGAGTCAGCCAGGGTTGTTCGTTATCGCCATTACTGTTTAATATATACTAAAATCACTGGCTAAATTAAGAAAAAAAAAAATCGCTAGTGGAGGGTAAAAATACTCGGAAAAACCGATATGCAGACTAAATAGCACTACTAGCGGAAATTAAAGAAAATATAGAAAATATCCTCAACGAAGTGGATATTGTCTCGAATTCGTCTAAAGTCGGGGTGACTGACATTCTTTCTAGTCAAAATACACTTGCACACGAAGACTGAAGAGATTAATAAGAACACGTAAGTACAAATAATTGCATTTATTTTCTGCCGTTTACAAAACAATTTAAGTCTTATAACCTTATAAGGTTACTGATTAACTACTAAATTCTCAGTTCAGTTTGACCAAGAAAACTCGGTAGGCGTTCTCAAAATTTCTAATAGGCCTTTTAGAGCAATTCTTAATTTCGGACTTCTAAGTCACATACATGAACGTAACAATGCATAATAGCTTCATACTGCTATGTATTCTTGAAAATCGTAGGGTTCGCATGCCAAATTTGTCAAGCGTCAACACCTCGCAAATGATCTTTAATATACAACTCTCTAAGGAATTTGCTCCAACCGGCATGTATTTTTTAGCCTAATTTTGATGCGTGTGGCAATTGTTTGCGCTTCTGATCACGTACTAATAATCTAGCTTCGCCCAATTTTTCGGCCTGCCAGGTAAACCCTGCATAAGTGTACCCTTGTGCTTCCGTGAGATTCAAATACTTCCATCTTCCCAGAGAAAGGCAAGTTCTAACTACCGGCTTTAAGCCGCCTGTTGTAACTTTTATATGACATATTTGCTTATGAAATGCAACCTTAAAATTATTTATCTTACAGATTGCTTATGGCTAACTAAAGTACAGTCTATTCGTGCAACCGCGTATAGTCCATTTTCACACAAGAACGCAAATCGTAACAATATCATCTCTCAAGAACTATGCGAAATTAAAATAAATACACGAAAAACAAAAGTGGTGGTGACGGGGGAAGTATTGTAATAAAGGATGAACGAAGTACTAGAGAAATAAATGTAGGATACAGCAGGCCAACAGGATAAACAGAACGACCAACGAAAAGATATTGAGGAAATTAGAGAAAACTAAAAGATCACGAGACGAAGAGATCAAGATGTTAGGACATCCTACGGAGAAACAGACTACTTACGAAAAGTTTGTAGGAGAAATTGAAGGCGTTGAATATGAAGGAAAATTTGAAGCAAGTTATGAAAGATACAGGAAGTACAATTATAAAGATGTAAAGAGAACGCTCGCCAAGAGAAATACTGGGAATCTGCATCCAACCAGTATTCGGACTAAGGACTAAGAAGAGGGAGTGAGCTCACTGAAGATCACTCAGATCACTCAAAGTGTAGGGATTTCTGGTGCAGACAAGCGATTGACATAATGAATCTAAATCTAAGTCAACTATTGCAAAATATTGGCCGACTTAAAATCATAAACCTTAAAAAAATCTTAAGAGAAAGTTTCTCTTGGTAGCTGAACACCTATAATAGCATATGCATTCTATATCGTGGTTTTGGATTTATGGATTTACACATATTGACAAAATTACTGTTTCACTTGTATATGCTAAAGTTGCACCCAATAAAATTTGCTTGTACTATGAAATAGGCAAAAATGAGATAAATAGTAATTTATTATACAAGACGATAAAGTTAAATTTTATCCACGAGTGAATCGTTTAACGTCGAGACGAAGTCGAGACGTTAATGATTCAAGAGTGGATAGAAATAACTTTATCGTAGTGTATAATACAATATTTTTTTCTATAGCAAGAACTTTAACAATTTCAAAAGAAAATAATGACAGTCAATCACATTTCAAAATGTCAGTAGCTAGATTGGGTTGCTACGATAATACGAAGCTGTCATATTTAATTTAAACAAAACTTAGAAAATTAAATTACTTTATCTATCCTTGATGTTAAAGTGCTACTTTATCTACCCTTGCTGTTAAAGTAAAACTTGACCTTTTGTTTTGAGTTGATAAAAGCACACTTTAACATGTGCTATAGAAAAAATATTATTGTTCTCGATTTTAGAGACTATGAAATAAGATTTTCGTATCCTTTCCACGTGCTGAATGATTCAGATGTAAAAGGTATAAAGTAACCTTATTTAATTTGATGTTTATTCTCTATTGTATACATCGGCTGCACATCCATGTATTCATTCCTAAGAGAAAACTAACACGAGGCCTCCCCAATTACTCAGGGCAGCTACAATAACGCTTCTAAAGATTTCCCCTTTATACTCGTCAGCGCTCCTAGCGGCAGACAAACGTATAAAACTCGCCATTAAAAATACGAAACATGGCCCTAACAAGAGGGAGTCATTAGGAAATGTAACGAGATTCGTTTTAAAGCTTAAAAAGCATTGACGTGGCGGCGAAGACAATAAAGCCTTTAGTTTTGCACCTCCACTGGGTGCTTTTTATTTTAGCAATCCGAGAGTTACCAAGATTGCAAACCGAGTAGCGTGTGCAGATATCTGAAACGCACGTACAGATGCATGTAATTATATAAAGCTCTCATGAACCCAACTGTTAATGCAATTAAGGAACGCTGCACATACGCGTGGAATAGTGAAATGATTTGCTAATCAAACAATAATTCCATCAATGTTGAGAGGATTTGTATGTTTCAGCTTGATTGAATTCATCGAACGATTTAATTAACTTGCTAGTTTTGTATCTACCAATCAGATTATAATCAGCTATTCCCGGTAGAACTGTGAAAGTCGTCTGTGCCAGTAGAGCTTGTAGTCGTGGGAAAATAGACCGTCCGAAGAAAAAGGAGAGAACAAAGGGAATAATTTGTAAGAAGTGTGAATCGCAGCCGAAAAATATTGGAACAGTCCGGGTTGCAGTGACAAGAAAATGTAAATGCGATAATAATAAGTCACTTTATATTCAAAAGCAGACGAACTCTGAGCGAGTCTGTCAACTTGGTACGATAGAAAATCAGTTATTAAAAGTGATGGATAAAAAACCAGAAAATAAGATTATCTTTCATGTTCATACCCATCTGCGCCTGCACGCGAAACTTCGTTAAATTCCTTTATAGCCGGTTTCGACATCCCGCGGTTTATAGCGTAATTAATTTTTCACCTAAACGACGTAAAAATAGAAACACCAAGCCAACGGCAACGAGAAGGCAGACCGGAGGTTCACAGTCCGTAAGCTTTTAAATTTAATGAAACGTCGCAGTTAACTGAATTAGTTTGAAAAATAAAGTCCCGGGCTGCTTCGCAAATTTCTGGTGTACACCTGGGCGACGCCTGGACATTAATTAATATTCATCCTCGGAGATGCGCCCCATTTTCACACATGTGATGAAAATGAGAAAAAATAACAAATTTGTTCCAGGGATAAAGCTTCACAACCGTGCACGATTTTGAAATTGTCCAACCCTCTTGTTTTCGTCGAGTTTATATTTGTGTCTATCACTATACCAATTAATTTATGCTCGTAAAGAATTATACATCGTTAGAATTTATTGTCAAAGTATACACATTTTTATGAAAGCAATGTGTTACAGCGTTTTCAACTCGAGATTGATTGCAATTAACAGGTAACAACGTGCTTGCTTTACAAGGAATTCTCTTGGCGAAAACAAAGGAAGAAGTGTGGATTTTAAAATTTCCCTATAAAATCGCGGAAAGAAATCCATCAAAGTCACGAAATCGGCCCTCCTGCGTATGAATTAATATTCATATACGTTAATTAATCAACGGTGGGAGGGTACTCCAACAGCGTAAAACACGAAGCGGTGAAGTTGCAGCCCTTCTGTGAAAATAGGTTTTTTGTTTAATGTAAAGAATTCCTCTGCAGCTTAATGATTTATCTTCTTCAAAACTGAGCGCCCATAATAGAAGGGCTTTATTTGAAATTCCTCAAACAACAAGCAATGCATCTGATCGTATATGTTTTAATATAAATATTCTTGCTTGTAAAACACGAAAAGTTAATGATACTGATACAAATCCACTATAAGTAGCAAAGTAATTGCTTTTCTAATCGAACAAACACTCCTAAAATAGAATGCATATTGACTCTTCCTGTTCTGAGGGTTGTTACCGTCACTGTGGCTGTAAAAGGAGAAAAGCAAAGGTAGCCGACTTCTCAGTCGGAGCTGGTCATGGGTAAAACAAAAGACTAATCTTTAGCTGAAAAGAAAAATATGGGCGCCCAGCACTTTGCTAATCAAAAGGTACACTACAGAAGGCGCTAGTAACCAAACCTGAAAATTAAAGGAAACGGTAAAGGCACAAGTCAGATACACAGGCAAAGATGTCAAGGCAGGTATAATATCGGCAATAGGCAGTACATATACAAATATACAAAGTACACACACAGGGCAAACCAGTTCCAATGTATCACAGTAGCATAAGAGGTATAATAATCTCACCAAAATATTTACACATGATTTAAATAATTAAAGCGTGAATGAACGAATTTTTACTGTAGATTATGAAACTACACACTGATTATCAAGAATGGCAAATTTGCATTACCAGAGAACCGCACAGTAAAGCGTATGACCGCGGAAAAAGTACTAATAGTTAAATTTTGATTAAAAGTTGAATATAACTCGTAATACCCTTAGTAATTAATTAATCTGTATCCTCAGTTTCAATGCGTCACGCAAGTTGAGTTCAGTTAAAGTATATCTTGCAAGTACGGAACTAACGTGAGTAATTTAACCCTGTTAAACGGTGATTAGCATGACGTGATTACCCAAAAGTTTAATTTTTCAAAACAGCATGCAACATTGCTTCACAAGATCCATAATACAAATAATAATGACGTGGATGGTACGGGAGACACATCCACTACCACAAGTTTCTTTGACAGATACCATGTAAATAGCTAGGTTTCAGAATAAATTTATCAACAAGTATCTTTAATTAACTGGTAAAATTTACTCTACTAGGTAAGTATCATGTTTATGCTACATTCATGTCGTTAGGAAGTCCATCTAATATTTGCCAATAAATATAGGCTAACACAACACACAAACATATTCAAAAGCGAATTCCGTGACTACAGGTTATGCGAGACCAGCTCTAACGCAGGCAGAGTAAAAGACTAATTTAAATAGATCTCTGGTAGCTCACAGGCGTACAGGAAAACCTCTCGGTAAGCCTCGAAGAGGCTAGGTGATTATTCCAATATCGGGCAGCGATACTGCTCCGCGTTCGTCGACAAGGGTATGATGTGATTCCTACGCTGCGGCGTACAAATGTTACTACGAACCTGTTACAGGAATGGAGCTCTCACGGTCGCAAGAACTAGGCGGGTCGAACTTGCAAAAGCTCAAGAAGGAGCTGCGTTCGCAATTCAAAGAGGTGCGGAATTCAGCCGTACGAGAAGGGGGAGCTACAATTAAATGCAACACAATAGAATCCTACGCATGAAGTACAAAAGAAAGTTAGGCATACCGTTTTGATGTTACGCCCCATCTTTGCCAAAGTGGACATGTGCTCTGCAGGTAATAGTCTGAACAAAATCTGCTCCTGAGAAATCACCAAAATACCTTTTCCTCTGACATCCTTCATGCTCCCCGAGGTACAGAAAAGCCAAAACGTGAATTCTCACTCAGGATGATAGCGAAAAATTCCAAATACAAAAATGATTTCAAAATGTCATTCGTTTCGCCATTCTCACTACAGCAGCACAGAATAGCAAATAGCCGAAATAAGATAAGAAGTCAAAATTAGAAAATAGGGGGAACCTTGAATATGCTACAGACTAACACCGATGCATTAAGAGAGGCCTAACCTTACACAAATTAATTAGGAATATAAATGCATGGAAATCCCAAGCAAATAATTACATAAATAATTATAAATGTCTTTTGAACCGTAACAGGTTTGAAGCTTTGCTCAAGCCAACTAAAACTTTTTAATAGATGTTTTAATAGTTGTCAGGCTTTTGTGTCCAACCTCCAATTATTCAAAGCAACACAATAAAATCGTTTTAAAGCTGTAAAAGTATGTGCAACAAAATATGCGTCGTCGACTGCTATTGGTGTTCCCCAAGGTTCTCAAATGAGTTCTCTACTTTTTAAAATTTCTCTAATGCTATTCTAGTCTAGAATTTAATCATATACTGATTGTTGTGTGTAATCTAAGTTATATATAGAAATCGAACACTATCAATATGAAGCTTTACAAAAGAATTTTAGGCATTAAAAAGTTTGAGTTTTAATTATTAATTAGAAGCATTTGAGTTCGAATTTGAGTACCGCGACAGGGAAATAATTAGAGCAAATTTAGATTGTAAATTAGGCATCGTAACGTCCTACGTTCGTGATATCATAACCACTTTACTGCGGAACGTAGAAGTGAAAGAACAAATTCCGAATTAAATTTATATACTCTTGTTCGGCTTACACAAGAGCGCACCTACAAAAGCAATTCGACCCCATCACAAATTCGACTTTCATAATTTAATAATCAAGGAAATTCTCCTGTGCCTTTGCCATTCGCAGGAGAATTGAATTAATACCAACAGTTTATATTCCAAACTTATAAATGACTCGTAAGAAAGCTTTTGCAGGTCTCTTTCGTGACTAACTACTCCTCTTTGTTTTCGGGGAGAAAAATGAAATTAATTAAACTAAAAAGCGCTTAACGTTTAATTGTACTGCTTTGGTTCGCTCCGGAGAGCCATGAATTAAAGAATTGCAGTGGAATTCGCACGAGGACGAAGTGCTCGTATTAAAAATAAAATCCGTTTCCTATGCGGCAGTTTCGTGTTTCATAATCGCGCTTCATGTAGATGTTTTAACAGGACCGTTTCTATTTCAGGATTAATCCTTAGGAACTGATATTATCCCGCTGCAAGCGGCGGGCTCCACCTGAAAATTGTGACTTTTATGAAAACTCAGGTCGGGGATAAGGAGAAGTTAATTACCATTCTAAAGTAAAGCACTTCAAAAACGTCCCATTAAAAATTCAAGCTTCGTTTGTATAATGCAAATTGAAAATCTCAAGCACGCACGGAAAAATCAGTGCACCCCGCGACCAAGAATGGTCAGGTGAGGAACAGAAATATGTGCAAACATCGTCGACCCGGGAGAATCGACATTCTCGGTTCTTAGCGTCACGTTGCACATCATTAGCGGGACATTCAACAGTCCTACAAAAGAGATTAGGCGTGTAATTAAGCCAGCGCATTCTCGGCCCTTTTTGCTTCCCGCGGCTTTGACTTCCCGACTGCAAATATTGAATTCGCCGACACAATGGGCCGCAATCGGTAATTCCTGATCCTAATGCATGCTCTTAGTGTTCCATAATGTATCAGAGCCACTTTGGAACCTGTATTTCGTATTGTATCGGCTGAAAAGCCACGGTTTTGCCCATTCGTACTTACTGACCCAAGCCTTTTCAGAAATTCGCCAGGCATCCCCTAAATTGGCGCGACTTCGAGGTGGGGCCTCTGGATATTTCAGTGGGCAAATGATTGGATTGGTTCGTAAAGAAACTCATTATGGCCGCTTTGGAATTAACAGAAACGAGATTGATTTGGCTACATATCGCTGATAAGGTATAAACCATCGAACGTTTTGAAACTTGAATTTCGAGTTAATCAACCTGATATGATTGAAAGTAATTCTTGGAAGTTCTCCCAGTTTTAATTTGAATATTCAAAAATTTAGATATTGTTCAGAAAGTACAAGTTTCTGATGGGCTGCCAAAGAATAATGATTGAAATTGATATTGTTGTTCTGAACAATAGAAATTAACTCAGCTGATTTATTTTCTGGACTTGCCAGGATTTATCTAGACCAAAAAGGAAAATGAAGAAGATAAGTTAGCTAATCCCATATTAGATATTGCCAATTACAAAATAATTGCCAACGTCAATACCTGAAATAAAGAACGATCGGATTGTAGTTGTCCTTTTTTAAAAATGAATTTCAGATTGCGAATCAGTAATGAATCATGGCAGTGGCTGTCATATAAAATAAACATATGAAGACTTGCTGCCATTAACCATGGTTGGCAAAAAACATGTTTTTTTATTAATTAAAAAAACAGTTTTTTTAACTGTATTATTTGTTTGAAACATGTTTTTGTTCAAACAAAAAACTAGTTTTTTGTTTAAAACACTGGTTTTAATTCTGGACTGGATGTCTCTACTTGTATTTAGTAGATAACTGATCTAATTAGGAAAATCCCCTATGAAACTGAATCACTAGGTATTATGAATAAGTTTAGTAAACATATTAGTTTTAATTTAACATTCACTTAGTGTTTGCATTTGTTGCAGACCGCAGTGTTTTATAACATTTTTAAGTAAAGCAACATTTTAAAAATTGTTAAGAAAGTGAAAGACTAAAGAGTTTTATTAAAAATTGATACGAATCATGACTGGAAGGAGACTAGATCTCATCTGGAGTTATATTATCAAACTAAAATGAGACAAAAATAAATGCCTTAGAGCAAAATATAAAAAAACGTGGCCAAGAAATGGCGAGTTTAGTGACACTCTGAAAAACGCAAATATAAATTAAACAACATATCATCTAAATGTGTTTGTTGCGTCTGTAATGAATTCTGTTACACATTAGTGAAACGGGACGTTCAGTAAAAGCTCTTATCTCTGAACATTAGCGTTGACACAAGTCGGGTGTCGTTTATTCATCAGCCATAGTCAAACACCAACGCAATACCGGTCATAAGATCCATTTCAAATAAATTTCTATTATCCACATCGAAAGCGCTAATTTCAAAGCCCCACCCAGCGCCCTCTGCACTCAACTGCGATGACATTTGACTATAAATTTTGCCCTCCAACCGTTAGAAGAGTTTCGCCTCTGGCATGGTTCACACATGGAGTTACCGTGCTCTTTTGCTTACTTCCTGATAAAACATGAAAGTAGACGAAACGTTGAGTTTATCAATCTCAATAATGACAAGGTCCAATCCTGGAAGTCGTTCGGTACATAATTAAAACCTGTTTCATGGTGGATGGCAATTAAGAGCAATGTTAATGGAGTAACTTTCAGTTTAGTGATACAGTTACATACTGCACATATATATAATACACATATATTGCTAGTAGGGCCTGGAAACGTCAGAAAACATTACGGCGCCGACATAGTCTCACTTTGAGTATAACGCGTCTCGTGCGCATGCGTGAGAATTCGAACTCCGCCTTTAGAAGCGAATTTTAAACTTGCCCACTTCCCCATTGGCCGGACGACGCCGCCGCGCTTGCACACAGCTCATCATTATACATTGAAGAGTTGGTTGTCTGTCTCACTTCCTTGGTCAGTTTGCCACTCATAGCCGCTAGCAATATAAGTAGAATAGGGGCACCTTGTTTTTGATAGCTGTCAATCAAATTTTGATTCGCGGTGTAATTCGCGGTTTTATTCGCGGATTTCGCGGTTTTGATTCGCGGATTTCGCGGTTTTAATTTCGCGGATTGATCTAATTAATTTCACGGTTTGATCTAATTAATTTTCACATGTGCTACTGAATTAATTACGCATTAGCTTCCGATTAAAATTACGCGTCGGACTTCGGCGGCCATCTTGGATTTCTGGCGGGAATATTTGAAATTTGAATTTTTTTCCGATTTTTTCTAAGTTTAATTTTTTGAATTTAAATCTCCCGGGGTGTCGGCCATCTTGGTGCGCGCGCACTTCTCACGGCGGTTGTTTTTAATTTTGAATTTTCGCGGAAATATTTGAAATTCAAACTGGTAGATCTATCTCGCTCTTCGAAGCTGCTGTCTCTCTCTTGCATTCACTCGCGGAAATATTTAAATTTAAAAAAATCTCTGGACGAGCGGGATTCGAACCCTAGTTTTTTTGGCAGCAGACTTAGCACCTTACCGCTGCGCTATCGAGGTCTGTTGAACATATAGGAATTGAACAAGACGTCATTTCGCAGCTGTGCCGTCACACCGTTCGAGTTGAAACAAACTATTTTTCAAAAATTTATATTATGAGAATAGGGAATGTTTAACATATTGTGTTTACAGGCAGACACAATTTTTAAAAAATTATATTTGTAACAGCTTTGGTAGAAATAATAATTTTATAATTTGCAATATAGTCATTGTCCTAAGTTTCTGGTTAATTTCCATTCGACCGCAGAAAATTTGAAAAGCTATATGAAATAATTACTTTATTTTATAATTAAAACAGCGAAATCCGCGAATAAATCAGCGAATCCGCGATAATTACTTTATTTTATATAGCGAAATCTGATTCATAAATTTGACCGTTGTAAAACGCCTGCCACAACGTGCACGGAAAACGCAACGGTTTTTGCAAAGCATGTTGTGACGAACAGCAATGAGTGGAATTTTTAAAATATTGCCCATCGAACAGCGGAATAATTCTAGAACGAATCGAAGTTTTTATTTGTATAAAATGGCGGTCCGAACACGACGCTGCACAAAACCTGGATTTATCGAAATTTTAAAATAATATAGCTCTGTAATTTTAAAAACAATATAAAGTTACATTTTTTAATGTCTCCTTTGTAGCTGTTTGATTTTTGTGTGTTGTTAATATGCGTACAATTTCTAAACAAGGCCTCGATCTGATATTTCACGTCAAAAATTACAGTAAATGTTCAAAGACAGAAATAAATAATTTATAAGATGCTAGACTATTCTAGCTTTCTCTTTCAAAGTTTTGACGTCATTGCATAGCGGGCTGTAAATTATCCGAGTCTTATTGTATAAGAATGGTTGTCCCCCATAAATTTGAATAAAAACAGACAATTTCGTTGAAAAAAAATAGCTTTTCAATATCGTTTGCAAATAAGACAAGGGATACTTGTAAATATATAAGTCAAACCATTTTTTCTTGTAAAAAATTTACGAAAAGACGTATGTGTTGGCGACATATTAAAATAAATTTGAATAAAAGCACGCAAAATTACGAAAATACGTAGAACATTTATAAAAATCGGCATCTTGTCACATTAAATTCTGCAAAACGACAAAAAACAATATTTTATACAACTTTCATTGAAAAAATAGTAAAATTTTACGAAAATACGTCTGTGTTGACGACCAATGAAAATAAATTTGAATAAAAATACGCAAAAATTACGAAAAGACGTATGTGTTGTTCCCCAAAGTAACAAAAATTTGAATAAAAACGCACAATTTCGTTGAAAATCTTTACAAAGCGACTTTATAGTACCGAAAAAATGATGTAAAAAAGTTTTAAGAGTTATTTCTAAGCATAATTTTGCAAACGTTTAACAAATAAACCGTAATTTTTTAAAGTACATCACACAATTATGAAATCGTAGTTCAATTCATATGAATTTTCGATACTTTGTATGTGAAAAAATAGCTTCAATTACTAATATTTGAATAAAAGCACGCAAAATTACGAAAATACGTAGAAAATTTATAAAAATCGACATCTTGTCACATTAAATTCTGCAAAAACGACAAAAAACAATATTTTTTTTTACAACTTTCATTGGAAAATAGTAAAATTTTACGAAAATACGTCTGTGTTGACGACAAATGAAAATAAATTTGAATAGAAACACGCAAAAATTACGAAAAGACGTATGTGTTGACCCCCAAAGTAACAAAAATTTGAATAAAATCACGCAATCATACAGCATCTCACATAAATTTTGGCAAATATCGACATCATGTCACATAAATTATACAAAAACTGTCATCACGTCACTTGAAATTATACAAAATACGATATTTTTATTCAACACACGATGAAAATTGAACAAAAATCACGCAATCACACATCATATCACATAAATTTACACAAAAATCGACATCATGTCACATAAATTATACAAAAACTGACATCATATCACTTGAAATTATACAAAAAACGACATTTTCATTCAATACACGATGAAAATTGAACAAAAATCACGCAGTCATACAGCATCTCACATAAATTTTCACAAAAATCGACATCATGTCATATAAATTATACAAAAACTGTCATCATGTCACTTGAAATTATACAAAAAACGACATTTTTACTAAACACACGACGAAAATTGAACAAAAATCACACAATTACACGCCATCTCACATAAATTTTTACAAAAATTGACATCATGTTACATAAACTATGCATAATTTTGCAAATGTTTTACACTTTTTATAAAATGCACCACTCAAAATTAAAAGAAATAGCAATTTAATTGAATTTGTGATCAACATACATATATTTTGTATAATTTCAAGCGTTATGATGGCAGTTTTGTAAAATTTTAAGTGAAATGACGGGGCCAGAACATTTTTTCAACAAAATTACGTGTTTTTATTCAAATTTATGTTAATTTGTGGACAACATATATATATTTTTCAATGAAATTGCGTGTTTTGGTGGTGTCAGAATATTTTTTTCAACGAAATTGCGCGTTTTTATTTAAAAATTATGTTAATTTGTGGTCAACATACATATATTTCCGTCAAAAGTATAAGATTTTTTGAATTTTGTTTATCGAAATGATTGTGGCAGTAGATTTTTTCAATGAAATTGCTATTTCTTTTAATTTTGAGCGATGCATTTTATAAAAAGTGTAAAACATTTGCAAAATTATGCATAGTTTATGTAACATGATGTCGATTTTTGTAAAAATTTATGTGAGATGGCGTGTAATTGTGTGATTTTTGTTCAATTTTCGTCGTGTGTTTAGTAAAAATGTCGTTTTTTGTATAATTTCAAGTGACATGATGACAGTTTTTGTATAATTTATATGACATGATGTCGATTTTTGTGAAAATTTATGTGAGATGCTGTATGACTGCGTGATTTTTGTTCAATTTTCATCGTGTATTGAAGGAAAATGTCGTTTTTTCTATAATTTCAAGTGATATGATGACAGTTTTTGTATAATTTATGTGACATGATGTCGATTTTTGTGAAAATTTATGTGAGATGCTGTATGATTGCGTGATTTTATGCAAATTTTTGTTACTTTGGGGGTCAACACATACGTCTTTTCGTAATTTTTGCGTGTTTCTATTCAAATTTATTTTCATTTGTCGTCAACACAGACGTATTTTCGTAAAATTTTACTATTTTTTCGATGAAAGTTGTATAAAAATATTGTTTTTTGTCGTTTTTGCAGAATTTAATGTGACAAGATGCCGATTTTTATAAATTTTCTACGTATTTTCGTAATTTTGCGTGCTTTTATTCAAATTTATTTTATGTTTAGTTGACAAATGTCATAATTAAAATTAGTCAAGCCTTCTCCAATACTTGCTAATATAAGCCGTTCACGATCTTTTTGGGTCAGGTGAGGCTATGACCATCTAGTAATTTTGTTGGCAGTACCTCTGCGGCAACTAAACTCCCTAATGCAAACTGACACTTTTTCTGTTAGGTTAGGTTGTTTTCAGTTTAAGGTTATATTTTCTGAATAGGTACATTGTTGCCGGATCTCTCTCTAGTCTCTACATCAACTCGTGTTCTTTTAGATCTGGTCTGTCCTTTTTAAACTGCAACTAGCATCGTTTAATGGAAATTTTTTTTGTTGTAACAAAATTATATTGGGCATTTTGATTTTTCCTTTGACGGAAATTAAAATTACTTTTACACACTTGATAAAGCATTTATTTTCTTACGAATATTAAAATAATAAGTTTGGCAATGTGGTGGAAAGAAAATGTCGAACAGACACTGACAGAAAAAAAGTTGCATCCGCTACATCACCGAATCAGTTAGTCCAACATGAAAAGAAAAAATAATAGCCAACTCTGTCCCAAAAAGGTCGTGAACGGATTATATGTTTATCTCTTTCTTACTCAAGCAATACGTATATCTTCTTGTTCATGTTATTGCGGATATATATAATTGTGACCGATCGCCCATTTAATTTTAAAACTAGCTGTTGTAATTTATAAGCGGTTAAACTCAGTCGAAAATAACATTTAAAATTTATTTATAATATGGATATGGGCCACGTGTATCACGACAAACTGGCTGAACGAAAAGGGACCTCTACACGAACCGGCTCTGTATATATTATGGTACACGCCGAGGATAGCCGAACGCTATCGAGGGGCTTCAGCGTAGGAATTCGTACATACCCATAATGCATTGCAAAAGAGAAATCTAATCGTGACGTCAGCCCAGGTTTCGTTCGAAATAAACAATCTTGTATAAGCACGTTAAATAAAAGCTGAACCCTTAGGGCAGAATTCACGGGGACAATGCGTTTGTTTTCTCAGAACCTTCCAATTTGCCCAAAAAGCAACTTAGATACGCCGCTATGCTCGTCTGTTTGCATTTATACTGTGATCAACCTGTTTTCTAAAGGCACAATTTACAAAATTCAAACGACTCCTGCATAAAGACGCCGCGTAATATTATCGTTTATTTAAATTCTAATATAAAATACCCCAATTGTAATTACATAAAACAAGTTATTGACACATAAACACGCCGATGAGTTAATTAAAAATATTAACACGACTAAACTTAAGCGTAACGGCTCACAAGCACGGAATGTTCTGTTGTAATTCAATGAAAATCGATACAGATATCAACAAATATTTATTTTAAAGGCCTATCGACTGATAACAATACATAATTAAATCAGGCAATATGCCAGAACGAAATTAAACTATGTAAAACATCTATTAAACGGTATTAAATTGGCCTCTCTGAAATTTCTTCGAGGGACGAAATGTAATTGTTCTAGTAAAAGTGAGAATAATTTAAAAAAATATATCTATGTTCATAAACAGCGATGTAAATTTGAAATTCATTAGTTAAACAGGGCACCGAAACTGCACGCAAGTGTTGAAGTAGTGACTATGTTTAATTCCTTTAACCTCGATCGCTTCGATAGCCCAGTTGGTTAAGGCTTCGTACTCGTAATGCTGTGATCGCTGGTTCGATTCCAGCCATGGGACATCGCAGGAAGCTTTTTTTAAATTAAAATAAATGTGAGAAAACCAAAATGGACGACACCCGAGAAATTAAATTCAAAACAGGGACTTAGAAAAATCTGAAAAAAATTTAAAATTCAAATATTCGCGCGAAATTAAAATGGCCTCCGTGCATGAGAGAGAGAGTAGCTTCGATGAGGGAGACGGAAGATCTACCAGTTTGAAAATCAAATATTTCCGCGAAAATTCAAAATTAAAAACGACACCTGTGAGAAGTGCGCGCGCAGAAAACAAAGATGGACGACACACCGCGAAGTTTAAATTCAAAAACTGGGACTTAGAAAAAAAATCTGAAAAAATTTAAATTTCAAATATTCGCGCCAGAAATCCAAGATGGCCGCCGAAGTCCGACGCGTAATTTAATCGGAAGCTAATGCGTAATTTATTCAGTAGCACATATCAAAATTACATATCAAAATACATATGTGGTTAATTAGGTCAATCCGCGAAAATTAATTAGATCAAGCCGCGAATAAATCCGCGGTTTGGAGCACCTGTCAATCAACCGATTAATTTAATCGAGCCTCGATTAATTTAATTGAACACTTAATCCAATTAGTGGTGGGTAGCATACTACTAATAAGCTACAAAAATGGCCAAAATATGTAATTTAAACTAAATTTATACATTAAATTGATAGGCAACATTAAAATAATAATGGGTTAAGACAAGATGTTGAAAATGAATTTTTAACTACAAAGACATTGAAAATTCTTTGTCATCAAAAAGGATGCTACATATTAGGCAAGTTTTATTGTTCGCAATGGCTCACGCGATCAAGTTTATTTTTGATCTCAAAAGTTATTATTGTGTAAGTACGTTGCTATTGTTTAATTGTTCAAACAATTATTACATTGTGCTTTGTTGACAAAAATGATAAAATCTGACCATGAAGTTGGCAATATAGACAAAATGGCGCCTGCTTTGGTATTGCTGCATGCTACTTTGGCCAGTATAATTATTTATTGAAATGGTGTTAAGGACCATTAAAAGTAGGTACATATTCCTCTCAATGAGACCTTTCAAGTAAGGCACCACATGAACCGCTTGCTAATTAAAAAATATATTTCATGTAGCATCGAGCGGCCATCTTGAATTTTTGATTGACCTCAAATATAAATAAAATTGGCGTAGTTTGACTAAAATAAATTATTTTGAATTAATCACTATTGGAGCCATAGTTTGAATCTGACACGTATTTAGCGCTTGCTAAATATTTGTGTGGTTTTTAACGAATAGTGTCAAAATAATTTTACTAAAATAGTTTGACGTATTCAAATGTAAAGGGTGAAGGGCGGATTTTGTTCCTTACTCTATACTTATTATAGGTACGAGCAATGTGCGAAACACGAACTACTGGCAGTTTGCCCAAAATTTCTATTTATTTTTAATTTTTGAATACCTTAATAACATAATTTTTTAATATGGTCAAACTATCCCTGGCCACTGTAAGACAGAAGCTACAGTGTTTTGCGTTTTATTAAAATTGGACTCGCAAATTCTACTCCTATAATTAACTACTGATCTTGGTGCTTTGTTGTTTGTAAATTTTGCTTTTGAATTACAAAAGCTTAATTTTACATCTTGTTATACAATAATAAGCATTAAATTATTATTCCAAATGGGTGGCGATCCGTTTTGCTTCAAATGGAAGGGTAAATTACTTTTGACTACATAAAAACGTTTCAATAAGTACACAGTCCAAGCAAAATGATTATGTGTACTTAGCAGCTATACAAGCAGCTGATATTCTGAAATAACTACTTTGTACATTTTTATTTTTGAGAGCTAAGATATATTAATATATAACATTATTAATGATCTTTACACTAATTCTATTATGGCCTGCACTGCTTTATGAAATTGCTTTCAATTAATTTGCATTACAAAGGTCAATAGTTTCCTTTTCGCTAAATTGCTAAGAACGTATCCTAAAATTAAACTAAGATTTCTAATAATAATATTAGGTTCTTACCGCTTGAAAGGTACACGATGGAAAATAAAATCTTAAAGTTTACTAAATTTTCTGTAATAATCAATACAAGCAGTGGGTTTTCTTTAGGATTTATATTAAGTAAGGGATATTATTTCCTTGTATTTTATTATTATTTCAACATATGGTTAGACAATTTCCATGAACTTTTAAGGCAAATATCACTATAAAGTATCCGGCTATCATTTCTAAATTAATTTTATAAAAATATATTGAGTGTTCTTCAGAATTGTAGTGATTTAGCTACAATAAGCAATTACATACAACAGAAATTACATTGTACTTGGTTATTTTCAGATTACTTCTGCTTCTTCTTTCCAGGATTAGACCAATAGTCTGTTGTGGTATCACAGATTACTAAGTTTTTACTCTCATTTTTGGCCGTCCAGTGCTCTCCGACTGCAATTTATAGCTTTTCTTGCTAACATTCCCTCTTCCATCCTGTGTACGTGTGGCACCCATTGTTCTTGAATGGTTTTGTGTTGTCAAGTAAACCAATTTTTAACTTTTTCTAATGTTTACATTTCGAATCCTATCTCCTCTTGCATAATCTCTGTCTGATCTCAGAAGTCTCATTTCAGGAACTTCGATTCAACTGTCGTCTTTCTTTATTACTCGTATCGTTCAGCATCCGTATAGTAAAGTGGAGACAGCCATAATCTTGTACAGATTTAGTTGTGTAACTTGGTGCGTAATTCCTTTAGTTTTTCATCACATCTAATTGTGACCCATGTTGTTAGAAAACAATGTAGGTAATCTATCAAATTAATGTCAAATTCTAGGTAGTTAAAATGCGTTATTTCAATTGTTTTCCTTAATTCGTATTGCATCTCTTCCTAAGAACGTCGATATTTTTAGGTTGTAGTCATCACATAATATATGGAGGTCTCTTTCTGATTTGTGCATAACCACCTAGTAGTCCGCGAATAGTGTAGCATGTATCGAATGACTTTGTATTATACCTCGATTTAACATATCTTTTGATTTTCGAATCATAGCATGTGTTCAAAAGTAAGTTTTATCTAAAAGAGCCAAGAAACACTCTATGTGAGTAGTATCGAATGAGAAAGTTTAAAACCACCTTTCTGACAAGCTCTTTAATTTTATATATTTAAATCATGGTTTCACCGAATATCAAAAACTGCTGATAATAGAAATGTATTTTAGGAACATGGAATCAGTGGTGAATGAATTTACGCTGACGGAGTAGATGCAACACTAAGTAGTTCAAGTGTTTCAAATTCAAGAAGCGACAAACGCAATTTTTATGCTGGGCAACTTTAATATATCTAATTTTGAATCACAAGATCTAATCTAAATCTTTATAATATATACTGATGATAGTATTTTCGTATAGCCCTTGAGTAGCATATCGAAGGTGTCTGGGATAAACCTCTGTTTCCCTTATGCTCCAGTTTTTTAACGATCTACTCGTTTAAGGTCAATTTCATAGTCAAAAATGCCATATGGGTTTGTAAATTATAGCTCGCTCTTTTCTGAATTCTGAGTTTAAGTGCATACATATTATCTACAGTACTTCTCTCCACTAAATCATGTTTGTTCTTTTAGCAATATTACTTTAGAGCAGTGACGGCTCCTGGAGAATTGTGATGGTAGTGCCAACTGTTAACTCCCTGTGAATGAAAATTCCATCTACTTTGTGACGGCCGTGGTAATCTTTCCTAAATATTATCGTCCAGCACTCTCGTTATTTGTGGGGAATTACAAAAAATAGCAGATCTCAGATAGATGTACAAAAAATATTTGAAGTGATCGATTAACTGACGCTGCGCTGTTCATGATGAGGTTAATTAGACGAGCGTAGAAGTGACCATAATTCGCTAGATGATATTTTTCTTCTATTAATTTTTGTACTCGACCAAAACCCCACTCATAACTGACGCCCCGATATAATTCTGCGCGATATGTTCGTTCGGTGGGCCTCGAATTAAAGGGTTGAATTGTTTCAAAATCCAGTCCGAAATTGAAGCAATGTCTTTACCTACTGTCAGATTTGGCGAGAAGCGACGCTAGTAGAATAGGGATCGCTATCCCCGCCACTTTTAATTGATTAAGCCCTGCGGGCATAATAATTAAATTGTCTGGGGCTTTTTAAATAATTAAATTGCCTGGGCCGCGGGCGTCGGCCATTTTGATGTCGTCACGGGTATCGCCATTTTGTTTTAATTGAAGCGGCCATTTTGGATTTTGGTTTTGCTCGCGCCATTTTTGGACTTTGAATTAGTCACGTGATGCTCTGTATACGTCACGCCACACACTTTCTCTTTCACAATCCTGCTATCTCTCTTGCATTCGTTGAAAGCGATTCTTTATCTTTGTAGTACTAACTGTAAGGTTATGTCTTGCCCGTTCTAAAGTCGTATTTTATTTAAAAAACTTTTCTGCCCCAAGCCGGATTTGAACCTGCTAAAATTGTATTGCGATTCTCATACCCTACCCACTAGTCTAGGGCGACTGGTTATTACTTTCTCTTCCATGTCCGTCACTATGCAGACTGTTTAAATTGTTGCATACCTTTATGAAATCTTGTCTGATTTAATATATATTATTTGTACGTTATGTAGTTGCTGACATTAAAAACGTAAAGTAATAATAATTAATAGTAGGTAGCAGGCCGCAAGCCAAGGTTTTATCAAAACTGGCTCGAATGCAGAATGCCGAATTTGAGGAGCCACTACGATCAGGCTCCTATGCTTCCGGAGAGCAAGTAGCGCAGATTCTAAAGTTCACTTCTGGAAACTCAATAGTTGCAGTTTTCATGGTTATATCGAAGATTGTTGTAGGAAAATAGTAATAAATAATAAAACAATTAGGGGATGCTATCTAATAAGCATGATCTCAAGTAAAACTATTTTAATGCAGCGTTTGAGTATAAACCATACAAAGCAATTAGTCTATGAGAAAACAGCAGATCAAACTATTTTAATAGGCACGAAACCATTCGGTTTCTAAAAATTACTTATATCTAAGTTATTTTTTAATTAAATGGGTGTATTTTTTTTTAACTAAAGTAAAATTTTATTGTAAAATGCTTACCAGTTGCCATACTGGCAACTCCCCATCGAGAGTCCGACGAACCAAACATACTAGACCCACAAATTCCATCACCCATTGCACCAAACGGTGGAAGACCATGCGAAGGTAATAACGCTCCTGGCGTTCGAATACGTTTGTGGTCTTCTTCCTCTTCTTCCATTTTGCTCGTCTGTTCTGGAACCAAACCTGAAAAACAAATCAAGTTAAAATACCCAATTATCACTTCTAGTTGCAATAATAATCGTAAGTCAATTCAACGGCACATACGACGAAAAAGCAACATGTGCATAAATAGTTTATTAAAAAAGAAATTCTCTAAACTAAATTCATTCTCCTCTTATGCGACGGCATTGTAATTATTAAGTATATACCGGGTTAATAACAATCAATACAGGTAGAGTTAATATGCTGATTTTTTCGTGAGTGGTGGAAAACGTCTTGATTATCCTCAAATATTCACGACCCTTTCCTCAGCTTCAATTGCACGGAAGATTCGAGTTTCCGTCGCATCCATAATCATTTTTAAATGAGTTCAGTTCCCTCTCCGTCGACAGTAACGACATCAATCCATCGGCGTAGAAAGAAACTTCTAAGTTCTGCGATTTGACAAAAAGCAAATTGAGCGCGAGTTAAAGGTCGCGTTATTGAGCGTTGCCTCGCCCTCAGTATGGATACTGCGATCTCCTGGCAACCCCCGATCCCCTTTCGTCCCCCAGAGCAGTCTGGGACGGCCTGCTCGATCCACTTTATGAGGATTCAATTGATTCAACGACTCGACGTTTACTCTTGATGTCTTGTGGAATGCTTCCATCAGAGGGATGCTTTTGAATATTAAATTCCTTTGTTTTACTATTTGCATGGAATTTTCGCTTCGTCGGATTTTCATCTCCTGTCGCTTAGCCGAGGTACGGATAAATAGACCTTCTGGTAACAGCATAAGCTGCAAGCATTGCTGTGGGGAGAAGGGAAGGGGGTGATTAGGCATCTTTACAAGCATCATGTCAAAGTTAAAGGAACCATTTTTATATTATGAACCAGTAATGCCAACAAAGAGCAATAACTAAGGACATCGACGCTTTTTATACTCGTCGTGCTCTACAAATACTAATGCGACTTCTGAAAAAGCAAAATGCATCTGAAGGGTCGCGGTTTTTGGCACTTTAAAAGTCCCTTCGATCATACATCGGCACCAGGGGAATCGAATCTCGCGAGGCCTCAAACAGTGGTTATCCATCGTGCAGAGATGTATAGCTGTTAAATAATCCAACACCATTAGCCCCTCTGACGGGTTGGGATGCCACCCCTGCTGACGCTCTGCCCGCAGAGATTTACGGTTTGGCCAACTGATGGACTTCAGCTGCTATCAGAAGTCGGGTTTCAATCAGTTGGGACCGTTTATCAACAGAGCTACTAAGAGTTTCTTTAAGAGAAATCACGGGAAAAGGTATTCTGTATTAACGGGGAAAAGTCTCAACTTTTTGCAATAAATGTAGTATTAAGGTGTTTCTAATTATGATATTGGTCTAACATTACTAATAGTATAATAAAAATGAATAATCTAGGCAATGATAGCAGATGCTGGTATGCAGTTATTACATATTAAATGCATAAGTCGGAATATCTAGTAACTAAGAAGTATTACGCACTTACTTCATTTTTTATATGAAATATTTCTCAATATTAATGGTTTTTTTTAAATTTTCGTGTATTAAAACTATCATTAAAAACGTATTACAACAGATTTTATAAAGTATAAAAATGCTACAATCTTTAATCTGTAAGAATTCAAAGTTCCTTTGGAAATTTTTACCATCACGCCGTCCTCAAAATACTTAGCCTTATAATTTCGTTATTTAACTAAAAAGCTGGCAATAGCCGATCTGAATATGAATATATCGCAATATCAGGCTTTCATTGACACCACTATGAGTTTTCCTGAAGTTTAAGACGTAAACAATTGCATTTCGAGCATGGAGTATAGGTATTTTAGGTAAATGAACTTTGTTAAACTCAAATAAAAATTCAGATCTTTGTGGGCTCTCACCTCTTTTTGCCAAAATCTGTGCTTACGATTTTACTGCCAGAATCTCTTTCCATAATTGTCGATAGGTGTTGAGGTCGATTTTCCTGCTTTATGGAAAATAAACACATGCAACCCTACTTTTAAATCTAGTGCACGAGACTTTCTAATCTCTAGACCTCACTTCTTCTTAAAATTATATGTTTGTCGTGTTCAAATATGTAATAATTTCTGAACAACATGGGGGTTTTCTCAGTTCTCATAAATTTCAACTGTTTCTCACACTATTTACATGGGGATATTGTATATGCTGGTTACACTAAGGTATTCTACAAATTGACCACGCAATCCTTTTACATAAATGATACAACTTTTGTATTTATGAGAAATATCTGAGATAGTTCTATTGCTACCCTACAAATAGATTTTAGCCAACTGTTATTAATGAATATACGTCAAAATGTTTGGAAGCAACTTCTGACGTCCCTCAGGATAGTCATTACTGGCCCCTTTTATTTGTTCTCATTATTTGTTATACGCCGACGATTTAGAAATTTATGAATCTATAATTTCTAGTCTGGATACCAACATAGTGAATAGTGAGAATGTCCTTAGCGATGTATAGATATACTTAGAAATCCGATCTTTGTTGGAATCCTTCTTTGAGGAAGTCGGCTAAAACGTCTGGTTGTCATAATATTCAATTATTTAGAATGTATTTATTGTTGTTAATTTAATACGGAACACATTACCATCTTCGGCTACATCAAACGCTGTGGATTGTTTAATACAGAAAAACTAGTTAAACGCCGTATGCAGTTAAGATGCATGTAATGAAAGTATTTAAGAAGTCAAATATTATTGAGTTAAATATATATTTCACCCATTTCGAAACATAAATGTTAAGTAATAGATTTTTTGTTTAAAGCTGTTTCGCCACGTGAATGATTCAACCTGTGTAATTATAATGTCAAGAAGCAGACAATTTTTAGTGTGATACAATAAGCGACCGATTAGCGTGAATGTCAGAAAAAACTATTCAAATGATTTAATATGATTCAGCACATACCATGACATGTGTCATAGATGTGAGGCAAACTCAGTTTCTGAATTAAATAGTAACTTAGAAACTTCATATGAAACATTTTTATGAACAGAAGCTTCGAATAGTATAAAATTTTTGAACCAGAAAATAATATTTGTATGTTTTTAGTATTTGGTATTATTGAGAAAATCAAACCCTGGATACTATTTTAGGATTCCATTTATGTTTAAATAATACATGAACGACAAGAAGGGAAATATTCTGCACTTTTGCACTTGCACTTGAAATTTTTTAAATTATGTCCAATAATTATAATTTCAGAATTTAATGAAGTCACAGATTTTGATACTAATTAGATTTTCTTGAATACTAAGTAGTTTGTTTTGTCATTTACTTGCCGATTTCGTCCCTTACCTGGCTTTCATTTTGTTCTTATACTTTTTGACCCTCTCTGGTAATTTCATTGTCATTGAATCTAGGGATTTTCCGACTTGTAAGCTAGTTACTTTTAAATTTAATTTTAGTCTAAGTGCTGTTTGTCATCAATGACAGCCACTCTTTTACTTGCTTAATTTGAAATTTTTAAATTTTGATATATTAACTAGTACAACGATCTTTATAACGTAGTTTGCTGTTAATTAATTTTTCTTCTCCAATGTGGTGTGTTTTTTAATATAATTCATAAATCGTCTTCAACGTTTTAAAATCTTAACCTCATTTTAACATCGCTTTAACATGTGCTTCAACTACTTCTACTAGTAAGTGAACTTCTTTTTTAATGTGCATCATTGTTAACCATATCCTCTGTAGATGATCATTATGGCCTGAGGATGAAACCAGTCTGGTTTCGAAACATGTCGCACTCATAACTTTAAAATAAATGTTCGTGGAGAAGACTAGTGAATTTTATTGCTTCATAATACAATCTTTATATTACGAACACTTAGTGGAAATATTAAATAAACGTCATGGAAACATTGCTGCAATACAATAAATGAGATGGAAAAGAAATGTAGTCCTAGACACAAGATCATAAAATATGCTACAGTTGTCATAAACTACAACATATTAATGGAACTAAACTACAATTTGATAAATATGTATACCCCAAATGGAAAACAAAAGCAATGAACTTAAAGAAGACTTCTACGAACAACTTACTAGAAGCGCATAACAATAACATAATTGTAAGGTCTCTGAATACGAAAAACGAGCAGGAAAAAATATCATCCATCTATAGAAAAGTACATCCCACATACAGAACGAACAACAATGAGAAAAGACTAACACATAACACAGCATCACAATGTAACAATAAAAAAAATGTATTACATGGAAACCACCAGATGTAAAAAATACTGAATGCAATAAATCACTGTACCTAAGATGCAAGGCATAATTCAAACGCGCAAGATGTAACAACACTCAGAGAATAAATCATTAACCACTTCGTAATGGTAATAAAATTATGACTAAAATTATCCGTCATTAAAGAAGAGATACGACAACATAGCTCTAGAAAACAAAATCGTTAATGAATACACAGAAATATAAAAATATCTTGTTCAAACTAACAGTGAGACAAATGGAAGAACGGTCAGAAATTAAGTAACAAGGGATTTGCGAAAACACAAATCAGACTCCATCGGTTTCATAACGAATGTAAAAAAAATTATGCAAAAAACCTTAGAAGAAACAGAAGCAGCTTACAGGACCATAAAAAGGAAGAAAAGAAAATATTTAAATAACAATCAAGCTTACTATGAAAACGAGTTTGAAAAATTAGAGAAAACAATAATAGAAACATAAGTAGAAAATTTTACGAAAAATGAATATAATGAGAAAAGAATTCAAATATAGAACATTATGAATGAAACGGAATGGAACGTTTTTAGAAGTAATAGAAGAGGAGGAACAATATGATGTTAGTATAAGCAAACACTTGAATTATACTAACAAAACTGACAATGAGCAAGGTAGAAACAAGGTCAAAGTACAAAACTAGTTATCAACAATAGACGACTTTGACAAGGAGGAGCCTCAGTATGCCTTTTATTTAACACAGCCCTAGAGAAAGTAGTTAGAGAATCAGGTATGAGATCACCTGGGCAATACTCAATATATGCTGGCAACATAGATATTATTGGCAAAATGGGTGAGCCATGAAAGTTCCCCGCTTTAGCTGTGTAAAATTACGTTGTTGTTTTAAACGAGGTTTACATTTGAGGTTATGGTACGTTGTGGTTTTCAAATGCATTTAGATTAGAAAACATGACAAAACGCGTTTAATGCAACGGTGCCATATTTAAGCAGAACAGAAAAGAGAACTTTAGTAATTTCTAAGTATGTATTCAGTTTCAGTAATTGTGATACTGAAGATATTCTTAATTAAGTATATGGAAAGTCTTACAATACTTTAAATACTTCTCTATATGTACTATCAAAATAAGCAATCATCTGGTAACCATATTCTATTATGTCAAATGACAGTAAATTTGTTGGATGTTATACAAGTCATAAAATAAATAAAAAAATATGGTTCGGTTCATGTGCAACTTTGTGACAAAAATTCAATGCCAACCTTCATGCAAAAAAGGTGTGAACCTATTATATGAGTAACTAGAGAAATGGATTTGTGGTAAAAAAATATAACTTCGAAAAAATGAATTTGTTTACCAGGTGTGTTAATCAATAGTAACAATAGCAGTGATAATACCGAATTTAACATAGAATGACAGTGCAAACAATAATACAGTCAGCACTACCAAACGAATAACTCGAATTATAGGCGACTCTAATTATAAATATATTTGATCTCTAGATACTGAAAAGAGTATTGGGCCCTATCCAAATAACTAGCGAATGGAAACAGCGATACAACTATAAAATTTACAAAAGCCTTATAAGAACCGAACATAATATTATTACAGCACCAACGTTTGAGTTATAGAAGAATTAAATACATTGAATACACAACAGTAGAAAATAGAAGCAAAAAAATATATAGAGAAAGAATGTTAAGAAGGCCAAGGCCCACAAGGTGCTGTAGTGCAGATGAAGGTGATGCTATTCTCATATTGGCACTCTCATTTTCGTGTACATACTACAGATTATTTTACATTTACTTTGCAATTCAATAGAGGCGGTAAACAAATGTATACTGCACTTTTTGATCACGGATTGACGCCTTGTACACTTGTAGTTGAACCCTAAGAGAAGATTTTAAGAAGGAGGGGGGGGATTCCAAATTTTCCTTAGTTTAGAAGTTGGCGGCTACTTTCTAAAATGGCGTCCTGGTGGCCAACATACTTGACGCAAGTAACACGTAACTAAGGTCAAAATCAACATAAGAGGACAAGCTGATACGGTTTTTATAAATTAAATTAATAAAAATGTAAGTAACGTTTACAACTACCGGTTGTGAACAGTATGCAGATTGCCATAGTATGTTTAGGAATGATGAAGGTGTGCGCTTTGAGAGAGAATTTCCTCGAGTTAGGAATTTTATTTCAAGAAATTACTGAAGATCGCGTTGCAATTAATAGCAGATTGATGATGATTGAGAAAGTCGTTGACGCCTTAATTGCTCTATAAGTTGATGGTAACAGTATGTAGGTACACGAATTTTGTAAGGAAGAGACTTGTTGATGAATCTAAAACTTTTTGGAGCATTTAAAGGGTAAAGTTAACACTACAATTGTCACTGCGGAGTCCAAAAAACCTACACTTGAAGAGAAGGGTAAGCATACTGACCATCAGCTTTTCTCCAAATTGTTTATTGCTAGTCAGAACAGGGAGATGGTATGGATGTGTTCTTTTCTTATGAAAATCAGTCGTGTCATACTTCCTTGTTTCTAAATGAAGAGCAACCTGACAAATATAGTTTTGAATTGATATAACCCGTTTAATTTTGTGGACGTTCCAGTGGAGTTCTTCATGACATTGCATACATGGCATGAGACCGAATTATTAACAATATTTAGAAAATATTGCGAAAAAGATTTTTCGTGCACTTTGCTACGAAAAACTGCTCACCTATGAGCTAGTGGTATCGAGTATGCTGTTGATAGCTTGAAAAACGGTGTTTTTCTGCAGCCAGGTTCTGGTACATGTCTGTAAGTAGCTACAGAAACAAAATTACTGCGTAAGTGTCCTGACATTCTTCAAAATGAAATGAATAAAAAATAACTTTTAATTCTTCTGGCCAATTATGATCTGCATAATTCCGGTCAAGTTCGTGTTGCCACAAACGTTGATATCTAACAACTAAGACACATCCCTAGCTGGCGCTCCATGTGAGAAAATTGATAAAGTAGATGGTCGTCTGAATTAGGCGTACATGTGCGCGATATGGCCTTTCATGGTGTTAACAATGTTCTTTGTATTGCGGATACTGACGTTGTTGTGTTAGCAATATCTTTCTCTCATGTTGTAAAACCGTTGGGACTAAATGAGCTCTGGATCCTGTATGGTTCTGGAAGAAACCAAACTCGTCTGCCAATCCAGCAAGCAACCGGGGAGAAGAAAAATCCATCGCTTTCCGTAGTTTCCACGCCTTGGCAGTGACACAGTCTCTTCTTTCAGTTACAAAAGTAATTTCTTTTCCTGAAATAAATGGGTTGTTTATGAGGAACTAATCAGTGTCTTCATTGCCATTTCCAGTCCACTGCCTACACTGCAGGCCAGCGTCACACAATTCTCAGAAGGCATTATGGTGATTCTATATGGTGGTGCAGCACTTCAACTTCAGACTGGTATAAGGTAGATTTAGGTATTAGCATTTATATTATTGCTCTTTCTTGTAAAGAGACTCCGTGTAATAAAGTGCTTAATAAAAAATTATTTAATGTACTTCCAAGACTTAGAAAAACCACTTTAGATCATTTACTTCGCCACAAATCGAAATCACGTATGAGCTTTTGTGAATAACCTTTGTGAAGACAACAACCGTTTTGACGTTAAAAGAAAGTCTGATAATTATCTTTAATGAAGATGTTTTGCCGAATGGATGTAAACATTGTATCTCCAGAACAACATAAGTTTGTGTGAAATGTTAATGCAAAAAACAGATAATCATGTGGACGAGATTGGTCGTTTTTTATAAGTATTTCTCGGTTCGTATCACGTTACTACTAATAAAAGTTAAGCGGTAATGTAACTGCGAAGTGAATATGATGTAGTGGATACGATGGTAGACTCCTGAGCTAAGAGGTCCCGAGTTAGAATCTGGTTATGGGCAATATATTTTTTAAAGTTATCGAAAGATGCGAAAATGTCTATCCTTCCTCACTTATAAATCTGAAATGTCACACTATCGGCGCTCTCTGCCATATTTGCACTCGCTGACTCGATGTTAAACCGATTTTCACCGTTTAGGGTTTGCAATAATTAGTACCCGCCTCTCTTGTGGAGCGTCCGAAAGAGTGCATGGCATAAACCACTCATATTAACACTGTTTTGAAGTATCGATAGGGAGCTTGCACTTTCTCATCTTGTTTCAAATTCCTTTTTATGTCATAATACCAAAGTTTTTTTTTTTTTTTTTTTTGTAATTAGATTTATTAGCAATCAGAATTTACATTCTATGAGCTAATTTTATGTCCGACTATATGATTACATACATATATAAAGTATACATACAATCAATTGGCATGTTGAGGATTATGCCCTGCGACGTTACCTCTACTTCCTTATTTGAGATCTATGGGCCAGGAGCGTTTCAGTCTTCTATTACCAACAGTAATTGAAAGTGGTTCCAACATAGGATTGGTGTGTGATTGCAGTCTTTCATAATGTTTGTTACTTCTCTCGTGAATGACTTCGTGTATGTAAGGAACTTTGAGGTCAGTGTGGATAGTGAGGTTAGACACGTACCAGGGTGCGTCTACAATCATTCTAAGGATCTTTGCTTGGCTTCGTTGAATGATAGCTGTATTGGACTTGCTGGCGCAGCCCCAAAGCTCTATTCCATAAGTCCATATTGGTTTAATTATTGCTTTATAAATTAGCAGTTTATTTTCTATAGAAAGTTTTGATTTTCTTCCTATTAGCCAGTGTAGGTGTTTTACTTTTATGTCTATTTGCTTACGTTTTTTAACTATATGCGCTCTCCAGTTTAATTTGCTGTCAAGATTTAGGCCAAGATATTTTACCTCTTCAACTTGAGGTATGTCCTCGTCATTAATTTGCAAAGTTGGACTGCTGGCTTTTCTGAGCGTAAATGTTATATGCTTGGATTTTTGTCCATTTACCTTTATTCTCCATTTTTGGAGCCATCTTTGCAGTGGTCTTAGATGATCTTGTACGTAGGTCACTGCAACTGCTGGATTTTCGTGTTTAGCCAGGATAATTGTATCGTCTGCAAACGTGCCTATGGTTGTGTTTTCACCTATCGGTATATCTGCTGTATAGAGTGTATATAGTAGTGGTCCTATAACACTACCCTGCGGAACACCTGCATTTATAGGATTTAGATTAGACGTTTCACTGTTATATTTGGTTTGGAACTGTCGATTAGTTAAATACGATTTTAATAAATTAAAGTATGCTGATGGTAGGGTACTTTTGATTTTTACTAACAGGCCGGGGTGCCAGACCTTATCGAAGGCCTGGCTTACGTCCAAAAATACCGCTGTGCAATATTGTTTGTCTTCTAGCGCTTTGTTTATTGATCGTATTATTCGATGACACTGTTGAGTTGTCGAATGAGATTCACGAAATCCAAACTGGTGGTCTGGGATCCAATTTTGTGTTAGCATATCATCCTTAATTCGTCGAAGTACTAACTTTTCTAGCAACTTGGATACGATTGGTAACAAACTTATTGGTCTATATGATGTAACTTCAGTTGGTTCTTTGCCAGGTTTTAGGATCATAATGATCTGCGCAGTTTTCATTTTTGTTGGCCAGTATCCCAGTCTTAAGATGGCATTGAATATGTATGTCAGTAATACTACACCCTTTTTTGGTAATTCTTTTAACATTTTTCCTGTTATCATATCGATGCCAGGTGCTTTTTTGGGGTTCAGTAGCTTAATTTCTTCCTTAATTTCCTTTGGCGTGACTGGTTTGAGGCTCTGTGTGTTTTGTACCGGATATGATAAGGATTCTTCGATTTCCCTGTCCTGTTCGCTGTTATGGGGGGTGAACACTTTGACAAGATGTTTTGCATACGGGTCTGCTTTTTGCTTATCACTTTTTGCCCAAGGCCCTGCAACTGGAGTGGTTTCTCTGATTGGAGGGATTGTTGTTATAGGTTTATTTGCATTTTTGATAGGTTTCCAAACAGTATGATCATACCTGTTTAAGTTTCTTATATAGTTGTTATATGATTCGTCGCGCATTTCTTTTAGTTTCGCTTTCAACTTGTTACTCAGTTGATTGAATTTTGTTTTATCAGCTGGTATACGACTGCGATGCCATACACCCCTCGCTCTTCGTTTCTGTGCAACGAGTTTTTTTATTTCCATAGGTATATTATTTAATCGATGTTTGTGTCCTAGTTGGGGCGTAGCTTGTAGGGCCGCTTGTTGCAGAATTGTAGTTATCGAATTCGTTGCCTCTTCTATTTCTTCTGGGCACTTTAAGCTGATCCTGAGATTGACATTTGTATCTATAGAATAACGATATACATCCCAGTTCGTATAAGCATTATGTAATTTGGGATTAGGTTTTCTTACACAAATCGATGTGCTTCTCTCTCTCTCTCTGGTTGTCAATCGTTTTGATTGGTTTGATTCAGCACTCTGGTCTTCCATGCTCTCCTATCTGCCGCTAGTCTTTTTAATTCGGTGTAACTATTACATTGTAGGTCCTTCATAATCTCTGTCATATATTTCATTCGTGGGCGTCCTATTGCGTTTTTCCCATCTACTTTTCCTTCGATTATTGTATTTAGAAGTCCCTCATGTCTTAAAATATGTCCTATTAATGTACTTCTTCTTTTTTGTATGGTCTTCATCAGAGTTCGTCCTTCATTTACTCTCTCCAACACTTCAAGATTTGTTATCCTGTCGGTCCACTTTATTTTCAGAATGCGTCTGTAGCACCATAGCTCAAACGCTTCTAGCCTCCTTTTCTCCCTTGTGGCTATCGTCCAAGTTTCACATGTGCTTATAGTTGCTATTATAGGTGAATGATCAGATTCCAGGTCAAAGCTTGCCACTGTATCTATGTATGTCGAAGAAATGCCGTTAGTCACAAAAAAGTCCAATAAGTCTGGAATTTTAGCAGGGTCAGTTGGCCAGTAAGTTGGGGTGCCGGTTGAAATGAAGGAATAATTGTTGTCCTGAATAACTTGTGCTAACTCCCTTCCTTTACTTGTCGACAAGCGTGATCCCCACAATGTGTGTTTACTATTATAATCACCTCCTGCTATAAATTTGTGCCCTAAAGTTTGAAAGTATGTTTTGAAGTGTTCACTTTTGATGTTGTGGCGAGGTGGACAGTACACTGCAGATACTGCTATGTCATATGGCATACATTTAACTTTTATTGAAGTTGCTTGGAGATGGTTTTCTTCATATTTAAGCAATTCGTAGTGTTGAATTGTATGTTTTATTAATATTGCAGTGCCACCGTGGGCCGTACCGTCCGGATGGTTTGTTTGATATAGTTTATAGTATGGAATGTTAAAGTAACTACGGTCAGTAAAATGGGTCTCACTTATTAATAAAATGTCTATTATATTTTGTGTCAAAAATAATTTTATGTCATCCTTATGTTGACTCATACCATTCGCGTTCCAGAGCGCTATCCTCAAAAATTTTGCCATTATTATACAAGCTTACTTAACAGTGTGGTCAGCATGTTCAGTACCATGCTGTTTTGTTGTATTAGTTGATTGAACATAATTTTAAATTCCTCTAAGAATTTTGATAGAGTAATATCTTCGGCGTTTACTGTGGCGTGAGTTCTGGTATCATGTCTCGTTATATCGGCGTAACTTCTATTTTGCTGGGCAGCAATGGTATTTGGCATGCGAGGGCTGTTGTAAGAGCTTATTGGTGGGGTGGGCATGGTTTGCTTGTTCCAGTGATTACTGCTGTTATTTCTCTTATACAGATTATGGTAGTACTCACAACCTTTATAGTTAGCGGGGTGGGCACCACCGCACAAAACACAGTGAGCTGGTGTGTTTTTAATTTTTTTGCAGCTTATAGTGTTATGAGCTCCTCCGCATTTAACACATGCATAAGGTCGGTTACAGTAAGTTTTTGAGTGACCATATAGTTGGCAACGTGTGCACTGAATTATATCATTTTTCTTTCTAGGTGGTTCCACTTGTATAATCATGTTTTGAAGGCCTTGTATCTTATAAACTTCCTTGTTGTTTTCCGCAGGAACCAAAGTTGACAAGGAATACTACTTTGCAATATAAGCATGAAAAAACAATCATTGAGTGGTATTCATGTTGTACATCCGTTATTATTTAGGTGAACGCTTTTTATGTTTTATGTATGATTTGCTGCTAGTTGTTAACCAAACTGTAAATGTAAGCTTTGGAGTGACAACGCATACAAATCTGCGCAGAAGCGATGTAATATCTATAACAAACGTATTGGCTCCGACAATATCCCAGCATAGAGTAAATGAATAGATGTAGTGATAATGAACACAGTGCTATCACAGACTATTTAAATACTTCGTTTTAATCTACAATTTGTATGTAAAATACATTTACAAGGGTGAGAATATAAAGTTAGTGATCAGCCAAATCTTAGCTTGACAGACAACGAAAATCTGTAGAATTATGATTGTGAATATCCGCAGAAAGTTACTTATAAAAGACATCAATTGTATATATCCAATCTAGGAAATATAACTACCGGCTATAGAATTAGATGGAACGAGCATCTCGACAAAAAAAAAATTAGAACCGCAAGAATTTTTAACGACTACAAATCAGCTTGTAAGAAATACTGCTGCGTTGTGAAGATTATAAATTATCATTTTTAATTTCTTTCATAAGAAACTCCAAAAAATTTATTGCCACATGCAGCCCTAACTATTAATAACATTTTGACAAATGTAAGTCAATTTTATTATTTAATTGGATTTCCTAGTAAATTTCAAGTTACTACAGATACTATCTTTTTGGTCTAAATATATCAGTATAATGTTGCTATATTTTGTGCAACAATATTCAATTATATTCAGCTATATAAGTCTGCGAGATTTAGAGTTGGTCCTTATTACCAATATGTAAAAAAGGGCAGCTACTATTGCAACCTTCCGCACGCTGATCTCTAGTACAATCCATTTCATTCGCAGATTCGCAGAACAACTAATATCGAGTAATTATTATGCAAACAAAATGCATTCTACGGGTGTTTTACCACCCTTAATACTGTTTCACAGGGATGTTGCATCCATAATTACGGAATTGTATACAATTAATTTATTTCCTTAACATAAGCTAGGATTTTACTTATTAAAATATTGCCCTATGCCATTCTTCAAATTAAATTTCGTAGAAAATCGCTAAAATGAATAAAGGTTGATATTTTCTTAAATTATACGTCAAAAAAAACTTCTAAAATTTTTTAGAATCTAAATCCATTTATTGAGAATTTGGTAATTAAATAATACTTGAAATTAATAAGGCAATTAAATTACTAAACCGCGTTTGACTGATTTTGTCAACCCTGTCACACACCTGAAGAATTGTTGGCAATTGACAGTAAGTTAAAAATCTTTTAAAATGTTAGCAAAATTGAAATTACCAAAAACCGAAGGGAAGAGCGCCATAGCATCGTAGCGTTGTCAGGAAGCACCTGCGTCGCGTCGGGACGCCACGCGCGCACGCGTTTTCCGCTTTTTGATATTGAATGCCTGCCCCTCTACGGGGCATCGACTGGTTCTTTCAATTTACAATCCCTCAATCCATTGTGTTACGGTGTGTTTTTTAATTTACCTGTATAATTCCTGTATGTCTAATTCATTTTGAGGTACCAGGAAAATCTTCAATACATAAAACGTCATTGTATCACAAATTAAAATTAGAATGTGAAACGTACACCAATGCAACACTGTCAAAACTGCTTTAAAATATCACAGTAATGAACATCTATAGCGTTGTACAAAGTAAAATTAAGCGAAATGTTAGCTGTTTTATCAACTAGCCCGCAAAGAAACATGAAAATCTCACCAAACACCTATTTTTATCAGAATTTAAATCAAAACTTTTATATTTCTAAATAATAGTAGCTCATGTTAAGTTGTTTACTAAAGTTATATTACGTCATTATAAGAAATAAAATTTTAACTTATAAAACAAGTATGTATTTATACACTTTTAGTCTAAGACGGAAGAAGTGCTCACTTTTTTACTCAATCTATGTTATATGTCTCTTTGGTAAAAATCATGACTCTATAGTTCATATTGAATGTTTACCTTTCAATATGTTTATATTTTGAGAGCACATAATAATCATCAGGTTATAAATCAAATGAATAACATCACAATGAATACCATATTTTTTCTACAATTATGAATTAATACAATGCTTTGATACACTTTTTTATTTTCTCTTAATACAACATCTATAGTTTCACTCTCTTCCAAGGATCTGCCATTAGAACGCCCGTTGAATACCAAATTATCGTCGTAAAATATTTTATCTACTCCTACTGCACAATGGCCATTAATTATGATTCATAATTCAGAGTTTGCTGCCAATCATAAAATTCTATTTTCATTATTCAATAGTTTGCAAGTTGCAACCAATCAGAACATTCTATTTTCATTACTCAATAGGTTGTAGCCAATCACAAAATTCATTCTTATTATTAAATGACTTTTGAAGTTAACATCTGTCACAAATGTCATAATTGGGAAATATGAACACAATACTCCTATTGCATAGGAGTAGATAAAATATCGTATTATATTCGCGATTATGGCCATTATTCACTCAGATGACTTGTGCCACGCGCCTTCGGCTTGTGGCGCAAATGTCATCTTCGTGAATAATGGCTGTCATAATTGCTCATATAATAATATACTATTAATTACTCCTGTGTTTGTAATTTCCTTGTCTTGGTGATGATAACATGCCTAGTTCGTTCTAGTTATGCCGACTTGGTTTCAAGATCATGGATACACATTCAAATTTAATCCAGGGTTACAATTGTATTAGCTCTGACTGCTTTCTGATCAGCAGGAATTTCAGAATTAATTTTCCTGAAACCTCTTTGCTATGCTCAAATGCTGTAAACATGTTTTAGTTTATTCTGTAATTATTTACTGAATGTAGTGATTTTTTCATTTATAACAACAGTTGTATCAAGTTACCATGTACATTACTGTGCTAATATTGAACCGTAGTTCATTTAGCACTAGATAACTGTTAACTACCTATAGGTCGCCATTAATTCATATAGAGGCCTGCATTCCAATAAACAGTAGAAATCTGATTATGAATAGAGGGGTTGTTAGCCGATTTATTTTTGCTCCAGACGGCTAACAATGAAAGACTAATGTTGGGCGATATCAATATCAGGAAAGAAGTAAACAAATACAACTGTATAGTTATACATCCTCAAACTAGTGTGCAAAATGAGTAATTATGAAAATAATATAATAGCAATTCGTATACTAATGCACTGAAGTTTAGCTTTTTATCACGAATGTGGGTTTAGTTATAAAAACCACACGAGGGATAGAAAGGAACTTCAGTGCCGGCGGGTACATTCTGTTCTTTTGAAATCGAGAAATCATAAAATTACATCATTTTAACTAACTTTTATAGGTTATGTTGACATAGGTTGACGTTTCCCTATCGCCCCGCAACCTACAAAAAGTTGTGACACAATGGATTCCTTCACTGCCGATTTCTCGTATTTTAATCACGATTTCGTCGTTTTTCACTGCCGATTTCAGAAAAAGAATACAATAAAAGCCTTACATGAAAAATCACAAACCTTAAATACGTTAAAAATCTCTAGGAGGGAAGGTACAACGTAACTCAGTGAAAAGAACAACTAAAATCAAGCAGAAACTTATCACGAAAATAAAAGATCGAATGGTATAAAATAAACAGAATTGTAAGAAAGGCAATAAGAAGAAAGGCGAAAATCCATAAAATAAAAGGCATCCACAATAAAAACTAAATATTTCCGAACGTGAACAATATAACAAAAAGGCTCTACGTTACGGTGCCTATTTAAATATGCACTGGCTACTCTATTTTAAATTGAATTATAACTTTTAGATAGTCAAAAGTTTCAAATTATAGAAATGATAACACTTGAGACTCTTTCAGGGCTTTGGGTTCGATTATCTAGTTGCTTTGTTATGTAAATTTAATTTGCAAATATTTTTCAACTGTGCATTGAAATTAATTGTCACCTCTAATGTCAAATTACATGTCAACAGTTAATCTCAAATTAAATATGACAAATGCTCAATTCTAACTGTACACAATTAACTTTATATCATACAGTAAGTAATTGTTAATAATTAAATGCACTTTTTTAAATTGTCTTTTATTTGCTTTAGCTTTGGTAGAACAAGATTATTACCCAGCTTATATTGCTCTAATACTACCTACAATACAGCAATCTTTCCGAAGTCAACAGCTTGGACCCTTTCTTAATCCTGCTGTAATGTCCTGCTCACAAACACTGATAGTGAACCCCTACTGACCAACAGCTGTCATCTCGCCAACTCCCGGCAGCTAACAAGACAGACTGCTCCTTACTCTGCTCGCGTACCTGCCATCCTCCAGAATAGACCTCTCTCAAACAGCTCTCTGGTAAGTTAGCTGTCACAGATGAACTCCAACTGTCACACCTCTTCCGTAGCTCCAAGATTCTTCAACCTCTGTCGTCAGTAGCCAACAGAATACCTGAGATGTGGTCCTGTCTCTGCTATCCCCCTTGAATGGATCCTCTTGCCTCCAGAATGTATCCAAGAACTGCGTATTCAGCAACACTCAACTAATGTAATTCCCTGTCTATTGTATTCTTCAAAATAAACTGTTTCAATCTAAATCTTTAATTCTTCACTTCTTAATAACTCTTATTGTATCTATTTAGTTTTATCATCTTCCAATTCTCTTCTGTAACTTATTCTTCATTTCTTGTACTTATCTCTTGATGTTTCACTTGTATCTTAACCCCGTGGATTTATTAATTTCCCTTTTTAACTTTTCCAAACTAATACCTACATTAAAAATAGGGTAAAATTTCTATATTTTTTTATTAGACCAAATTGAAAATTACATGTTCTATAAGTTGTTTTTTCTAATTATTGGAACTAAATACCTAACTACCCTCTTATTTCATTCTTAATGCCTTCTATATTATAATATTATTTGACCCTTACCTACTTTAAATTATATTCTTATCAGAATCTGCATTTGTCATTATGATACTACTTTCTATCTAGCCTTTCTAGATTCAAAACTCCTGCAAACGTTCAATAGTTACAATTTCTTTAAGAATTTGATGTAATTTAGAGTTATTCAATACACTTTTTTCAAACATCCTCACCTTTTTACTGGGTCAAAATAGATTGTATTAATATCCCAAATTTCTTTTATAGATTCCAAATTTAGTCAAAACCAACACGTAGTGTATCATAACAATATATATGAGCAATGAATTTAATATCAACAGTAAAGATGGGTACTAAATAGACCACCACAAATAGAAAGAACGGAGAAGCTACAGGAGACAACGAATTTATAACGAATGGTGATAAATAATTTTAACGGATATGTAGAAACTCTTTAACAACATCGTTAAAACTGAAGAAATATTGAAACAGTGGCACAGAATACAGATTATTCTCGTATGTATATAAGAAAATGCTCCTTATGATATCAACAACTATAGATGAAAGTCACTAATATGCTCTTTATATAAATTATTTCTAAATATTTACCCATTAAGAATATTTCAAACACTTTATGCCCACCAACTGTATTAAGATCTGTTTCCACCATAGATCACATCCGCACGGTAAACAAAATAATGGAAAATAAAATGTATATTACTCAAATCGACTATGTATAGGCCTTTGACTCAGTGTACCAAAATTTCATATACTAGTGATAACCTGTATCGACCTAGAGACTTATATAATATATCTAAATTATTATATTTGTATGTTCTCTATATCAAGCTGGAGAAGAAAGGAAATTTATTCACAATACTACAGGGTCTACGGCAGGGTGACTGCCTCTCACCATGTTTGTTCAACGCAACACTACACTTAATATTCGAAGATCTAAACTAGAAAAATAAAACTATATGCACGTGTCCACGTTACCAATTAAAAATTTGCTTATGATATCCTACTTTTTGCCACTAACACAAAACGATTACAAAATATGCTAGACGAGTTCTGCAGCAAGAGCAGAATAGTTTTGAAATTAAATTTAACAAAACTTATGTAATGATTAATGACAAATAACAAAGAAAATATCCTCAGAGTTGGTAACAACTGTCTTCAATATTTCTAACAAACAGTATATTTAGGACGAATAATTTCTTTCAAAAATGAGCAAAACGAAGAAATAAGGATAAGAATTACAGCAGCTTGGAAAACATTTTGGAAGCATCAAAAATGTGGAAAAATATGTTGAGCTATAAACAAAAGGAAAAATATTTAACAGCTGTATAATGCCGACTCTGTCATATGCAGATCAAACATGGATCAAACTAAATAACAAGAAGATAACCACTAATAGCACAAAACAATATTGCTATGCTTATCAAAGATAAAAATCGAGGATTATGAGGCGGAAGACATAAAAAGCAAAGTAAAAGTTAAAAAAGTAACGAGAATCTAAAAAAAATTGAATGTAAATACTTCGCTCGCCAGAATGAAATGAACATGGTACCTGGCAAAGGAACTACCAATAAGAAAAAGAGGCCATCTACCAACACTGTGGATAGTATGATAGAATATGCCGAAATAAAAAAATCTTGGAAGAGCTTATACTCGATCAGGGGTTTATAATTAAATTTTATACATATAGTTCTTTTATAGTTGTATATATTACAGATGGCTAGATCGTTACAGTACTTAGTAATAGTAAATAGCAGATTTTCTTCTGTATGTGAACATAATACTCTTAAAATTAAAAGTATCAAATGTAAATATTCATCATGCATAGATTTTAGAATAAGTATTCCTTGAAATTCTTTCGGTTATTTAGTGCAAGCGGGCAAAATTGCGCTGATTAGGTCAAACGTACATTGAATAAAAAGAATTCAGAAGAAGTTGGTATTTTTTGAGAAATTAGTATTTGTAGTTTTCAAAGAATTATACTCGGTTGAGGTTGACAATAAATCTAAAGCAGTTTATAGTCAGAATCTGCAATTGTCATGTTTCATTTGTTGCGTCTAAAGTCTATGCCAACCTACACAGCTAGTTTTTTTTAGTTTCTTTGCAATCAGAAGAAATTGGTCTGGACTATGTGTTTGTAAAATTTCTAATTAGTATTGTTGGCATTTATCGCTCAAGGAGCAAAACCAGCCGCTACAATGTTATATCTAAGACAAAATATGCTATTTAGAGAAAAATAGGAGTAATCTGAGTTCAATGGAGCATGTAATAAATCGAAAATATTAAAAAAGCAGTTTTATTGCATAACATTACCTAAGTATTGCTAACGACGAGGTTTAAGGTGGCTATGAAAACAACGCTTTTTTGAGGGAAATGACAGTGACAGATGTTTCGATTGTAAAACAGTCAATTGATAGTGCAACGGTTGTCAATAATGGATAATGAAAGGCAATTGATGAAAAAATTCGATGAAATATCATTAATTTACACAAATCTGGAAAATCAAACGGCGAAATTGTAATATTGCTCGGCTTATCCAGATACAGTTATCAAAATATTATAAAATTGTACCAATCAAACGGTTCAGCTGCCCAAAAACCTCGATATGCGAAAAAGTCCAAATTAACAGACGCATATAGACAAGCTTTGGTCAGAATTGTTAAGTCTAATAGGAGTGCTAACTACGGAGAGTTGAGGGTACTCTGGAGTGAGGCTGTTGGAAGACGTGTTTGCAGGTCTACATGTCATTCAGAAGCAAGAAAACTAGGTTTTGTTACTTACAAGGTAAGTTTCATGAGTTCAATCCTAAGGGACACATGATAATTCCCTTTGCGAAGGCTAAAGAAAAACCGTTATTGACCCTAAAGCAGAAGCGGGACAGGTTGAAATGGGCTAAAGACCATCGAAATTGTGATATGGAGAGGTGAAATAGAGTTGGAGTGACGAGTCGCGATTTGAAGTTTGTATCAGTGATAGCCGGAGCAGAGTTAAAGTTATCCGCCAGAAACATGAAACTTATCATCCTGATTGTCTTAAGCGCAATGTTAAATTTCGGTCTTCGGTAATGGTCTGGGGTTCAATGTCAGCAGGAGGAGTTGGAAAACTGCATTTCATCAACGGCATCGTTAACTCAGACAAATATGTGGACATCCTAGAGCAGTCTTTGTTGCCTACTTTTGAAGAGAACAGGTTTCTGGAAATGATTTCACCTTTCAGCAAGATGGCGCTGCATATCATACTTCCAAAAAATCCATGAAGTGGCTTTCAGACCATGAAATACCGCTCCTAAAATGGGTTTCTAGTAGTCCGGACAGAGCCGGACTAGGGGGCCGGGCGATCGGGCACCTGCCCGATGGGGCGGTGGTCGTGGGAGCCGGTGGTCTGCTGGTTAACCACGACCACATAGTTATTAACATGTTACTATTTTTTTAAGAATGGGACAATTGTTTTCACAATGTTCAGAAGAATTTTTTGCATACTTCTGTCTCAAAGTATCTGCAAATATCAGGTATGGATTTTTTGCAAGAATACCACATGGTCTATACACTGAAGAAATTTCCCTAGAATTTCATAAAATTGCGCAACAGACTGAAAAGTTTATAAAATTTATAAATTGCTCATTTACTTTATTTGATAAAGTAAATTGACAATTCCTTGAAAATGAAGTTCCGCTAGACGTTGTCGTTAAGAAAGAGAATACGAAAGAAGAAAAGATTTCACGACGAAACTTGCGATAACGAAGCACCACAAAATCCACATATAAATAACAAATTTAGAATATAGATTTTTTATGTGACTATGGACAAAGTTGTCAGTATCTTAAGGGTCTAAATTTGCATTTCACACGAAGTTGTCGCTGGACTTTGAATGCTTTCACCCGTCGAGTTTCTCTTTCCTTCCAAACTTGTTGACACATTTTCGACAAGAAGCTCACCAAGTTTTATCCTGAATTGGCGGAAGATAATTTACCAATGGAACTTTTAAACTTTGGTTCCAAGTAGAATAAGTTGCTATCAGCCTTACCAAAGAACAAATTGAACAGGATGATTATGAAGCAGAAAACCGTACTGTTGATCACAACTTCTGGAAAAATGTATCGTTATACTAATTCTGAAGAAATATAATTTATACGCTGAAGTATATCCTGATCTAGAAAAAGCATAATTGTTATTTATGAAACAAGTTGTAAAATGAGGGTTTTCTTCACGAGACGCTTTGCTCAATGGACAATTACGAGGAGTACTACTAACTTTTGCAATGTATTGCAAACTTTTTTTGGGATTCTATAATAAACACAACATTTTAAATATATTATGTTGTTTAGATGGGTTATGTTAACATTCAAATTTACGGCAAAGCGTGAAAAAGGTATGTCATTTTGACATTAACAAATAAAAAATTGCGTAATTGATCACGTTATACCTTATCTTTGACGGCGTACTATGTCACTTTACGGCCATATGTACCAAGAGCATTGTGAGGATGGTTGGGCTCGAGGGTTATAAACATCAAGTAATACCCGTGGTGCATACGACATCTTATTTTCCATTTTGAATACTTAAATAAATTGAAAAGCTTAAAAAGCATTCTATACCTCGCATCACGCATATAAATAACAAATATTAGATCATTGAAAAATAGAGTACCTACTTTATGGCCCGCTAAACGACACTAAACGGGTCGTAATAGCTATTTATTTAATAAGTTGCAAAATGTGGGTGTTTTTCAGGAGTTGTAAATGTTGTAAATTACGACGAGTGAAAAAACACTAATCTTGCATATAACGTTTTAAAATTCTCTAATAAACAAAAAATGTTACCAATGGCAACCTTAATAAAACAGTTTTTTTCACTAACAAAAAGTATGTAATTTTGACATTAATAATGAGTGAAACGCTGCTGGAGCCTAGACTTTCACTGGTGAGTTGGTGAAGGGCATATCTTCGGCCAACTTTGTCGGGTTAGTATCTCTCCGCAAGGCTACGAAAGATGACAGCTTAGTTGTCGAAATACGTATTTAGTGGTTGTTAAACGTTTGTGTGGTAAGGCGTTTTCAACAAATTGTATTAATAACGACAACTAATTAGTTGAAATATTTCTACAGGATTGAAGAAAGCGATTTATCTACTTTGAGTTCGTACTGATGCTATTATGATACTAGTTTGCGTATCGTAATAGACAAAAAGCGATGCTATAATAAAAATACTAAAAACAAAGTAATTAATTTTTTTACGTTGGCAAGCATAGTTACTTCGTTCGGTTGTTTTTTTTAAGTGGCAAAGTAGATAAAATACTGTATGATACCACGTTTATAGGGCATTTTCTAGCACTTACTCCTTTAGGGCACTCCTCGCTTCGCCCGTCGTACCCTAAACCCGTGCGTGCTACAAAATGCTTCTTATAAAACTCGTATCGTAATATACTATTACGACCAGCTTAGTGCCATCTTGTCAGTTTGACCAGCAATGACATCGTAGGTTGCCAACCACCATTTGTAAAAATTATGAATCTGGTTTTAATGAAATTGTGAATACTCCGGCCTGTATATAAAATGCTGTATCCACCTCGTGCATTATTAGAGTTTAATGCCCTTGTTCTCACGGCGCGGGTCATAAATCCCTTCTTACGCTCTTGGTAGATATAGCTATTTTTTATTAGTGAAATAGATTTCATTTTGACATTAATAATGACAACTAAAAAGTTGACATTTTAGTACACGATTGCAAAAAATATTTAAAACACTTTCTATTACACAAATTGCATATGAAAGATCCTTTTCTAAAGTAACGTTTATTTAAATAGAGCACGTAGCTATTTGTCTGAGGCTCATTTGGCGACTTTCATGTTAATGTCTTCTGAAAAGGGCATTCTAGTGTCTATTGAAAATGGTGATATTTTGTATAAACTGACCTATAAGTATAAAAACATGAAAAACGTACTTGTAAGTTGATATGCTACCTTAATCTTAATACTATATTACTTCGACACGAAGTGTACGAAGTATTGAAATTCCCTCATATCGAAAACCACTCTGAGTCAAATATCTCTAAAATTCGTGGCAACCGACAAATGAACCCACTATACCAAATCTCCGTCCCACTAGATCCCTCCCCAGTATTGGGGGGGTGCCTAAACGTGCTGTGCGATGTATGCATGTTTCGTATGTGGACACCATTCCGGTTGCCAGGAACCTTCCTGGAGTCTTGGATCGTTTTCATACGATATTTCCTCCGAAAATGAAAGCAACATCAACTTTAGAGGTATGGTCGTCGGCAAAAAAAAATATTTTTCTCCAACCACACGAATAATTTTGTATAAAAAGTAAGGCATTTCGAGATGTTCACCAATTACCTTGGCAACTGTACACTTTTCGATTCATATTTGCACTAGTACAAAAATGGTCGCAAGATAGGGTTTTACATGGTAAATTTTATATAAAACACAAACGCTTCGTCAATATTCGGCAATCGCCGTCGTTGTTGTTTATTTTCCCCGTATAGTGATTGTTTATTTGCGCCATGACAGTTCTACAATATAACCTACAATGTTTGATTCTAAATAATAAGTCATATTACCGAATTTATGAGTAGTTTCAGAAAAAATAGTATGTTTCATTCGCACAAAAAAATGCGTTCTCGGGACGCGTAAGACTGTCTTACTTGTCCCGAAATCATGCACATTTTATACTAATGAAACAAATAACAATTTTGGTTTGTTTTATAAATAACTTGTTCATAATATTTCATTGTATTACCGAAACAGAGTGATGCTGAGTGTCGAAGTATTCTTGGAAATTTGTAATAACTGGGTTTGTTTGCCTTACAGAAAGAGCTATTTTTAAAAGAGGCCGGTTTGGTGTCATTCGCCCGGGCCGGTTCAAACACCCAGTCCGGCCCTGGTCAGGACCTTTCGCCCATCGAGACTTTGTGGCATGTGATGAAAAGGCGTTTGCGAGCCAATCCTGCAAGGACTGTGCAAGAAATCAAGCAAAGGCACCAGAACATTTGGGATAATTTATTATTCTAGTAAATACCTTTGCCGAGAAGAATTGAACCAGTTATTTAAAATAAAGGGGATGTTACTTGGTGGTAGAATGAGCTATATCATAGAACTGAAAATCACAAATTTGGTTTTTTTTTCCTATTTTTAGTCCTAATCAGTTCCAATTGTTGTAATTGGTTCCATTATTTTTGTGCAACATATTTTCAAAATAAAAATGGATAATTATACCTCTATTAGTTTAAATGATCTTCAATACACTCCAATAACTGAAATTTTATCGGGTGGGCCAACTGAAGTTGGACGGGGTTCATAGAGTCTAAATTGTACTAAATTAGAAAATAAAGAATATATTTATTCTATGCAAGGGTGAATATTAGACATAAATTTTGCATCGTTATTTTACATTAATGCAAAAATGTAATAACTCTATGTAATAACTATGTTCCGATATGTGGGGACCAGAAAACCAGATAGTTGAAGGGTAAGGACAAGGACTATTGAAATTGTTCAAAATGTAAGAGACATTATTGAAGTAAATTCATATAAAAGCACAAAACGCTTTAGCCAGGAAGTAAATATTTCCTTCGGCACTTGCTAAACAATTCTTAAAACGATGATGGGATGTTGCCTCACAAGATAAATTTATACCTTGAACTTTCTGATATTGCTTATGGAAGAAGACTTACTTATCTATAATAGAATTTTCCTTAATGTGTGTCTGTCTGTGGCACAACATAAAATCTCACGTTCCGGCTTCGCAGATGTTTATATTTTTTTAGGTTTTGTTTTTCTTATCTTAGCGCTCGGCTCGGAGCATGACCTTTCGCGTATCCTATTTCACGTGAGAGTAGCGCGCAATTTGCTTGTTAATAATGGTGTGTGAATAGCAACATTAAACGACCAATTGTGATGATATTGTTTTACTGCTGCATGAATCAAATTCTAACGAACTTTACTAATCAATTACATAAACATGACCACGAACTCTAATATGGTTGTTTGCATCAAGATTCTGTAAGAGCTCATACAGCGAAGAGAATTAGTTGGTTCTGATTTGTAAGCACCTCGGTTTCCTGATCTTATTGCCAATATTTTTTCCCATTTCCCTTATTTGAAAGATATCCTTATAAAAATAGGAAAAACTAAAAAGAACTGCCAAATGTAATAATCGAAGCATGTTTGGAAATGGCGTTTGAAAATAGGAAAAGACAGAGCAAATGTTTCAAAATTTATTGTAAACCTGCTATTTTTTTCTAAATCAGTCTTGTTTAAAAATTTCGGATTGATGTAATTTTCTTCAGAAAGTAATCTGGATTAGGTGGTGTGTAGGTAAATAACAAATTAGATTATATTGCACCTGTAGGATTTCTTGTTCGAAACACATTAGAGAAGGTTACAATTGTAATTCGATTAATTTGTTATTTTATACATATCGCAGGAAAATGGTGATATTAAGAAAAATATTTTTTCTTGTGCAAATAGTATCTCCCTGGATATACAGTTTTCTAATACTTATTCGTAACGGGTGTCCACCGGCAAATTTCATTTTTAAACTTGAAATAAAATTTTTATTTCTTAAAATATGTTATTGAAAAAAAATACAAAATAAACCTTAATCTTTGGGAAATTATTTGTGATACAGCACATCCGCCAAATGACGCCCCTCACGTCGTATCACTTCTTCCAAACGAACTTGAAAATTTTGCATCACACGCGTAAGCATAGCAGGTGTAATCGCACGAATTTCTCGGGTGATGTTCTGCTTTAACACACCCAAAGTGGGTGGTGCATTCTCGTAGACTTTTGATTTGAGATATCCCTACAAAAAAAGTGAGTGTCCAGTGGCAAATTTCCTACGAGAATGCACCACCCACTTTGGATGTGTTAAAGCAGAACGTCACCCGAGAAATTCGTGCGATTACACCTGCTATGCTTACGCGTATGATGCAAAATTTTCAAGTTCGTTTGGAAGAAGTGATACGACGTGAGGGGCGTCATTTGGCGGATGTGCTGTTTCACAAATAATTTCCCAAAGATTAAGGTTTATTTTGTATTTTTTTTCAATAACATATTTTAAGAAATAAACATTTTATTTCAAGTTTTCAAATGAAATTTGCCGGCGGACACCCGTTATGTATACGCTATTTTCTTGCTGAAACAGTATTTGACGAAGCCGGCTTTGAGCAGCACTAGATGCCATTTGAATAATCTTTGTCAGCTGAAGCTTGAACTCATTTTCAAGAGCAAAAAACTGTGTTGTATCACTATTACTGTGCATTTTCTTATATTTTCTAGATTTTTAGTAAGTATTTTGTGTACGCATAATTTTAAATTACTTGTTCTTGTGTACCTTTATAAAAGCACATAGTCTATCCTTGACAACCTACTGTATTATATTTCGACTTTACAAACTAAAATGTATTTTACATATGCCTGAAAAGCATTCGAGTAGTTATTATTTGCCATGCCATTTAGCAATTAAATGGTAAATTCAGTTTCAATATATTTCCAATAAAAATTATTAACGTTATTTATTTAATATACGCCAGCCTAAATAAATCCATATTCGAAAATTAAACTGATGAACAACTAATTATAACTTAACTAATTTAAACTTCTAATAGTCCGGCAGCGGAACCGTGTTATTTCCCTGAAGTGAAAATTTTCGTATTAAGTTTTTTTTTAACGGATTCTCGTAGATTTATATGTCTATTTACCATATCCGACGATGACAAGCTGGCATCTTTGAGGCAACTTGAGATACACAGGGTGTTTCAAAACATTAAGATGATTGTATGTTTTTGGCTTTAAACTTGAATGCTACTTTATTATTGTATGGTTAATTGTGAGTTAACTTATTGAATTTATTGATTTTACAAGTTTCAGCCATATACAGGGTGTTTAAAAAGTCTGTGGTATAAAGTTTTAATAATATTAATGAATTTCTGATATGAGTTTATTTTGTGTTCCAGTTCAAAAATCAGCTAAAAATAACAACGTACGTGTTTAAAAACGAAGCTGCATGACAGGTACAGAGTGTCCCAACAATGTTTGGCTGAAACAACAAACAGACACACAAAAGTTGGAGAAGGTTTCTTAGGTAGAAACCAAGCATAAATATTCCTGTATCATGGTAATACGATCTCTAATAGCGATTTCTTTTTCAGATTCAAGTATAGTGTAACGTCTAGTTAAATATGAGTGAAAGCAAGTGCTTTTTAACTTTAAATTTGCTTGTGAAAAAATAAATTAAAATTTGCCGTTGCTGGTGCCCAGCGTATAAAAACTTATAAAGTCCAGTCAAGTGTATGAAGATCAAAAGTTTGAAGAACTTGAAGAGATGTTTATCGCCAGGAAATGCTGTTACCGAAGCGGGAACTTCAACAACGAAACGCAGAGGCGATCAGAAGTGCCAAACTTCAATTTTAAAAATGACTGCCTGTATTGTGGACAAAAATGTGAAGTGGAAAAGAATAAAAGGAATCCTCATCGATGGCGACCGTCCTTTCAATTCCTAGCTTTAGAATACAAGGTAAAGAAAATTTCAAACAACGAAGCCATTTTGCAAACGTACGTGAAAAGAAACGACACTTGGGCTGCTGAAATTAGATTAAGATTAGCTGGCTGTGTGGCAGACCTACCTGCCGTAGATGCCAGATACCATATGGACTGTCGTAATAAATTCATAGGCCAAAACGCTGTGCTTTCAGCAAAACGACAGTCTAGTCAGGATACCAAGGAAGAAGATATTCCTTACGAGGAAACAGTAAAAAAAATATTGACCGATAAATAAAGAATTTGGAATTCGATAGATATAAACAATATATAGGTACTCGGATCGCGGAGGACATAAACTTACTCGACGTAATTTAGTGAAAACCCTCAAGAAACAGTTTGATGAACTGATAGTACTTTCTGCCTCAGGATATGCAAATATAATAACATTCCCTAACAAAGTCGCGGCGACCTTAAGAACAAGTCGTGTTGAGGATGACGGTGATGATATGAAACTGCAATTGGCAAATTAACAAAAAGAATAAAACTCGAAGTTGCTGTGCAGTGTTAGTGGATTGCAGTAAAACTCTATTAAAATTTTGCGAATCGCTATCACCTAAATTGGACAAAACTTCATGGGCACTTTTAATTGGGAGTATCGTCTCATTGACTTTATATAATACATTTACAAATCTTCAAATAGGTGTAGGCGTTAAGTTTAGATTTCAAAAGAACTAGTGAATATTTTGAACCAATTTAAAATATCATGCACGTATGCTGAGGTGTTAAGGTTCAAAACGCCGCCGCATTTGATGTGGTTAAAAATGTAAATTTAACTGGAATTACTAAAGGAAATGATGCTACACTAACCCAGGTTATTGTTGACAATTTTGACACAGAAATCTCATCGCAAAATGGCAAAACCAGTACTCATTCGCTAGCTGTCCTTGCCGCTCAAAGTACATCAGCAGGAGAATTTTTAAATAATAATATACTTTTGGAACACCCTGTATTTAAAATTTGTTGTTTTTATTTTATATAAACATTATGAGAAGCTCGTTTATTTACGTAAAATTTACAAATAATTTAAAAAGAGTGATATTTCACCTATTTACTTATCGGTCACTCCGTATCTGGAGTTGCTCAAGGATGACGCTTTGTCATCACTTGGATATCAAAACTAGGAGACCCTTAGACCCCAAATCCGTTTTGGAAAAAACTTAATACGAAATTGTTGGGTTTTACCCCGTGGCTGCCGGACTATAAACCATTATATGATATTTATTTAATCGTAAGACGGTCAGTATAGAAATTGCAATAGAAAGCGACTTAAATAATTTCAAAAATTTAAATTAACATTCATAGTTAACAGAAAAACAATATGAGAATAATAAAACAGTGATAATTAAATTCATGCCATTATACTTAACCCAACCTGTCCTTATTACTAGCAAATAGATTTTTGATGGAGACTATTTCCCGCATCTCTTATTATCCAATCAAATACCACGATTTTTCAAATTTCAACCAATCACTTGTTTTTATAGTGGCAAAAAATCAAAATTTTCCCTTGGCATTTTATCAGTTTCTTTTACCACTTGTATCCATGGCAACCACCAAATATGTTGTTTTAATCAAGGTGGTATTTCAAAAATGTCATTTAAACTGTCATTGTGGCTCTGTATAAATGTCAGAATGAACCGATATATGGGAAATAGTCTAAAAAATGTATTTCGGGCTCATGATTCTGCTCGGAAAATGTTCTACTCAAGATTTGTTGTTTTTTGGCAATGCCCCTCGACAAACTAACTTTGACGTTAGTTTGTCTTTGCCATTGCGTGCCATTGCCAAAACAAAATGCAAAACAGTTTTTCCTGCAAAAGCATTTGCCCTTAATACATTATTACTGATAAATTACTGACATTTTGAATTTAACATTAGTTTAATATTTACGTTTTACATGGAGCTCGCTTCTGTAAAATATTAATTAAAATACAATGGAATACACAATTGCGACTTAGTATCTAATTCCATGCCTAATGTGGGACCAGCTTGTCTAAGAGATATTATAATTGGAGGAATTTCATTCACACTATAATTTCTCATGAATTTTAGCTAGTTATCCTTAATCATTTTTTTTCACAGAATTTAGTGCAGTTTTGTTTTGTTAAACTTAGAAACAACGCTGTTTACATATCTATCTATTATAGTATGTTTTATAAAGTTCATAATACCATTTCCATATAATTGTATTGGCAATGTGAAGGAGATAATAAGTACAATCCAACTAGCACAATTAAGTCGTTGGAACGAACCGATGGCTTTTTTTAGGAAATTCAAAGTGTTTTACTAGCCACGGGTACGTAATAGGAACATCCCCATTAGATTAGTATTGCTGGCTTTGATTTGCAATTGACCTTGTTAGACTTGTTTTATTTCTTCATGGCCCTTTGTCCATTTCCCTAGATCAGAAGCTTAATTATAGAGCACAACTTGTGCTCTTTCCAGATTCATAATGAGACCAGGCGCCATTGTAAATTGATTATTAAATAATTAAAATATGTGCTTCAAAATATTTAACATCATGTGAGAATATGAGATCATAAATGTCGGAAACTTGAAAGTAATTATTATGTATTAATTTATTATATTTGGTACAGAAATAATGATAAATTATTTTAAAAACCATTTTGCCGTACTTATTTCCAAATAAATAACTTCTAGGTCGTTTGAATAATTAAATACAGGGTGCTAATTAAGTACATAGACAAACTTCAACAAGGTGTGTCTTAAAAACTTATTGATGGTGATTATTTTCCGTTTAAAATGATCAGTTTATCAATATTGAAATGGCTGCATTTCGTATACGGAATTTTTAAAATGAAACCTTCTGCATCTTGAAAACGCATTGATTGCGGACCCATGTTAAACTTTTTGTCTTAGAATTAATCAAGGAATCACCCTTTCTAGTTTGTCTATGTACTCAATTAACACCCTATATAACTTGAAACTAATTGCTACTTGACGATAGCGGGACTGAAATGTCAAATACGTAACCTTAAAGTTATATTTACTACAAAGTACAGAATGGAACCGCAGCGTCCTTCGTCCTGACAGAGTTGTGACTACCATAAACGGCTTGTTCAAAGTTACCATCATGATTACTGTAAGAGCTACACTGCCGAGTACTTATTTTTCTACATTAATGCAGACGCAGACTACACAACAACGCACAGTAAGATACTTTACCAATATTGAGCACTATATGGTGAAGGTTACATGGTGAATTTAATAAGTAACACTCACTTTAGAGTAACCGTGCACAGTGGCGTTCCGTTGTAGAAGTAGCGGAAACGCTACTAACACTAATAAATATTCATTACAAGTTCCACGATTTTAAAGGGATAATGAGGGTGTCCAGAACTTCGCGGTTACTAGCAAAACTACTTGAAAGTAATTCTAACTTTGACGCCGCATTTTCGTCGCCGGTATCCATTTTCAAGTCCCTAAAATTTAAGGTCGCCCCAAAGATGGCTAGGTTGTTTCTAATATCGGGAAAGCTAAGTACAAGTCATATACAGTTACAAAGTGATCATAGTCGTAAAAATTACGGAGAAGCAACTGTAGATTTGTCTGATTATTTATACACGAAATCATAGTTGTAGTAACGATTCCGTCACAGTTACTCATTCGAGGTTCCTGCTTCAGTTTCGAGTACCTTGGTGTTAGTTGTAATCGTGCCAGTATATGCGTAGTAGCTGATCAATAATTGTATTTTTTCTCTTCTCTAGATGTTGTTATAGTACCTAACATGTATCTACAGTTACATTTTCGATATTTAGAACACATGTTTCTAACAATTTCGTCCATTCAAATTGCAATTCTCCAAATTTCAATAATTTATTTAAATTAAAATATTCCCAATTCTTTTTTCTTCTTAATTTTTATTTTTCGAATTCTTTTTGATATCATTCCCTTTTTTCGAAGTTAGTTTTTAGTTTACATGCTGCTACAAGATATCTAAATAGGGATCTATATTACATTAACTAATTATGAAGGGCATGTAATGGATAGCTACCACGCAAACAACTCCATCGACTGTATTACACAACGTACCCCTTCTAAATGTCGGAGCTAGTTTCCTAAAATTCGATTATAGATTATTTCAAATTATCTGGTATTTTGATAACTGAGTTTAATAATTTGTCATCCTAAATGTTGTACATTTTAATAAGATTTGCAAGATCCACTGTTAAAATAATCTCAAATTTCAGTCGGCTCTAAATTCCACAACAACAAAAAAACTTATCATCGCAATAACGTTTTTAAACCATTGTACATGATCTTAATTTCAAAGTAAATTACCCAAATGCAACTAGACACGTTTTTGCTACAAAAACGTTGAATGCCATACACGACCAGGTTTAACAAAGTATTTGCAATGTAAAATATATAAGAACGAAACCGTGCGTTGGATAGTTTCCTGCGAAATTGAGGAAACTTTTTTATAAGCAGATTTCGGATAGGCCCATAATGGGGTAGGTTAAAGAAATCGTTACGTTTTAGAGGGTAATGCGCCGATCGCGGTTTAGGTATGTCGTAAAGGTAATCGAAACTCGTAAACCCTAATCCCCGATAGGAATTCGCGAGGAGTGTCGGCCTCGACCAAGCTCGCAATCCACTGCCAAATCACCTCTCCAAATATTTGGAAACGTGTCGAAATACACACTCAAATTTATTCATAATGAAACTATGGTTTGCTTTAGTTTGCTGAGACAACAACTGCTGCGAATTAATAAGCGCGAAGACTACACGTGCATTTGTAATTTGTAATTCTAAATTGGAAAGTGTACACACTTAAGGCTCGAAGTCGTGCTTATTTCCATAAGTTTGTATTTGTATTAGCGTGTGTTTGCATCTGTATGTTTCAGATAAAATTTAACCTGAAGGGTTATAATTAGCAACTTGCCACTATCATTTTTAGTGACAATGTCTGGTACTTTGTCAACAAGCTACACCCCTAGAAATATTCTGCAACAAATACTACTTATTCATCCTATTACCAAAATAACTATAAGTGAACTATCGAGGAAACTACCTTAATGTGGGCGATCTGTATTATTTTATATAATACTTTATATGCAAATTTGATCATTACGGTATTCATTTTGTATTATTTTCTTTCACAGAGAAAAATAGAACGTTTGTTTTAATCTTCAAGCATGACTGGCAAGATTTTAATTTAACAGAAAAAAATTAAAGAAAAAAATTATTTAAATGAGTGCCAAACTAATCTAGAGTTGTTCTGCATTGGGTAAAAAGGTAACATGAGTGCAACCTGCGACCGAAACCGTCATGTTGATATGGCAGCCAATGGCAATCGAAGCCAAAAGTAGTAGTATGGCACGCCGAAACTGCCAAACTAATACCGCCACTCGTCTAACGATGTACTAGTACTACAAAAAGGTAATAAAATTTACACAACTTATCAAACCTCAGTCTAGTATTCTGTCAACATGCGTAATTCAGTCCTAGTAAAATCGAAATGTACTCGTATATTCCACTATTTTACTAATTGATAACTGATTTCAGCTACCGATTAATAAAAACACAGTGAATTCGAAATTAAATTGTGAGGCGAGTATTTCAAAGCAAAGGAAATAATTATTGTTTTACATAGCGCAAAACAAAACTGGCGATAGAAAAACAGTTGATTGTTAGATTGTTTGGAAAATAATTTGCATATAAAAATATGTCAGTGGGATAAGTTGCATTTCTGCATAGTAAGTATTAGAGTAAAATATATACTGCATTAAATTAGATAATCCTAAATAAATAGCCGGGCTCCGTAGCTCAGTGGTTAAGTATTCCGACTACTGATCGCGAGTTCGATTCCCGGTCCCGATCATGTTACTACGATGTGCAGCATGTAAAAGGTCCCTTGCTGGGGTTGAAACTCCTTAGACTCGGAAAAACTCTAAGTAGGACTTTGACCATATGACCGTAGCAGTCGAAGGTACTTCGAGTAATTGCGATGTTAATGTATTTACAGTTTGATAAATACCGATTAATTTTTACTTCCTTTTACAATAAAGGAAGTATTGAATTCACTCCAAAAATTCTAAATTGAGTTTTCAACAGATTTTCACGTTTTAGAGTCCCCTGAACCCAAAAAACATTTTTTTATTGGCCTGTCTGTGTATCTGTACGTGTGCCTATGAACAGAATATCTCAAAAACGAAAAGAGGTATGGCGTTGAAACTGCATATATAAGTTTTTTGTACTATGTAGATGCGATAGCAAGCTTTTGAAGAAAATCGCATAACCGGAAGTAGGTGTTTACTCTTGTTATTGTTCAGTTTTTTCGATTTTTTCAAAAACGGCTCTAACGATGTTTTTCAAACTTCACATTGTTGAGCTATGTGCAAACTATTACTTTCATCATTTGCAAATAAAAAAATCCTTCCTTTCTTAAACGAGGGAAGTAAAAAATGTAGTCCGCTAGGATTCCGCGCTTTGCTCGCAGTGGACGAGTGTCTGTTGTGTTATAAAACACCATACTATTCTGATGATTTCGGAGGCTTTTTTTACCATACTATTCGGTGATACTTACCCTGTATCTGTTAGGTCTCATTTTCGTCAACGATAAAGCCTGAGCAATGTGCACATTATTACTTGTATCTGTTTCTCAGGTAAAGCAAAAATAAACAACATCTTAATTTTGTTACGGTGCTCACCCTGTATCTATTTCTCCGAAACTGTGTCGGCTTCATACCAGGTAGGCATATAATATGCAAGTAAAATATAGTCTTCCTGCAACAAATAGTTTTTGAGATATACCTTCAACAGACAGGCAGACAGACATAGAGACAGACGGAATGAAAGAACCTGTTTTCGTCATCTAAGGACCCTGAAACGTCAACATCTGAAACAATCTAGGAAAGCGATTTTTTCGTGATTACAATACATCTTTCGTCGTTTAGACGATGTAGTAAAAATTAAAGTGTAATCAATTGCGATTTTAATCTCTTGGAATTGACAGCTTTGAGTTCCATTTATAAGCGCTTATTGAACGATTGCGATATATTAAATACATAATATCCATACCAATTTTTTTATAAAAACACTTAAATAATTGTAGAAAATTGTGGACAATTTTTAAAACTAGTGGTTTCAATATAAAAGTTGATATTCTTTGTCTCTAACTTTACATAAAAAACCGTTTAGTGAACATACTCACTAATGTGGTAAAAATATCGAGGAAAGTTTTATTTATATTAAGTAAAGGTGACACATTTGAAGAGATATAAAAAAAAAATTAAGAAGCTAATATGCCTTTTTAGTCATCCATAATTTTGTTACATAATTGCTTTCATGTGTTAGACCAAAGAATTCAAGTTACTAAATCCTCTTTGTTAGCTTTTACCAAAAGTGATAAACAAAAATGAATATACCTTTACAAACACGACAAGGCACGCAGTCATTCTGACATAATACTTCGTCGTACAGCACCAGTGAATCACTACTTGGACTTTCATCACAGTGATATAGGAATATTAGATAATCCTGGTAATCATACCTCAAAGCTAACACGGTGAGCCTGACATCCTCGGCCCAAAAAGCTTGCTTATTCCAGACTATTATTCGATATATCTTAACAGCCATCACAGGGTATTCAAACATTAAAGAAAAGTTAGACAGCAAACAACCATTTTGCATATTCAAAATACTACAAGCACCAGCAAATAGTTTCACTTACAGGATCATGAATAATTCATCATAAACCAACTAGAAAATGATTGAGGCACGAAAGACATGATCAGCCATGTTAGTTAAGTCATTTCTACTGAAATAATCACTCTGGTATCGGTCAGGAAGCACAAGTGTCCAAGCATTAATACTAACCACTAGGTAAATAATTAAAACATAATGAAAATTCAAACCTTTAAACCACTCGAATGACACTAGTGAGTTCGCTTAACCTACAGCGAAAAGACGCGTTACTTTTAGGAATAGTCCCACTTTTGATGATGGCTTCTACTAAAAGGGATAAACAAAAATTAATACACGTTCGCAAACACGACTGCACTGGACAGAGCACACAGTCATTATGGCATAATACTTCGTCGTATAGCACCCATGAATCATTACTTGGACTTGCATCACAGTGATATAACAAGCAATTTAGATAATCATGGCTCAAACCTAATACTCTTGTTAAGCATTTCTACACCATCTATACTTTACCAATAAAGGTTATGTCGGAAGATGAATAATTCAGTTAACGCGTGTCCATTTTTGTACACATGAACATCTATTACGTGTGAGTATGCAGGATGATATAAAGCACTGTGATGTGTTTGGGACTTTAGATAAGTAGAGATGTTTCTACAAACAATCAATTTGCAACTAGCTGTCCATAAAACTACAAATGTCACATATATGTTCTTTCAAAGATAACATTATTAATGCTAATTGAATTAACCATCACCATTATTGAAAGTTCTGACATGAGTTATTCAAATATGAATGCATATAAAATCTCAAACTTACTTTACAGATATACCTTACAAGTCTGGACAGATGCATGAAAACGTTTTCGGTTAAAATTATCCGGGTCGGTTGTGAACATCATATTGTGGAATACCCTTTGCATATACAATCTTGAATGAGCAATTCAAAATTATTAAATTTGTCCAGTCAAAATTTGACATAAAATTAAGTGTAGATTTATTCAGTTTAAAACATTTAGGACATTTCTGCATGGTAACAACGCAAAGAAGTTATTGCAGAAACTATATCATCCTTATATTTACAAAGTTCAAAACTGTTAAATGCTTTGTGTTACTTTTTTTATAATTATCACATATCAAAATATTGCAGAAATATTCTGCGTCTAAGGGTATTCCTGCATTCAGAGTTTGACACGTAATTGAAGGTCAACTTCTGCAGTTAGTTGTAATCATTACAGCCATATGAAAATGGAAAAACGCGTAGGATATCAATAATGCAAATGAAATAAAATATTAATACCGCGGAGCGACCGCACATAGCAGACCACGCACGTCATTTACAATTTTTGTACAAACATATTTTTAAAATGCCTTAATTTTTACAATGTTTGGTCGAGTTATAAAAGAATATTATTTTCACTATGAAACTCTGCAGTCTGGCAGACATAAATCGAAATTAATCTCGGTGTCCATGTCGACGATCGAACAAATAACTGACTTGTGACGAAATTGTTCTATTTGGGCAACTCATTATCAATGTTTTCTGATAAAATAGTTGCTATACAACTTATACTTGCTATCACAGTAGGATCAATGTTATTATTGATGTGAATATATATTTTCTGCTAATATGTAAAATTAATAAGCATATGCACTATATTAATAATGAGATAAATAATATAATAGTTATTTTTTGTGTGTATCACAATGTTATATACCTTAAGAATACATACCAACTAGATTGCAACGACTGCATAGAAACGATTTTACTAATCATATTAGCCAGAACATTACTACTTGTAAAAAAAAAGTATAATTTACGGATGAAATCAAATTATTTTCAAAAGCAGTTCGGCAATAGTCTCTATCTGTTATAGTTATAAAATAACATTGATATTTTATAGCTCAATTTTAAACATTAAGGCAGCAGCTTAAATACCTTCGAAAGTTTCCTGGGTTGATACAATCACTAATGCAAATATACTCCAATGTCTCGGTAAAAATATTGATATTTTAGAAGTGATAAAGATAAGAAAATTAGAGTATTTAGGACATATAACGAGACATGGCAGATATAAAATTCTGGAACTCATTACGAAAAGTAATTTCCAGGAAACAAAAACTGTTGGACGAAGAAGAACGTCCTGGCTAGTCCTGGCTAAGGAACTTGCCTGGATAGTACGGTAAAACTACGATAGAGTCATTCAGAACAGCCGTATCTAATGTAAAAATTGCTGTAATGATTTCCAACTTTTAGTTAGAGACGAAAACTAGAAGAAGAAGATAAATTATCGTTGATGTACAAGAACATGCATACAGTTATCTTTAGCAAAGTTAATTTTTACATCTTCCGTTTACGCTGTAAAAATATTTCTCCCTTCTTGAGGCAATACTATTCAGTGTAAAAAATCTGCCTGCTTCTTTTTGGAACGTCTTTCAGATTATATTATCTCTACTTCTATTTTAGCATTATACTTGTTTTATATATGTATAGCATCAACACATATTTTCTAATTGGTTTCTTTAATGTTTTTTAGCTCTTCTTCTTTTAGCTTGTTGAGGCTATATAAAACCGAAGAAATTATCTAAAATATCACATTAAGTAGAACACTTAATTTTTAATTACTTTTTCGTCTTGTTTGCGAGTGTTAGTCAACTATATTGACAACATTCTGTTTATGAATGGAAATGGAAAGTACTGTAACTACTTTTAGGCTTCAGTTACAATATAATTCATTGCTAAAGGCTTATAAAAGGGTGTAAATTCAAAAATGTTGTTCTATTGTTTTAGTAGTTTATTATTTATATGGCAGTATTCTGTAAATTTAGTTAGAAAACGAGATTAAATAAAACAGTTCTATGTTGCATGCAATGAAGAAAATTCAACCGCATGCTAGTAAATATAGGATTCTTAATGCTAATTGTATCAATATATGAGTTCCAACGCACAGACATTATAATAATCCACTCGCACAAACTGAAGTCATAGTTAAGTATAATTTAGATATAACGTACTATTTTCACTCATATTGTCGTACTCATTACAATGACAGATTTGGATTGAACTACTATCTAGTGTCCATAGAATTACGCAAAAATTATGAACTAAATATTGCATTTGGTGTGCTACATCAGAATAAAAAGTAAATAAATCGAATATATAGAGGAAAAACGTATTCTCGTTATTGACGCGCACAGCTAAATTAGTACATAAAAATAATAAATTAGTACCTTCATATTTGAAACCCTAGGTATTAGTATTTGATATTAGTATTCATATTTTTCGTGACAAACTAAACCACAAGGAATAACACTAGATCACCACAAAATGTTAAAAAAATATATTCAAACAAGGTGTTTAGTTGTAAATGAAATAACTTCGAGTAGCAGCAATAATTCTATACAATTGTCTTTATCACTTATTTGTTATATTTCCATAACTCAAACTTTGAGAAAGCATGGTGTAACTATGTTAACATATGTAATGTAAACTGTAAAGGAAGTGACTGCTCTTACTCCATTTTTAGTAGTAAAAACTTAAATTATATTACAGCTAAAATATAGTTAGGCTAAATAAACTTAAAAAAATAAATCAGAGAGTTTAAGATTAATGGAAACCTAAGAGCCAAAGGGTCAGAATGTATTTATTGGCAATACAATTTAACAATTTCATCAAGACATTAAAAGTATTTTTTACGTGTAGAACTACACTATAGTTATTTATATACCAAGGGTATTATAAAGATGCTTATGCTCGAGGATATAAATATCAAGTAATTCACGTGGTGCATACAACATTTTACGTATTCCTAATGTTTTTTTAATAACTTAAATAATATCAAGAAGTGAATGATCAACCACTGCTGTGTACTAATCGAGGTATCGAGGTACGCAATCCATCGCTAACGATGAGAGGGCGTTATGGATTATAACGCCCAGCTTATAATGCCCTGGTTGTTATAGACTTGTTTATATATTCCGTATCACAGGTATAAACAACAAATACTGTACTGGTAGAACGTTAATATTAATAATCCTAAGTAAATTTTATATTGGTCGAAGAATTAACAGCGATTCATATTGATATTAAACTAAATACATCAGAGGAACAATTGATATTCTATTATAACCCTTTATACATGCAAACTTGTTTAATTCTTTCAGATTAGGTAACTATTGAAGATCTTCTTGACAAAATCAAAGAGCAATAAAAAGCAACATGACACACAGAAACAGACAAATGATTCGTAATTTATATAGTTCTTCATATTTCTTGATGTATCTTTTTCCCCGACTGTCTATAATTCAAAAGCGATTTGAGAATTTGGTGAAGTATTCTAAGAACGTGGTCCATTCAATTCTGGCTGTATTCGTCAATTATTTCTGAAATACTTGTTCTTCCAAGCTTCGTTTCAAGTATAGGTACCCAAAATTAGTGATGCCGCCGATATTGCGATTTTTCGATTTAGCATTTTTGTAACGAGATTAACCAAAATCTTGATCTCGACATTTTTCAATAATATTTTTAACATAAAAATGTAGCAGTGGTGCCACTGAGATGGAGATTGACATTTTTCGATCTCGAATATTCGCGGACGAGATTAATCACATTATCGAATAACTAAATGCTCGATCTCGACAGCTTTTCAATAATATTTTTAAAATACTAACCAAATGGAAGTTATACGGCTTTATTTTAATTTTTATAAAACTTGCACTAGGGTTGTTAACCTAAACTAGACGCAGCCTCAATTCGGTATTTAAAATTCGAGATTCTAAAGTTCAAGATCGAGAATTAATTTTCGAGAATTTTCGAGATCGATATCGAAAATGGGCAAATCTCGTCTCGTCTCGTTTCCCCGCAACACTACGCAAAATCGTCTAACTTGATTATATATCTAACATCAATAAATGAAAAACGGCAACATGCAGAGTTACGCATGTACTAACTTTTGATAATGTACATAGCAACTGTGATAATCATATACCTTCCTGACTAATAAGTGATAGTCAAACGGCTTCACAAACATCGCGTTATCTACTGACAGTACAATTGTCATAACAACCACATTAACTGTACTTGTAATATTTATAAATAAACTGTTCAAACGTTGTTTATTGACTCGTGATATAATCTAGCCGAATGCAACTCGTGTCTTCTTGATTATCAAATAATTTCTGATTCCACACGATGTATTGTCCTTCGGAGGCGCGTGATTGCCAAACAATGTATCTCGCGTAAACAGAAATGATTATTTCATAATCAAGAACCCACTAGTTGCATTATACCGGGTGTCCGTTCTCAAAGTTGAACATAGGCGATTAACATTGTATTGAACGTTTTTGCCGATTCCTGCTCGCCAATTTAACTTACAGGGAAGGTAATGGTATCAATGGAAAGATAAAATTATTCCGCATCAAATGATACCAATAATAATATTCAAGATGCGATTTTTATTTTAAAATACTAATTTAAAACTTGGGAATTTTTAAATATGCCGTGCCTAGCTTTTCAAGTTCGATAGCATTTGTCAAAACAAATGGTAATTAGTTGGCGTAAATCAGATATTTTCCGTCAACGTCTGTTAAAATTATCTACAGAAAAATGAATTATTTCAATGAAGAACGAGTGAATACACTAATGTTAATTGCCTATGTTCGACTTTGAGAATGGACACCCGGTATATGATAACATTTACAGAAAAATTTTATGTCAGTCATAAAATGTTAAAAGGACAAGTTGATCTGCTTGATTTTAAATATTGGGTAAATACAAACTTCTGATAAATTACCAAGACCATTCGACCAAATTTTCATATTTGCAACCTTTAGAAACAAAAAGGGCTGTTGCACAGGTAGATACTGAATTATTTAAGATTTTCCAATAATCTTACAAAGTGATAATAGACTGAACTCCATTACCGAGGCCATAAAAACGTTGATTTTGTTATGGCCAATATGGAAAATCGTTCAGACACGGCGCAATACTGAAAGGCAGGCTTAAGTAGAAAGCTCAAAACAATATGTTGATGAGAATTTTAATGAAATCAAATAAAACTCCCCGCTGGTCGGTCTGATGTCTCTTTGTTCAGTAGTAGAAAAATATATCTTACCATAGTATCTTTGGAATATCACCCTACAAGAGTATATAATATATGGCTCAAACTCAAAAATCGGTTTACCATCGCCACCGTTAGATCTTCTTGATAAAATATTAACTGAAGAACATTTAGAAAGAGTAAACAGAAACCTCGGTGATGATGGCATAGAACAATTCCCCTAACAATGACACAGATGCAATAGTAGTAAAAAGTCTCAATTCTGCAATAGGAGACCCCATTCAAGAATGAAGTACAGGTTTTTCAATTTGCTCCAATACACTAACAAAGACCGAATCAGAAACTCTTGTGACTTATACTGATATGTTTGCGACAAAATGTGTGGTGTTACTCGAGAAGACGATGATAGTTTTGGCAGTCGGGTTTCTGACAATCTCTATGCCAAAAATAAGTATACTAGGACGGACATGTTATAGCAACAAAATTATGACAAAAAGGAGCAGAAATATCGTCAGTTTTGACACAGACTGACGCAAAACCTAACCTGCTAACCTCAAATTTGACATAGACTTAGGGCCGGTTGCAGAAAGCAATGTTAAGTCTCGTGTTAGCTAACATCGCGTCAAAGTGAACAAAATCGCATTAAATTTTGTTTACTAATGTATTAGTTGCCATAAACATTTGAGATTTGATTAGTTTTTGTTCACTTTGACGCGATGTTAGCTAACACGAGACTTAACATTGCTTTCTGCAACCGGCCCTTAGAGTGCCACCAACATATTATTCATACGTTTGAATTTCCACAGCCCGCTGAGGATCAGTTTTTTTATCTCTCGATATTTGCATCATAACCTCAAAAAGTTATTTAATGTCAATTGAAATTAGTTCTAATACAGTGACTGTATAATCACAGTGTGGCCATACAGTGGTCATGTTTTCTATTGGTTGGAGGCAAAAGTATTCCAAGTTATTGTCATTTTTAACAGTGTATAGAGTGTTTAGTTACAAAAAGTTACTAATGTCAAAATAAGACTTTGACATTTTATAACTTGTCACGTGATGAAATCCGCCATTAGTTTACCCGCGGCCGTGAGTTTTCCAAATTATAGTTTGTTTCTACAGATCAGAACCATATTTTGATGTTTTTCGCAAATTAGTCATTTAGGATATTTAGAATAGTATTAATATCAAACAAACCAGAACATTTAACAGAGAAATAAATATGTTCCTGTAGGTTTTATATTGCTTAAATATTCATAAGTAACTGCTCAATAGATTATTGCGGTGTAGGTACATTTGCAATTCCAGGTTGAACATTTATAGCAAGTAGTTTAGTGTCGGTAAATCTCCAGCAGAGCCCACTGGTACATTTTGACATTTACGGAATATGAACATAATGGAACTGTTATGCCAGTGGTGAAACTAGATTTTAAGCTATAAATAAAAGAAATACTCATTGGTAGATTGAAATTCAATATTATTGTCGACGATTGGACTAACTGCTTGTTTTATGGTGATACACAGGCATTTTTGTACTAAGTACACACAAATTTTAAACGGCAGCTAACCTAAATTCGCACCTTGACGGCAGCCAAGATTGGGTCTCTGCTCCTGCAAACTGAGAATCACTTTATCACTCGCATGCGCCTAAGCACCAGTGGGCTATATTGGGGTTAGCCCATGTAGGTATCTAATATAATTTAGATGTTAATAAAGCATATTAAATTACCGAGAATATTTCTACAAATGATGCTATATCATTTGTGTTTTGAATTTGAACTTTCCAATTTCCATTAATTGTAATAAATTGACAACACCTTATGACTCATATTTCTTCAACATTTAAACCCCTTTGTGGTATTTTATTGTATTTCAGAAATTTGTCATTTTGGATAACATTCTTTCACTTCAGCAAATGAGTTGTCAAATCTTATTTTGACTTTAGTAATTTTTTGTTATCAAATGTCGCTTACACCGTTAAAAAAATCTATTTTTTATTACATCACCATGGTTTTCCGCAAAATCTTATTTTGACATTGGATAAAAAAGTACCAGTCAACGATTGTATGGCCACACTGTGATTATATAGTCACTCTAGCTCTAATAAGGTCACTATATCAATAAGGTAACGCCATTCCATTCCTCGCTTGATAATGTGAGAAAATTGTGAGATAAGGATAACAAATACAAATTTCCCAAGTGCAATAGGGAGGACACTAGTTTTTGGGGATTTTCTTTTTGGTGTAATGGCACTTGTAAAGTGAGGAATCTGTTAGGTTATGTGTTTTTATCCCCAGTTGGAGAAAATTGTGCGACAAGGATAGATATAAAAAAATCACTAATGGCGGTACCTTATTGATATAGTGACCTTAAGTTCTAATTATAAGGGTCGCCATCTCTGTTTTTTTAAGTAATTATAATTAAAATATTATCGAGTGACCTTTGTAATATGTCATTTGGGTTGCCTGCTAAACTCTATCAGGCTCAAGTTTTGGATCAAGGGTTCTCAAAATTCCGGCGTCAACCTTCAAAGACTCAGTGCAATACCAAACGATGTGCTTAGTGTTTATTTCAAGGCTCAAAAGCTGCGCAACGCAAGAATCCTCGCCAAAACAAATAATTTGCCTGATACGTAGTAGTTCAGATCTTCTAATTGGGATTTTTTTAACGTTCACTTTCGATGAATACATTTTTATTTTGATTTTTTCTAAATTTTTTTTTTTTTTATTTATTTATTTATTTCAGAAACAAATTAAACGTTTATACAAAAGAAAATATAGTACTTCAAAATAAAATAAACAGGAACTACTCACTTAAGTTTATAAAACTTGTACGTGAGTCTAAAATAAATAATTATTGTATAGTCGCCCGAGATGGACAGTATTGTAATCAACATATTTTAACTTAAGACTATGTATTGAAAAAACCCATATAGGTTAACAGTTACTATGTAGCACCAACAACACAGGATTGAGTA